>OZ035881.1:139302808-139902808 GCA_964034835.1 Muscina levida | reverse complement strand
GAAGCTTTTTAATGTCAAGCTTCGAGTTTGTTGACAAGCATTTTGGCACTATTTAAACTCGTGCGTGCTTTGGATGCATTTACGTGGTCTTCCGAGTCTATATTTGCACCACGCACGTTCATTACACTTGAGACATGCCCTCCATCGATTACCACATGATCAATCTGGTATTTTGTCTTCGGGCCAGTCAATATCCTGGTTGCCTTGTGCATATGTTTATGCTAAAATCTGGTTCCACTTACTACCATGTTTCTGGCTGACGCCAAGCTACTAACCAGTCGGAATCCGTTATCGGAGGTGTTGCTGTGTAGACTGAATTTTCTGAATGCTTAACCAAGAGCATCTTTCTTTTGTATTTCAGCATTGAAATCTTTCGGAACAATTGTAATACCTTGACCAAGAGAGAGGTCATATATTTTCCCCAGGCGCTCTTAGAATGAATCTTTAAAGCCCTCGTATTTGTCTTCCTTTAGGGTGTGTACAAATCAGTCTGATGTACTAAAATATATCGCCTTCATGCGATTAGTGCATTTTCCATCACTTAAAGGATTAAACCAGTTGCATAAGTCTCTTGACGACTATGAATATACATCTAAATTCGTGTCTTTCGTCATGTCAGCTATAAAGGATGTCACAGTTGCAGAGCATCCCTGCCTCGTCCATAGCATTAACTCTATGTGGGTGATGTCGGCCTTGTAGTTGTCGAGGACTTTAGCGAATTGGATAGAGGAACCTTCTCTATAGCGAGTTTGGATACTCTAAGTGCATATCCTTAAATCATGGTTCTTACAACCTTTGTAGGCCCCGTAAACATTTGGCGAGGTTCTTTTTTTTGTGTTTTTCTAAAAGATTATGTGTGACGTGTGACTAATCGGTCCACTGCGTTTGACTTTGTTTCTAATTTGAGACCAGGTATGTTCCCAGTAGGATAGTATGGTCATTAGAGTGGCCATAGTGAAATTTTTTTTGAAAAGTTAACTTTTTCGCACTGAAAAATATGACGTTGGGGATAAAAATAATTATGCATATTTTCTTTTTTTTTTTTAATTCCGAGTACCTCCGGGTTGAGCCCAAACTTTTATTACATTACCCATTTAGGCTGAAGTGCAGAATATGGGGCGGGAGCCCGATTAAAAACCAAAAATATGCCATTGTCTTCATCTTGGCCTCCAAACATCGGAATGGTAGGTCAAAGTTGGCGCTCAGGCCCATGGGGGCCGGGGGATCAAAAAAGGGGCCCCTTTCGGTTCTATGATGACCCCCTAGGTGCGGGTACTCAAGTGAAAGATATTTTCGATACAACTCTATTTGCGAGCGACTCAATTTTGTGTTTTCATTTTCGACGTAAAAAGAAATGAGCGCTCGTTTGTTAATGCTCTAGAACGTCATCGCTCGTTGAATACTCTTTCGAAAGCACTCAACAAAAGAGTACTCATTGCTTTCAATGCTTTGATATTTCTCACTCAAAAGTTATTGCGATGATAAACTCTTTACAACAACAAAGCTAAGTTTTGAGTGCTCCTGTTTAATAACATGCTCATAACTGATTTGGTTTACAGGAATTAGATACTTGTATCTGCTCTGCTAGCGTCGTTTTTCGAAGTTGTTCTTGATAAACATTTTGCGTACCACTGCATTAGAGTCACATTATTTTGTTTTTTCTCGTAAAAACCTGTGCAAGAATATATACATATGTCTATATCTGCCACGCCTCCCAACGGCAATATGCTCCACCACTAAACTGTGTGTCGCATAAAAAACAATTTTCATATCAGAGCATTGTTGGATTTGTCAAACAAGCAAATTATCAATCTTAATAATTTAGGTTTATTAAATGTAATTTTTAATATAAAAAAAATAAAAATAAATGATTCAATGTGTTAACAGTATTATTATTTCAAAAATAATAATAATTTTCTTACATACTACCTAAATATCAATGCATATTTTCCAAGCAACACAATTCATTTCTGTGTTCAACGAAACGACGGCACTTGAAAAATCAACATTATACATATGTTCACATTTGCTTATTTATGATTGATAAGTAAAATTCAATCGATCATTTTCGTGAAATGAGCGCTCCTTGTTTGCTTCAATGAGCGTACAATGAGTTATTCAATTTAAAAATTCTATTCAAACAAGCGGTCGCCATTTAACTTATCAAAGCGATGTATTGAATGAGTGAAACTAATGAGGAGTTTATAGAAGAGAAGATTGCTTGATTGCTTTCGCTCACCTGTTTTGAAAATGATAAACTCATTGTAAAGATAACTCAAAAGAGCGAGAGCGTATTTTGATTGCTCTACGCACTCTGCCTTCAATACAAATCGTCGAAGAAATTTTCATACATTTTGTTAAATTATGTGGTACTACTTACTACTTAATTTCCCTTTACACCCCATGAATGAGGTATGGGATAGCTTCTCGCGTTGTTGTGAATTAACACGCTTTCTATTTTTAGATTCACAACTAACGGCACCTACTTGTTTATCGACGAATGCGAACGTCACTGTTTGAGAATCCCTTACTAGACATGCCGATTGACTCGACACTTATACTGCGAAGTTGCTGTCAACAACATTCGAGGGGAGCCGATAATAAAGAAATTTTTTTTTTTTACCAGGAATTGAACCTGTGATCTCCCGCATGGTAGTCTCGTGTTCTAACCACTATGCCACGGCCGGTTCGTGGTACATTGCCCATAAAAACACTCATCTCTTAGCCCCTGCAGATAAAACTAACATCAATAAGCCAAAACATATTATAAAGGCAATTTTATTACTCGTAGTCGATAACTGATGGTGGTCAGCAGAATATTCTACTACGTATGTTTCATGATGTTTCATGTTCGTTCACAAGATAACTAAGCGCCATTTGTGTAAGCAACAAAATAAATTCAAATGATGCGATGAATGCCTCCACTACCACCACCACCACCACCACCACCACCAGTATGGTCATTATCATCTTAGCCACAAATGAGAGGCAGGTGAAGATAGCACCACAGTCCAACGTATACTCTGCTCATATCAGTTTGGCTTAAACATTAAACCATTATAAAAAAAATTCTCAACATTGTTTGTTTGTACTCTTCCTTCGAACAGAAAACAGATGAAAAAAAAAACTCAAAGATTGATTGATATATAAAGTTGTTATCTAAGACATAAAGCAACAGCAGCAGCAGCGGTCACAGCCTTAGCACAGCTAGCTAAAAGGGTTCCAGTAATTTGAGTGCAAAGATTCATAATGTAGGCGTAGAGTGGCTGTCTACATTAGCTGTATGCCTCATCTAATGCATTTTTTCCTTAGGCAACAAGGAATGCAACAAAAATTCGTTTGTCATTTATTAGAATCGAATGCTATGCAAGATATCGAACATCTGTAGATGTTGTCTGGTGGTATGTGTGTGTGTCATATTCACATACTTTATGAATGTCAAGTGATTTCAAGTCTTTTGGTGCCTTTCCTTTAGGACTATCAGTAGAGTAATTTACGTGTATGTATGTGTTGTAATACCTATGTAATCTAGAGGTTTCATTACATTGGCATCTACGTATGGATTTCCTTGTATGACTCATGGACCAGCATCGATACGAGGCGAGAGTAGAGAGAGAGAGAGATAAATCTCTTTGGTATGCAGAGAATGTCATTGATTAATGACAATCACTAGCCGTAATGTTAGATACGTTTATTTAGGTGATTTTCATGAGATATGTGGGAAGGAGTTCTAGAAAAATGAAGGAGACTATATGCAAACAAATATGATTAAAAGAAGGAAATTGTTGAGAAAATAAATATTTTTTTTGTAAAATCTATACAAAATTTGGATTAACTTAAGAAAAATGGTTAAAACTTTATGTTCCAATAATGCTTAGGATAGAAAATCTGGCTGGAACTTATAAAAATAAGTTTTAAATAGTAAGAAAGTTTCAGTCGGGCAACCCGACTTACATATACCCTTAACCTCAGTAGAACAAAAAATTTTCTTTTATATTGATTTATTACTCGATTTCTAAAGTGGTCGGAGTGGTACATTTGTATGAGAGGTATCGGAAGGGGCGTGGCTAGACTTCCAGTTTTTTTTCTCCAAAACTTGGTCCTGTTATAGCTTAACAATATACTGAATTTGGACAGCGTCGTTTCAAGAGTATTGATATTATAACTCCATCACTAAAGTGGATAGATTGGTACATTTGTATGAGAGGTACCAGATGGGACCTGGCTAGACTTCCAGATTTTTTCCTCCAAAACTTCATCCTGCTTGAACATTACAAAATACAGAAATTGGGTGCGGTCGCGATATTAATAATATTAATCGATATCTACAGTGGATGGTACCAGATGGATATGGGATGAACCAGATGGGGCGTGACTAGACTTCCAGTTTTTTTTTTCTCAAAAACTGTATTCTGCTATAGCTTTAGTGAATAAAGAATTTGGGTACGATCGCGTTGGATTTATTGATAATATTACTCTATCTCTAAAGTGGGCGGAAAGGTACATTAGTATGGAAGGTACCAGAAGGGGCGTGGCTAGACTTTCAGTTTTTTGTATCCAAGACTTTATCCTGTTATAGCTTTACTAAGTACAGAAAATGGTTACGATCACGTTGGGTGTATTGATATTATTACTCGATTTCTAAAGTGGGCGGAATGCTGTATTGTGTGGGAGGTACCAGAGGGGGCGGAGAATATAGCCCATTTGCAATACCGTAAGTAGTTTTAGGGAAATATTAACTCTTGCAAAATTTAAAAACATTTGGTTGCGTCTTTCGAAAGTTATAGTGCGCACCAGCCGGGCAGCCAGACAGACGGACAGGACTCAAACGACTTAAAAAGTCATGAATCGAATATGGTTCAAAGAAACCAAGGGCCTAAAGTGACTCTATGTGTTACACTTTTGGGTCGTATCAAATGATATATACCCTCATCCCTAAGGGTGATGGTATAAAAGAAGGGATGGGGGATTTTCTTATATCAGTTTTCGGATCAGTCGAAAACCATGTTCAAATTTTCAAAAGAATTTCCATTCAGTGTTGTTCGCGAGAGTTCGACGAATAATTGTTTTAAAATACCACAATTTGGTTAAGCTATAGTATCTAACATTACACAGTACAACATGTTTCATCTCATTGATTTGGGACTTAATTCTGAGAACTGCACGTGAAAGTAGCCCCAAAAAGACGAAGTCCTGCATTATTTGTTTTGTCAAGTTACATGCCATAATAATTTAATATCGATTTGAAGCTAGTAAGCATCGCCAGTAAGTAGGCCCTTTTGTTTGACATAATTCGAGAATCACTAGTCCGATTTAGCTGAAACAATTTTAAAAAAATTAAGAATTACAATTCCTTTAATCTGTTCATTAAACGTTTCCCTACAGAAGCAACAGTCTCACTTTTCCATGCATCAAATGATTTTGAACCGGGTATATTTTGTAACTGTTACAATAAAACTGTTGTTCTCCTTTTCGTATGATTTACGTGGAATATTACTTATGATAATCATACGCCACCATATAACAAAAGAGCCTAAAACGAGACGAATTCCCTTATACGATACTTACTAACTTCAAATCGATATTAAATTACTATGGCATGTAACTTGACAAAACGAATTATGCAGAACTTCTTCTTTTTCGCGCTACTTTCACGTGCAGTTCTCAAAACTGAGTCCCAAAATCATGTGTTGTACTGTGATATAGAATAGTATCTAACATTAGTAAAAACGCATTTTTTACACCTAATGCAATCTTAAAGTTGTTCACTCTTTCCAACATAACTATTACAGAAATTTTTTTACATATACAATGCATAAACCTCATCAATCCATTCAATACCTATTGTTACAGTCTTCATATGGCTCTACAGGCAAATACATCTTTCAATTTATAGTTCATTATTTTGATTTTTATGAACCCACCTTTCTAAGCTTCTCTACCAACACCCTACATCTTTGATCACTGATTTCCTCTTAAGGTACCTAAGCAACAGCTCCCTCCCCCCATGCCGCTGCTCATTTCACACAAATCTAAAAAAATAGAAGCTAACGAAAAGGTTTTGTGAACACACACAAAACGATTGTGTTTTAACACCCAACAAACAATAACAACTGTAGCAACGCGAGTTGTTGTTGTTGCATTGCGCCTGTGCATTTTGAGATGCGATGCGAGTGTCCTCATTGCTGTGCGCATGCGAGCTGTACTCACAACAAGTCTCGCGTTATATTTGTGATGGTGAAGTGTTTTTTGTTTTGTTTTTTTTTTTGGGTGGACTAATCATGTTAAGATCTTGTTGTTTAACGAAAAAGGAAAAATAAGCAATTGTTTCGTGAAACTGATAAGAAATGGTGTAGTTTTTCTCACTCTTATAGAAGCGCAGAACCACCTTATTGCAATAGGTCTATGGTTGGGGCGCAAACAAAAAAAAAAGCTCCCCACAAGAGATGATCTTGCAGCTTAAAGAAGAGAACAAACGAACGAGTACCAAAATCGTTTTGTGGGTAATACCACAGGGCTGCTGTTGCTGCCAATGGTCGGAAATCTGAAAAGTTTAAGAATAAAATGGAGACGAAGACCAACTTCGATTTAGTGCACAAGACGAAGATGAGGTAGGTGGACGATGATGCTGCTGATGATGATGGGGATGGTGATGGTGATGAGGACAACGACGATGAAATATATTTAAAGGTAATAACATGGTACAGGTACCACCGCCAAATAACTAAAATGCAAACGCCCCACAAATAAATATATATTTCTATACATACATATAAACGTACGTATGTTTTATATAGAACACTACTAAGAACAACAACAACTGTAAATACCCAACACCAAAAAAGAGATCAACATCTGTAAATGTTGCAGCTGGGAAAAACTTTTGTACGTATTCGCCAATTGTACTGCAATGTACGGGGGGAGGGAGTATTAAGGTTTGGGGAAAACATTTTAGAACTTTTGAAAACGAAAAAGATTGAAGAATAGGATACTTACTAACTTCACACCGATATTAATTTATTATAGCATGTAACTTGACAAAACGAATGATGCAGAACTTATTCTTTTTGGGGCTACTTTCACGTGCAGTTCTCAGAATTAAGTCCCAAATCTATGAGCTCAAAAATGTTGTACTGTGAAAGGTTACGAAGCTCATCACAACTGATAGCCCCAACATACTAGTATCACCTTAAATTAGGAAGAAGATAAGAAACATGATTTAAGGATATGCACCAGGATTATACGAACTCTTCACGAATATTGTGTCTCTATCCAGCTAACCGATGTTGACATTCGAAATTGCCATAGACGAAGGAGGGGGTGAACACGGATTCGGAAGTGGTTTCTTCATTGGTTAGAGACTTAGACATCTGCTGTTTTAGTGTCCGAATATCCACTATAGGCCCGGCAGAAGACGAAGAAGAGAACACTAAAGATTTAATCTATAAGTGTTCTTGAAGATTTTAAGGCTTAAATAAGAAAAACAGAAACTCTTTATTCCGCAGTCAGAATATTCAGTCTACACAGCACACTTCTGATGACAGATTCAGGCTGGGTAATTCCGCTTCGGTAAAAGACATTGTAGCGAGTGAAACAAGATTTTCACACAAAGATATCTACAAGACTACAATTATATCAAATGATCAAAAGACATTTAACCATATTGATCTCGTGGTAATCGATGGAAGGCGTGTCCCAAGCGTCATGGACATAAGCGTAATGCGTGGTTCAAGTGTAGGTTCAAATCATCACCAAGATGTAGCCAAGGTAGTCACTAGACCGGGTTGGTCCCCATAACCATTTTTCCAATGACCAGGGCAAATATTAAAGATCGCCTCGAGGCAACTTCAAACTCTTCCCCCAACCCCCAAAAATCTACCAAAATCGTTTTTTAATCGCTGTTTTTAAATTTTAGGGGTAGAAACTGCTTTAAGTGAGACCATCATTACAAAATGATGTCGTACGTCAGCGACATCTATAGGACAAATGTAGCACTCGTTGAGATATATACACCGATGTCTTGTATGTCCCGATTTAGCCATAAACGCTGTTTTTCGGTGGATGGGGGCAACATTTTTATTTTTATGAAGTTGTCTCGAGGTGACCTTTAATATTAGCTCTTGACTTTTGACATTTTGTTTCGTGACCCGATCTAGTACTCACGAGATTTAGCAAAATCTCACGTAACCGAACGCAAAGTAAGCTTGACATCGCAAGACCATATCACCGAAGTAGCCAAGCATATTCCCACCAACTTACACAACAGCCGCTAAAATATGCTTTAATTCCAAAGTGCCTGAGACACAGTGAAAACATATAGCGCATTATATGATTACTTCAGCAACGGCTGTACTGAGACAGTATCTTTTTAAGAATGGCGGTAATGGACAGATAACATGCACTCAGCAGCATTGGGAAATACAATTTGGCTAAAAGAACGTATGGCCGATGTTTTAAATCTATGCGTTCTATGTCCTATGCTTAAGAAAGCCGGTGCAAGTGTGAGTAACAAATTCGAAGGCATCTGCTTTTTATACATCGAAATTCAAAATTTAAAAGACAAACCAGATTAGATCTTATCAGTGTGTCTTCAAGTGTGACAAAGCCGCGACCGGCCATATATTTAGAATACGAGAAATCCTTGCAGAAGACCCCAGAAAGGCAGATCGATACTTTCTCAATTTTTGATCGATTTAAAGCAACATTTGGCAGATCTATACTACAAAATTTATCGGATGCCATGAATGAAAGGTCAAACATAAACGGTCTCGGAGTGATTCCAAACAAGACCGAACTGGTTACGTTTACCAGCAGGTAGAAGACCCCATCTGTGGAACCTTTCTTTTTAGAACACTGAAATTCTTGTAGGGACTGTGCAAAATTCATCGGCTTAATAGGGGACAAGAAGCACAATTTCAAATTTAATATGCTGGACAGGGCGAAAAAAGCCATTAGATTGATAAGCGAGAAACAAGCTACCATTAAATCTATGGACTCTGTATTGTTGAATTCAACTTGACCTAGACTTCTTAACAAGATGGCTGAACATTTCAGCATTCATCTTAAGTACATGCCGTGGCCACAGGGACATACCAGGGAACTGCAGAGCGTCTCGTCAGGAGTCCTATGGTAAGAGTGAGTGGCATACTCATTATTCGCGTTGGGATTATTTAAGGACTCGCAGGACTCTGGTGAGAACCACACGACTACTTGTATATGAGTGACCTCACAGGGCATATTCACTATCAGCGATTCGAAGCGCTCCGAAGATAATATTTTCGCTCCGAATCCCTGGTCCCTATTCGCTAAAGGACTCTGCTACGACTCTCAGGATTTCGTCAGATCCTACACGAATCTGTAAGATTCTCCTGCGTGATTGAGCATTTTAAGCCGCAAACAGTAGATGGGCGACTGTCTATGGTTGAATGCAATTCCGACAGATGAGGCCTTTTTTAAATTTGAAGTGTTCACATACAATGCTGTCGCTATCGGGACCCAACGTTTCATTACTTCTGTCCGTCATGACGGGACACTGTCTGATTGGAAAGCACACATTGAGACTGAAGGCTGCGACACATGATTTATGCAGAAACTGGGTGAAGGAAGAGGTGGAGGATTCCATAGAACACCTTCTATGCACTTACAGACAGTTGCGGGTTTTTGGCAATCGCTTTGTTATTTTCCCTGTTTTTAGCACATCATGCGTAAGACATTTAACTGAAACTTATGCAAAATACTCATGGCCCTGGCGAAAATACGGGGATAAATACTGGGCTCTATTTATTTAGGGACCTAGGTGATCTGACCTAAATTGATGTTGTCCGACTCCGGAGCTTTTTGGTAGGCCCTGGATGGTTCAACGGGGGGAAACATGGGATATGACCTTCCTTAGTTCCGTGTTATCACCATGGACTTGATGGCCTAAGTGAGTGTGATTTTCAGACAGCCACACAAACTTTATCCACTCTATGATTGAGTTTGAAATCCATGCGAAGATGAGACTATTTTGCAGGATGACACTGACCAACATAAAGTTCTTAGTGAATGTGGGAAAAAATGTCTGACTACTACGTGCTACTTTGAACCATGCGAGTCTTTATACAGGGCGATAGTCTGTGATGCGATCTTTTCAATATCTAAATGGAGACGACAATGCGTACCGTCTTCAATTCCAGCTCGCGTTTATCGATGATATGTATTTTATTGTGCTAGGGTTGCGAAATGTTACTGCGGCCTTCTCATGCATTGATAAACCGTCGGCAGAAGTGAGTCTGATGACATACTAGTTTCAACGAACATAGAATCAACTCGTTTGGAAGCTGCTTCAACGTTTATTTATTGTATCCGCCATGTAAGATGAAAAGATTCTGAAACGCTGTGTGCCGCTCCATAAAAACAATATTAGGAACAAATTTACATTTTTTGAATTGATGTCACTCTAATTATTTCTTCTTTCAAAGCTTTCAAAAGACCGCTTTATTGTATATGTTTCATTTCATAACTCAGTACAACACATGATTTTGGGACTCAATTCTGAGAACTGCACATGAAAGTAGTCTCAAAAAGAAGAATATCTGCATAATTCGCTTTGTCAAGTTACATGCCATAATAATTTAATATCGATTTGAAGTTAGTAAGTATCATATCTTTTGTAATATGTATTAGTCCTTTCATTGCCCTCGCTCATCATACCACCCTCCAGCCACGATAAGTTATTCGTTAAAAGGTGAGAATAGATTGTAAAGTAGGAAAACCTTACAAACACAACAAAAAGACAACTCTAGTTTAAACCACAGAAGCTGCTTTTTATTTCACTTTTTCGTGTACTTGTGCAGATGATCCCTGTTTAGCTAAACAGGGGCAGTTAAATACATGGAACTACTTTTGTATGTCGTCCTACCATCTTATATAGGCCTCCACTCCCCCACACTCCCTAACATACGTCTCCAATGCAAGAGAAAAAAACAAACAAACCTACAAACCTAAGAATATTCAAATTGAAAAAAATATTCACATGTAAAACAAGCCAATTACATGAAAAATAGGAATTTTACTAAATTGGCAACTCCTCCTTTGACTCCTACCACAATGCCATGGCCACAATCACACTAACTTGGCTGTAAGGCTGTGGAGGGGTACAACAACAACAACTGCTGCTGCTGCTATCTGACTATGGTCTGAGCGCAGGGACCAATTCAAACAATTCTTGGTACAGACAACTATCATCACTTGCTCTGTGTGGCAAGTTGTCTTTTTGTTGGCATAAGATTTTTACGTTGCCCTCACTGTTGTTGTTGTTGTTGCTGTTCTTGTCGAAATCTGTAACGCAAAATCTTCCGGATGAATAGAGAAAGAAAACAAAACGAAACGAAAGGAATGGAAAAAAAACGTTCCAAGGTGTTAATTTTCTTGACTTAAATATTTTGCTACGTTATTACCACAAGCTTGAGCGTGTCAGATCAGAGAGGTCATATTGTGGAACCACAATGCTACAACAACAACAACAGCAATAAACATGGCATCGTGGTGGAGAGGCGAAGGACGGGCAAAGGACGTATATGAGACCAGAAGAGGAATGGGTTTTTAATATTGAATCAGATGACAACAGTGGTTCCGACAACTTCAAATGTTAAAATACTTTTCTGAAAGCAATTTGCACGATAAAGTTGTAGATCCTAATAAACTATTGAATTTATAAATTAAAAAGTTTAAAAAATTATGTAATCGTGAATTTATTTTATTAGTTTATTAATTTATTAATTTATTAATTTATTAATTTATTAATTTATTAATTTATTAATTTATTAATTTATTAATTTATTAATTTATTAATTTATTAATTTATTAATTTATTAATTTATTAATTTATTAATTTATTAATTTATTAATTTATTAATTTATTAATTTATTAATTTATTAATTTATTAATTTATTCATTTATTAATTTATTAATTTATTAATTTATTAATTTATTAATTTATTAATTTATTAATTTATTAATTTATTAATTTATTAATTTATTAATTTATTAATTTATTAATTTATTAATTTATTAATTTATTAATTTATTAATTTATTAATTTATTAATTTATTAATTTATTAATTTATTAATTTATTAATTTATTAATTTATTAATTTATTAATTTATTAATTTATTAATTTATTAATTTATTAATTTATTAATTTATTAATTTATTAATTTATTAATTTACTAATTTATTAATTTATTAATTTATTAATTTATTAATTTATTAATTTATTAATTTATTAATTTATTAATTTATTAATTTATTAATTTATTAATTTATTAATTTATTAATTTATTAATTTATTAATTTATTAATTTATTAATTTATTAATTTATTAATTTATTAATTTATTAATTTATTAATTTATTAATTTATTAATTTATTAATTTATTAATTTATTAATTTATTAATTTATTAATTTATTAATTTATTAATTTATTAATTTATTAATTTATTAATTTATTAATTTATTAATTTATTAATTTATTAATTTATTAATTTATTAATTTATTAATTTATTAATTTATTAATTTATTAATTTATTAATTTATTAATTTATTAATTTATTAATTTATTAATTTATTAATTTATTAATTTATTAATTTATTAATTTATTAATTTATTAATTTATTAATTTATTAATTTATTGGTTGGTTGGTATGCAGGCATCTCCTTCTTCAAAGGAGAACACTTAGGTCCCTATGGACCCATTGTGACACCCGTTGGGCATTTGTGCCATCCCTTCAACCTATGCTATCAGCGCGTGTGCTGACTGATCGCGTTGCCAGTTGTCGATTGGGAATCCGGAGTTTCGATCCAATCCGTCCAGTTGATAATTTTGCAAAAGTTGTTAATCCTTCCGATGTCCAACGATGCAAGTTCTTCTACACCATTTAAAAAGGGTTTCCCCAGGGTTTCCAGTCTCCTTCTGTATAGCGCTGGGCAATCACAAATAATGTGGTCGGTGGATGGTTCACTGCTACTGTTTCCGCAGTAGTAGCATTCGCTTTTCGTTGCGAATCCCATTCTTTTCGCATGCTTGCCTATGGGTCCATGTCCCGTCAGGAAGGCAATAATCTTCCTTATCTGGTCCCTCTCAAGACTTACCAGGTACGATGCACGTTTCGCGTTGTATTCTGGCCAAGTCATTTTGGCCTTTCTACAGGTTTCTTCATTCTTCCATCTGTCGTTTGCAATTCTAAACGTTAGATTTTCAATGGTACTTTTACAGGTGGATATAGGGCGAAGTGCTACGTGTTCAACGTCGCTTTCCAGCAGGGCTGAGCCCTGTCTGCCCTCTTCATCCGCTCTGCAGTTGCCCTCGATTCCGCTGTGTCCGGGAATCCACGTAACCAGAACTCTGTTGTTCCTGGATATCTCGTTAAGAGATTTCCGGCAGGCACTGACCACTTTCGATTTGATGTCACAGGACTTCAACGAGTTTACCGCCGCTAGACTATCCGTGAACAGGAGAATATCCTCCTGTGATATCTTCCTCACGTTGATCACGTCCGCGGCTCGTTTAATAGCAAGTATTTCCGCTTGGAAAACGCTGCAGAAATCTGGAATTCTTGATCTTATATTTAGGCCCAGATCCGCGGAGTAGATACCGTAGCCGACCTTGTCATCCAGTTTGGACCCATCGGTAAATATGTTCATTGGTCCATACATTGCGTTCTCATTCTCTGCCCACTCCTTTCTGGAGGGCGTTCTAGTTCCGTATAGAACGTTTGATTTCCGTGTGTTTAGCACGTAGTCAGTTTCGAGTGAGATGTTGATGTGGTTCAGGATCTTTGAATGTCCGATGGAACGATCCCAATGATCAATCTCGTTTAGTCGAATAGCCGATTTGAGAGCAGAGCATTTGCAGCTCAGATCAGGTGGTAGTAGATTGAGTATCGTGTAGAGAGCCTTAGAGGGGGTCGATCTCATACATCCGGTTATCAGGAGACAAGAGGACCGTTGAACACGATCCAGTTGTTTGAATTTGCTCTTCTTGTCGAGCGCGTACCACCAAACTATAGAGCCGTATTGTAGTATTGGCTTCACTATAGCATTGTAAATCCAGAGTGTTACCTTGGGTTTAAATCCCCATGTTTTCCCGATAGCTTTACGACATGTATATAAAGCTATGAGTGCTTTGCTGGATCTGCTTTCAATATTCTGTCTCCAATTAAGCTTCCTGTCTAATATAAGGCCCAGGTAGTTCGCCGTATCGGAGAAGTTGAGTTGTTTGTTGCCCAGATAGATGTTGGATGTAGCGGGCGATTTCTGTTTCCGACTGAAAAGTACCAGTTCTGTTTTGTCCGGGTTCGCATTGAGCCCTCTACTGGCACACCAGTTTGCCAGGATGTTGATATAGTCCTGCATCCTTTGTTCGAGACAAGATAAACTTCCCCCAGAGACGCAGAGTGCTATATCGTCTGCATACGCTACTACTGTACATCCTTCCGACTCCAACCGTTTGAGAACGTCGTTGACGGCAAAATTCCATAATAGCGGCGATAATACTCCCCCTTGAGGGGTGCCTCTAGTCACTCTTCTAGTGAGGGTGTGATTTCCCAGCTTTGAGGTAATAGTTCTCTTTAATAGCATGTTGCGAATCAGCTTGCTAATATGTGAGTTGATATTTAGGCTGTTGAGCTCTGTCATGATGCAGAGGGGTTCGATGTTGTTGAAAGCTCCCTCTATGTCCATAAAGGCAACCAGAGAAAATTCTTTCTTGTCCAGCGATTTCTCTATGGGATACAATAGTGCATGGAGTGCGGATTCTGTCGATTTCCCCTTTGTGTAAGCATGCTGAGCATTCGAAAGGAGATCCGGGCCAATTGAATTTTTGATGATGTCGTCCATGATTCGCTCAAGGGTTTTCAAAAGGAATGAAGTAAGACTTATAGGTCTGAAGTCCTTTGCTTTGGTGTGTGATGGCTTTCCCGCCTTTGGGATGAAGACCACCTTTGCCGTTCTCCATCGTATTGGTAGGTAGGATAATTTCACACAGCCGTTAAAAATAGCCTCCAGCCATGGCAATAGTATCTCCAGTGACTGTTGAAGTTCGGCGGGTATGATGTCGTCCGGACCGGGTGATTTGTAGGGATCAAAGTCGTTGATGGCGTCTTTGATCATGTTCCTTTCAATTACCGGTATTCTGTCGCATAAGTCGGTAGGTGCGACGGTTATGGAGTTGGACTCTCCCCTGGGGAAGTGGGTATCCGATAGGATTTCCAAGGTTTCCTTTGAGGATTCAGTCCAGGTACCATCATTTTTCATTATGTATGCCGGGGCGCTGGTTGTCGAGGATAATACTTTCCTAAGTCTACTTACCTCTGCGGTTTTTTCGACATCGTTGGTGTATGTCCTCCATGAAGATCTTTTCGCCTTCTTTAGTAGTTTCTTGAAGAGTCTTAGATTCTCCTTGTACTCCTCCCATTGGCCTGTTCTCTTGGCCTTGTTGAAGGATTTTCTGGTGGAAGCACGGGATCTAGAGATATCGTCGTTCCACCATGGAGGCTTCTGCTTTTTCCCATCTTTTCGTCTTGGGCAGGATTTCCTGGTGCATAAGGCCAAGGCTTTTGTAACTTTACCTACCATGCTGTCCAACTTTTGTGGGCTGTCAATGGTGAGATCAGTTGTATTCGGTAGGAGTCTTGCAAGGTGTTCCCTGTAGACGTCCCATTTCATCCGTCTCTTGTTGAAGGTTACTATCGGCTTCGTTATTTGAGCAGATATTTCAAAGGAAATGTATTGGTGGTCGGAGAAGGAGTGAACATCCTCCACCCGCCAGTTTGATATCAAGTCGTTTTTGGCATTAGAAATTGTCAGGTCTATGACCTGCTCAGTGATCGAGTTAATAAAGGTGGGCGTATCTCCCTGGTTATGCACTACTAAGTTCCTACTTAGAATATAATCAAAGAGTAACTCACCTCGTTTGTTGATCGTTTTACCTCCCCACAGCGTGTGGTGTGCGTTTGCATCCATTCCGACAATGAGGGTGGTCTTGTTGTGTTCCGCCGTTAGTACTGCTTTCTTCAGTTCCTCTGATGGGGGGTTTTGGTCTTCGTAAGGAAGATATGCCGAAGCTATCCATAGGGTTGATTGTTTCATTTCTAAACCTATAATTGTAAGATCTTCGTTACCGAAAGTATTTAGCAGGAATGCGTCAAGCTGTTTCCGTACTAGGATACACGCTCGTATTTTAGCATTTACCTTACCTTGGTAGAGTCTATAATTTTTGTGGTTTAATCCACAGACTCTGTTTTGATTTATCCAGGGCTCCTGGATGAGAAGTACGTCCTCCTGGAGCTCGGAGAGACGTACCTGAAGTGCTGCTGAAGCACTCTTAGAGTGGTGGAGGTTTATCTGTACCACCCGAAGAATGCTCAATGACGGTGTTGTTGGCGTCGTCGTCATCGCTCATCAGTAGGTCATCCTCATCGGCCTCCTAAGCTGACCATGGTAGATGCCATGGATTCAGCATCTGAGCAGTGCTCTTCATCTGCCGGATTGTTGCTTGGCGCTGCGAGGTTGTCCTCAGCGGGAGCTGCGGTTATTGGTGTCGGAGCGACGGATGGTGCTGTAGCTGCGGGAGTTACAGTTGTTGATGTAGCTGCGGGAGTTGCAGTTATTGGTGTCAGAGCGACAGATGGTGCTGTAGCTGTGGGTGGCACGTCTGCGGTTACAGTCTGTGTGGCATGTTTTGTTTTATATATCCACATCATTGTTTCGGTGAAGCCGCAGAATATTAGGTTGTTCATTTCCTTTATTAGGTCACTGCTTTCATCGGTGATGAGGAGGGTGACGTGAACGAAGGTGTCCCGTGATTCCGATACCTTCAAGATTTTCCAGTTTTCCACATCGAGGCTGGGGTTGGAAATTTGCAGAAGCTCAAGGATTGCCTTTCGGTTACTAGCCATTGTATCTGGGATTTTTATACGACCTCTAGGCCTGTTGGGGATATCGCACTGCTCTACCAGACAGAGTTTAGCCCCTGGCCATACTTCGCCAATGACCGTTAGAGCCTTTTCGAATAACTCTAACGAGCGTTGGTCGTGGAATGCCATGAGCTTTACTCTGTTCAGATGCCAGCCTGCGTCAGTACATCTTGCTGGAGTGCCAGGATTGCCCCTTATTACACTAGCGTACGCAACAAGCAGCTTAGCGTTAGCTTTCCTCCAGTTCTCAAACGAGATGCTACCGCTGGGATGTGAGTTGTCTACGACGGCGCGTGTGAGACTGTTCCTGGCTATGTCGCTGTACCGGACTCTTTCTTGGATCTTTGATCTTTTATGTGAACTGGCAATGCCAGGCTCATCAGCGGATCGCTGACGTTTTATGTTAGCAGTCCCTTGTGGGGTCTGAGATTGGTTCAGTAGGTTTTTGGCCTTTTGAACCAATTGGTTTTGCTCCGTGGGATTTTGCCAACAGTTGAAAGGATGTAGTTGGCCCTTCGACGGTCACGGTAGCGTCGATCATGAGGTCGTACCCGTTTAGCTGGCTTGCCAGCGCGAGGTGGGGAGGCATTGCCCGGCGTCGGCTTGCTGGTCCCCGAAGTAGATGCTGCCGTATCCCCATTAGGGGGGGCTTCTTCTGCCGCGTTCTTCCTGAAGAAGGAAGATAGGGTACTAGTATTGTGCCTCTTGGCTTCTTGTGACAATTTAGTCGAGCCGAGAGGTCTGCCTCTTTTCGAGGGAGTTGGGGTGGAGGGTCCGTTACCAGACTTCTCCGAAGTTGTTGTTTGTTGTGGTTTTGTTTGTTTAGTTTGTGTATTTGAGTTCATGTTTATGGTTCGGTCCTTAGGCCGCCGTAGAAGCCGTCGGGACCTAATGAGATGAAGAGGGACAAAAACGGTCACTTACGCCAGAGCCCTTTAGCGCAAGAAGGCATTGGATTGAAACAGGTGTGCGCCCTCACCTGAGTTTGACATAGTAACGACTAATATGTAACCCCTATAGCCATACATCCCTCGGCCTATGCAGCCCACCTTGGATTGGGGGGTTTTGTTTAAAGAGAGTCTCTTTCTCTCCCGCAGAAACGCACTTTCCACCGTCCCAAAATTGAGGCCAATGCCAGAGACATGACCGTAACATTAACCTCTCATTTAGGCCGGTATCCAGTTCCTACACTGGGAAGTCCTAGGGTAGGAGGCGTTCTGCGTGCTTCTCAGGTTTTTATTCCCCGATCGGCAACTGGAACTAGGTTGGTTCGCGAGCGGGCTTTTACCGAAGCTATGACCCGCTTCACCACGGAAGATAGCCGTGGCTTTCACTATCCACCACCTGTGACGCGCCCGATGGATAACCCAACCACACGGGTATTAATTTATTAATTTATTAATTTATTAATTTATTAATTTATTAATTTATTAATTTATTAATTTATTAATTTATTAATTTATTAATTTATTAATTTATTAATTTATTAATTTATTAATTTATTAATTTATTAATTTATTAATTTATTAATTTATTAATTTATTAATTTATTAATTTATTAATTTATTAATTTATTAATTTATTTATTTATTAATTTATTAATTTATTAATTTATTAATTTATTAATTTATTAATTTATTAATTTATTAATTTATTAATTTATTAATTTATTAATTTATTAATTTATTAATTTATTAATTTATTAATTTATTAATTTATTAATTTATTAATTTATTAATTTATTAATTTATTAATTTATTAATTTATTAATTTATTAATTTATTAATTTATTAATTTATTAATTTATTAATTTATTAATTTATTAATTTATTAATTTATTAATTTATTAATTTATTAATTTATTAATTTATTAATTTATTAATTTATTAATTTATTAATTTATTAATTTATTAATTTATTAATTTATTAATTTATTAATTTATTAATTTATTAATTTATTAATTTATTAATTTATTAATTTATTAATTTATTAATTTATTAATTTATTAATTTATTAATTTATTAATTTATTAATTTATTAATTTATTAATTTATTGATTTATTAATTTATTAATTTATTAATTTATTAATTTATTAATTTATTAATTTATTAATTTATTAATTTATTAATTTATTAATTTATTAATTTATTAATTTATTAATTTATTAATTTATTAATTTATTAATTTATTAATTTATTAATTTATTAATTTATTAATTTATTAATTTATTAATTTATTAATTTATTAATTTATTAATTTATTAATTTATTAATTTATTAATTTATTAATTTATTAATTTATTAATTTATTAATTTATTAATTTATTAATTTATTAATTTATTAATTTATTAATTTATTAATTTATTAATTTATTAATTTATTAATTTATTAATTTATTAATTTATTAATTTATTAATTTATTAATTTATTAATTTATTAATTTATTAATTTATTAATTTATTAATTTATTAATTTATTAATTTATTAATTTATTAATTTATTAATTTATTAATTTATTAATTTATTAATTTATTAATTTATTAATTTATTAATTTATTAATTTATTAATTTATTAATTTATTAATTTATTAATTTATTAATTTATTAATTTATTAATTTATTAATTTATTAAGTTATTAATTTATTGGTTGGTTGGTGTGCGGGCATCTCCATCTTCGAGGAGAACACTTAGGTCCTTATGGACCCATTGTGACACCCGTTGGGCATTTACGCCATCCCTTCAACCTATGCTATCAGAGCGTGTGCTGCCTGATTGCGTTTGCCAGTTGTCGATTGGTATCCGGAGTTTCGATCCAATCCGTCCAGTTAATAATTTTACAAAAGTTGTTGATCCTTCCGATATCCAACGATGCAAGTTCCTCTACACCATTTAGGAAGGGTTTCCCCAGGGTTTCCAGTCTCCTTCTGTATAGCGCTGGGCAATCACATATAATGTGGTCGGAGGATGGTTCACTGCTGCTATTCCCGCAGTAGTTGCATTCGCTTTTCGTTGCGAATCCCATTCTGCTCGCATGTCCGCCTATGGGTCCATGTCCCGTCAGGAATGTAATAATTGTTCTTATCTGGCCCCTCTCTAGGCTTACCAGGTACAATGTACATTTCGCGTTGTATTCTGGCCAAGTCTTTTTGGCCTTTCTACAGGTTTCTTCATTCTTCCATCTGTCGTTTGCAATTCCAAACGTTAGATTTCCAATGGTACTTTTACAGGTGGATATAGGGCGAAGTGCTAAGTGTTCAACGTCGCTTTCCTGCAGGGCTGAGGCGTGTCTGGCCTCTTCGTCCGCTCTGCAGTTGCCCTCGATTCCGCTGTGTCCGGGTATCCACGTTACCAGAACTCTGTTATTCCTGGATATCTCGTTAAGAGATTTCCGACAGGCATTGACCACTTTCGATTTGATGTCACAGGACTTCAATGAGTTTACCGCCGCTAGACTATCCGAGAACAGGAGAATATCCTCCTGTAATATTTTCCTCACGTTGATCACGTCCGCGGCTCGTTTAATAGCAAGTATTTCCGCTTGGAAAACGCTGCAGAAGACTGGAATACTCGATCTTATACTTAGGCCTAGATCCGCGGAGTAGATTCCATAGCCGACCTTGTCATCCAGTTTGGACCCATCGGTAAAGATGTTTATTGGTCCATACATTGCGTTCTCGTTCTCTGCCCACTCCTTTCTGGTGGGCGTTTTGTTTTTGTAGAGGATGTTTGATTTTCGTGTATTGAGCACGTAGTCAGTTTCAAGTGAGATGTTGATATGGTTCAGGATCCTTGAATGTCCTATGGAAGGATTCCAATGTTCAATCTCGTTTAGTCGAATAGCCGATTTGAGAGCGGAGCATTTGCAGCTCAGATCAGGTGGTAGTAGATTGAGTATCGTGTAGAGAGCCTTAGAGGGGGTCGATCTCATACATCCGGTTATCAGGAGACAAGAGGATCGTCTAAATTTGCTCTTCTTGTCGAGCGCGTACCACCAAACTATAGAGCCATATTGTAATATTGGCTTCACTATAGCATTGTAAATCCAAAGTGTTACCTTGGGTTTAAATCCCCAGGTTTTCCCGATAGCTTTACGCCATGTATATAAAGCTATGAGTGCCTTGTTGGATCTGCTTTCAATGTTCTGTCTCCAATTAAGCTTCCTGTCTAATATAAGGTCCAGGTAGTTCGCCGTACCGGAGAAGTTAAGTTGTTTGGTGCCCAGATAGATATTGAATGTAGCGGGCGATTTCTGTTTCCGACTGAAAAGGACTAGTTCTGTTTTGTCAGGGTTCGCATTAAGTCCTCTACTGGCACACCAGTTTGCCAGGATGTTGATAAAGTCCTGCATCCTTTGTTGGAGACAAGATAAACTTCCCCCAGAGACGCAGAGTGCTATATCATCTGCATACGCTACTACTGTGCATCCTTCCGACTCCAACCGTTTGAGAAAGTAATTATGCAAAATTCCACCTTTTCCTTTTCGAATAACTCTAACGAGCGTTGGTCGTGGAATGCCATGAGCTTTACTCTGTTCTGATGCCAACCTGCATCGGTACATCTTGCTGGAGTGCCAGGATTGTCCCTTATTACACTAGCGTACGCAACAAGCAGCCTAGCGTTAGCTTTACTCCAGTTATCAAAGGAGATGCTACCGCTAGGATGTGAGTTGTCTACGACGGCGCGCATGAGACTGTTCATGGCTATGTCGCTATACCGGACTTCTTCTTGGATCTTTGATCTCTTTTGTGATCTGGCAATGCCAGGTTCATCGTCAGCAGATCGCTGACGTTTTATGTTATCAGTCCCTTGTGGGGTCTGTGATTGGTTCAGTTGGTTTTTGGCCTTTTGAACCAATTGGTTTTGCTCCGTGGATCTTTGAGCCTCAGGGATTTTGCCAACGGTTGAAAGGATGTAGTTGGCCCTTCGACGGTCACGGTATCGTCGATCATGAGGGCTTTTACCGAAGCTATGACCCGCTTCACCACGGAAGATAGCCGTGGCTTTCACTATCCACCACCTGTGACGCGCCCGATGGATAACCCAACCACACGGGTAATTTATTAATTTATAAATTTATTAATTTATTAATTTATTAATTTATTAATTTATTAATTTATTAATTTATTAATTTATTAATTTATTAATTTATTAATTTATTAATTTATTAATTTATTAATTTATTAATTTATTAATTTATTAATTTATTAATTTATTAATTTATTAATTTATTAATTTATTAATTTATTAATTTATTAATTTATTAATTTATTAATTTATTAATTTATTAATTTATTAATTTATTAATTTATTAATTTATTAATTTATTAATTTATTAATTTATTAATTTATTAATTTATTAATTTATTAATTTATTAATTTATTAATTTATTAATTTATTAATTTATTAATTTATTAATTTAATTATTTATTAATTTATTAATTTATTAATTTATTAATTTATTAATTTATTAATTTATTAATTTATTAATTTATTAATTTATTAATTTATTAATTTATTAATTTATTAATTTATTAATTTATTAATTTATTAATTTATTAATTTATTAATTTATTAATTTATTAATTTATTAATTTATTAATTTATTAATTTATTAATTTATTAATTTATTAATTTATTAATTTATTAATTTATTAATTTATTAATTTATTAATTTATTAATTTATTAATTTATTAATTTATTAATTTATTAATTTATTAATTTATTAATTTATTAATTTATTAATTTATTAATTTATTAATTTATTAATTTATTAATTTATTAATTTATTAATTTATTAATTTATTAATTTATTAATTTATTAATTTATAAATTTATTAAGATATTAATTTATTAATTTATTAATTTATTAATTTATTAATTTATTAATTTATTTATTTATTAATTTATTAATTTATTAATTTATTAATTTATTAATTTATTAATTTATTAATTTATTAATTTATTAATTTATTAATTTATTAATTTATTAATTTATTAATTTATTAATTTATTAATTTATTAATTTATTAATTTATTAATTTATTAATTTATTAATTTATTAATTTATTAATTTATTAATTTATTAATTTATTAATTTATTAATTTATTAATTTATTAATTTATTAATTTATTAATTTATTAATTTATTAATTTATTAATTTATTAATTTATTAATTTATTAATTTATAAATTTATTAAGATATTAATTTATTAATTTATTAATTTATTAATTTATTAATTTATTAATTTATTTATTTATTAATTTATTAATTTATTAATTTATTAATTTATTAATTTATTAATTTATTAATTTAATAATTTAATAATTTATTAATTTATTAAGATATTAATTTATTAATTTATTAATTTATTAATTTATTAATTTATTAATTTATTAATTTATTAATTTTTTAATTTATTAATTTATTAATTTATTAATTTATTAATTTAATAATTTAATAATTTAATAATTTATTAATTTATTAAGATATTAATTTATTAATTTATTAATTTATTAATTTATTAATTTATTAATTTATTAATTTATTAATTTATTAATTTATTAATTTATTTATTTATTAATTTATTAATTTAATAATTTATTAATTTATTAATTTATTAATTTATTAAGTTATTAATTTATTAATTTATTAATTTATTAATTTATTAATTTATTAATTTATTAATTTATTAATTTATTAATTTATTAATTTATTAATTTATTAATTTATTAATTTATTAATTTATTAATTTATTAATTTATTAATTTATTAATTTATTAATTTATTAATTTATTAATTTATTAATTTATTAATTTATTAATTTATTAATTTATTAATTTATTAATTTATTAATTTATTAATTTATTAATTTATTAATTTATTAATTTATTAATTTATTAATTTATTAATTTATTAATTTATTAATTTATTAATTTATTAATTTATTAATTTATTAATTTATTAATTTATTAATTTATTAATTTATTAATTTATTAATTTATTAATTTATTAATTTATTAATTTATTAATTTATAAATTTATAAATTTATTAATTTATTAATTTATTAATTTATTAATTTATTAATTTATTAATTTATTAATTTATTAATTTATTAATTTATTAATTTATTAATTTATTAATTTATTAATTTATTAATTTATTAATTTATTAATTTATTAATTTATTAATTTATTAATTTATTAATTTATTAATTTATTAATTTACTAATTTATTTATTAATTAATTTATTAATTTATATATTTATTAATTTATTAATTTATTAATTTATTAATTTATTAATTTATTAATTTATTAATTTATTAATTTATTAATTTATTAATTTATTAATTTATTTATTTATTAATTTATTAATTTATGAACATAGGAATATAGGAATTTATGAGTTTATATTTTAATAAATTCATGCAAAAAACATGTTTTTATAAAATAGTTCAATTTATTCATTATCCCTCTAAACCACTGTCTTACATTTCAAAGAATTGAATATATTCTGCAAATAATCTGTTTTAGATTTAACACTTTGTTGCTTAGTTTTTGTTTTGCGTTTTCTCTCTCTTGTATTTCCTATCTTCCTTCTGGCTATATGCACGATTGTGATTGTGTCTCCTCCAAACATGGAGAGTGTCTCGCTTAAAATCTCTGCTTACTTCGCCCAATCTCATTCATTTAGTTTTCGTATTTATCCTATTAATAATATATTTAAGTTTTTTGAACTTTCAAGAATTTAATCGAATATTAAACATTTGCGCAGTTCAACAAATTGTCTTTGATTATTTGAAAAAACAAAAATCGTTTGTAACATTTAGCGTTGCCATGAGTTCAACTCACAGCATTATTGTTGAACAAAACTTTGTGGTATGTCTTAACACCTCAAATCCGTTATGAGGTGCTAAATATTAGTCATGAAAAAGGTTTATTTTTTTGTTCATGAGATTTTTGTTCGTTGTTGTTTTTTTGTGGCTTTTGTTACTTTTTCGAGATAACATTTGTTGTTGCTGTTGCTGTTAGTTTCATGGCAATATGTGTGGGTTTGAAATAAATCGAACTCACGTTTCGTGTTGACGTCTTTATTGGCAATTTGTATCTTAATTAATAACAGTTATTTGCTGATGCTGGCTTCAAGATGGATGGTGGCAAGTAAGGAGAAAAAAAAATACAATGATACTTCAAGTAGTTGTGGGAAGAATTGTTGGCTATACACATGATATGGTTGTTACTTTATTGTATAAACTGGTTATTCATATGTATACGATTATGATGATTTTTATGGAGCTTTATGTGACTTTATCACCTATTACATTTTGAATATGTTTGGCAGTTAGTTTATTTTTGATAACTTATTAGTTTGTTTGACAATTGTTTCTCTGTTCCTCATGTTTTCCGCTCTCATATAATTTGTCAAATCATAGCCAATTTTTTTACGCTCCTTTTCAATGTCTATAAGGACTGCAGTAACACCTGAACACCTTACCTGATAGGTTCGATACGCGAAATTGTGTGCACATTTTTCTGAAACCTAATGAAACCGACATCACGGACTTCTTGGTGCGGTAATGCTTGACATTGTCGGTGTTGTTCTGTTAGACCGCATTTTTTGACCGATGATTTCTTTAGCCAATAAATCACACCAAATAGTGCGTTTTTGTGACTGCGGCAATTCTGTTTATTAACATATTCATTGAGCCAGAATTGTGCATCGTCACTGAACAAAATTCAGTGTGAAACAAGTAGATCTTCTTTAAACTGTTGCAGAGCCTATTGATTAAAATTAAAGCGTAATGCAGCTCTAACAGCTTTAATTTTAACAAAACAAGTTAGCTTTTATAAGCCTTAAAATCATTTTATAGAACCAAGATGCTGTACACGGCGTTGAATGGATTAGTCACACTCTTCGCAACAACCGCAAGATTATTTCCACTATGCACCGGATGTAGTCTTTTCGATCGCGTTTCATTTTTTTTGATTATACACAATAAATCATATGCCAAATCGCACCATGAAAACTGCTGATTCTTATGTAAAACTACCTCCTCAATCCGAAAATCACCCCATTTTTCACTTCATCCGTCCTCTACCCTCCATATATTGCTTAACTTGAATGTTAACAATAAGTAAATTAAGAGGCGTTTATAGAAAACGAAGGGTGATGGGTCAGGAGGAAATTTTACATAAGAATCAGCCGTTTCCTCGGAACGCTCCCTCACGCCCCCTTCACTTTTAGTTACTTACTTCACTTTTTGTTCTCATTCAAGAAAAGTAACTACCGGGGGCATCTTTTTGAGTTTTTGGAAAAAATGTAAGTGATGTTCGCATTCTTAATAATTTACTTAGCAGGCACTTCTTTGCAATCCTATTGAATTATATACCGCACGTATAAAAATATTATAAGCGCTTCGATCTACTGCGCTTCTTCTCCAGTTAGTCATACCAAGTTCTGCAAGGTACTTTTTGATCGCCCTCTTCTGCGCCTTCCATCGAGGTAATTGTCGAAGATTTTTCGAGCTGGAACATTTTCGTACAACATGACCTAGCCAACGTGACCGTTGCACCTTATCTGAGGGCTCTATCATTAAATCGCTTGCTTAGTCCGTAGTAGCATTTGTTAGCAAGAATTTCGAGGCTGTCAACGTTCACGCAGTTTCCCAAACGAGTAGATTCTTTGTTCGTTGAAACTTTGTCCTCGTTCACCATTAGACCGTATACTTTTCGATGATGTCTACGTCATCAGCGTAGGGGGTAGCATGTAGTTTTCCTTGCCAATCTTCACTGAAGACTTCGTGTCAGTCAGCGTCATTTCGCAAAGGCGTATCAGCTTCGCTGAAATTCTGCCATAGCTTCGAGTAATTTCTGCCGTATCGGGCTGTCGAAGGAAGCTTTATAGTCAACGAAAAGGCGGTACGTGTCGATCTGTTTCTTTGGGGTCTTTTCCAGGACTTGCCGAAGAGTGAATACCTGGTCAGATTTTACCAGGTCTAAAGCCACAATGATAAGGCCCGATCAGGCTGGATAACCCTGGCTTTAGTCTTTCACATAACGAGGACCTTATATGCGATTGGTAAAAGGCTGATCTCGCGTTGGTTAAAGAACACACTTGGATTATCTTCTTTCAGTACAGGACATAATACGCTTAGATTCCAATCATCGGGCACGCACTCATTAAGCCAAACCGTGCGCAGGAGCTGGTGCATGCTCGTTATCAGCTCCTCGCCACCAGATTTGAAGACCTCTGCCGGAAGCCCGTCGGCATCGGCTGCTTTGAGCCGCGATATTGCTCTTCTTACCTCGGATTGACTTTATGTTGACGAATCTAAGCCGTCGTCGACAATTGGCGTGATACCTTCACGTGCGCTGCCTGCTGGAATGAACAGTTGCTGAAAGTGTTATCTCTGCGTATCTGTAACCAGTTTTCCATCCTCGTCCTCGTTCCTTCGTCTGGCCTGCTTTTTTTACTTAAACAGCTGCCTCGCCTGTTTTACTGTCTCCTTGTGCCGTTCTTTAGCAGCGTTGGTTACAGTTGGCTGCAGTATTGCCTTATGCGCAGCATCTTGTTTTTCAGACGCCAGGATTTATCTGAGCGCCGTTTTTCATATCCTAGAACGGTTGTTGCGGGGGTTGCCATTGAATGCGCAATATGCTGCCACTGTGTATCGGAAACGTCAGAAGTAGATGCCTTGTGTCGTAGTAGTTGGGAGAGCTGGTTGCAGTAGGAAGAGGCTATCTCTGGGGTTTGCAGCTTCGCGATGTCCAGCTTTCTTTGTGTTTGGTTACGCATTCAGGAAGGAGGTAATTTCAAATAAGTATCAGGCGTTTTTCGGGATGACCACCGCCTTCCGTTTCAGTTACGTTTTTGTTATCATTTAAATAAATCATTGACAGGGGGGGTGGGGGGTGGAGTTAGCATGTGGCTTCAGTTAACTACTGTGGCGGTGTTATATGTGGCATCCTTTTCCTTAGAAAAGACAAGACATCCTTCAGCGTGCCAGGACTTGTCTGATCGTGATTTTTCACACCCAAGTGCTGCCGTTGACGCAGTAGTCATTGAATGCTCAATACGTTGTAACGCATTGTTCGCACTTATTGAAGTAGTCGATTTAAAAAGACATTGACTATCTCTGTGATATGCAGCTTCGCGATGTCGTATGGTTCCGAACGATATTTGTATTGCTGATTCTCGTGCGTACCTTAGCCGCAAATTTGCGATGATCTCTTCCTATTGGTGTCGTGAATTCTAATATCATATGGTTTATGTTCGAATTTGAATTAGTATCTGTTTTGGAATTCGTAGTAAAATATTGGAATTCATATCACGAACTTTATTTTTTATTACTTACCGGGTAAAAATGCGAGACCAGATATCTGTCTGTTGCCAACTAGGAATTCACATAAAAATTCGTGTCTTTCTCCATGACAGCTGTAAAAGAAATTTTAATTTTTTCGCCGTATACATTTCGTCCATCGCAGTTCCTGTACGGTGGTACAGATTTCTGGTGCATTTCCTTAAATTATGCTTAAGAAGTTTCTTGGGGCTGCCAAAGCCACTGAGAGTTAACTTGTGTAACCTACTCCCTAAGACGCATATCTGTGGGATCTATCGTACGTTGTAAGTTGCTTCCGAAGCTACGTAGCCAATTTCCGGTTTCTCCCATATTTTGATTAAATTGTGATTGGTGTGACACCAATTCATTGTCAAGCCATGCCCTGTTAATCAGTCTTGTTGAACACAGACAGGCGACAGCAATGCTGCGTATGATTCAAATAAATCATTTCGTGAAGGGATTGAACTATGTCAACCGAAATTAATTCGTTTCATCTGTTTAGCATGCATACGGTTATAATTATACAGCAACACGCTAGATATACAACAACCGTTCTAAAACAACTGTGCTTATGGGGCTTCTTATCGAACCTAATACTATCCCTATAAAACTTTGATCTTAAACAAAAAAAATAACGGTACGAAACTTTACTCTGCAGACTAAGGCTGCTATGATTTGTGACTAAAGATACAAATAGTTCATGAGCCAAATCATGGTAAAAATCGACAGTTACGTCGGCATTGACATGGCATGAATGCTATAATTGGTTGGCTTGACATGACATAAATTGGTTTTGATCGATGTATTGAAACTTGATCTTGCGCTAACTTTTAGTAAACACAAGAAAACTCTTCACAAAAATCCTTCATTCTTCAAACCTAGAGCTTACTCCGTCTGTTAAAAAAAACCTGATACTCAAGCTTTATAAAGCTCTATTTTCTTAAAGGTCAACATTGATGTTAGCATGTAAATTTAATTCCCCTCCTCAGGCAATTTGAATACTACACAACTATTCACGTTCACATTATTCTCAGGCAACAAAGTGTTAACAAAACATATCACACATATATTGATTATATTAGGTCATACCTAATCAAAAGTCCTTCATAGTTCATACAAAAGTAAGTTACTTTTAAACAATGCCAATAACTATCTAATGAACAACCAGAAATCTCGAAGTGTACAATTTCTTTGATGTCGTCTACTAAAGCAGCCACTTAAAGGCCATTAAAATTCTTGTTAACAAGATGTTACAGCAAACTCAGGCAAAGGATGCAAAGAGAAATGATACAAAATAATACAATGCAATTGCTGCTGCTGCTGCTGTGAATGCAGTTGCTGTTACAATTTACAGCAGATGTATCATCACCAATCAATGTATAGAAAGCAGCTCAGCAACAGCAGCAGCATCAGCAGCAACTAAGTCCTCATCTTCGTCGTCATCATCAGCATCATCATCATCATGAATGGATGCTTAGTAATGCACTTTAGACACGATTTATGATTTATGAGGTGCGAATTGCTCTCAACAACATATAATAACAATAACAACTCACAAATCGTACGTATTTTCTATAGACATTTTCTTAAACTTTTCGTATGATTTGTTACTGGCTGTATTTCCTCTGCGATAAACTATGATTTTGTTTCCTTTTCAAGTTTTTTGTGTGTGTAGAGTGGTATTGTAAGAAGAAAACCACTACCATCTCAGCATACATTAGGTAGAAAGTGTTTTGTGATGGGGCAGCTCTGCTCATTCCCTTCCCCTTCTCTCTAACCTCGGCCAAGGAGATTGCCAAGGCGATGTTGTTACAGCAGCTTCCTCCGATATGGCAGTCGTCGATTTTGTGGTGATTCCGATGACGTTGATTGGGGTTTTAACCTTTCTTTTTCACGCTCTCTGTGCTGCAACTGCAGTCGTCGTCGAGTCCATTGCAAAATCTTTGGTCCATTGTCTTCCACACTCAATATTGTTATTTGTAGTGATTTGTTTTTTTCTGGAATCTGTGGCAGATCCCAATGTATTGTTTTATACCCTATTGAATGATCATGGATAAATAATGTTTTTCGTGTAAAATTTGTGGCTGTTTGTTGTGCTGGAGGGGGAAGGGAAGGGTTAAGAGCAAGCACTTCATGTTCTGTGAAATGCTGACAATGAGCGTCGACAACATTGTACAGGAACAACGCTCATGTGATTGTTGCACATACATACTCGTAGCATGAATGATGTTTGTAAGTTAACTCTGGAAAATATGGTAGATATTGATTGTCATGATTAAGATTTTGTAGGAAAATTTAAGGCATGAGTGTTAAGCGTAATACGAATACGAATTTGGAAAAGGGTGCGTAGTAAAATTATGTATTTAAATTATAATAGCTTTTAATAAAATGTTGGCATTGTAGCTTGTATATCATAGTACAATATTTTTCAGCTAATTGATTTATGACTTAATTCTGAGTACTGCACGTGAAAGTAAACCTAAAAAGAAGAAGTTCTGCATCATTCGTTTTGTCAAGTTACATGCCATAATATCGATTTGAAGTTAGTTAGTATCGTATAGAGGAATTTGTCACGTTTTAGGCTCTTTTGTTTGACAAAACATAAATACTGTGTTGTACTGTGTAATAGATCCTTTGAGACTTTATGTACCAACATGCCTTTTTAGTATTTTATTTTTCGCTTGTCTTTATTTCCAATTATTACAATTTCTGCCATTCCTATATCGTTTCTCTTTTACTAAGTGTTGACTATTTCTACTGCCGTTTTCATTTTATTTTATTTTTTTTTACTCCTTAGCTGCTTAACGGTTTGTTGACGGTGTCGACTTTGAGAGTCCATTGCCATCATCTGCTATTTTTCTTTTTTGTTTGCTCCAAGTGAACATCAGTAGGGTTTCATGTTTGAAAATAATTGTACTTCCAATTAGTTTGGGGTTTCTTCGGTTCACATTGCTGTCTTAGTCCGTCTAACAATATTTAAGATGCTTCAGCAACTTGAGTGAATAAATACAATTTCACCCTGCAACTCGACTTAGTTTAAAGGTGTTATGAGTTTTTTTTTACAAATAGTTTTCTCTTAACGTTGTCTAGTAAATTTTCACGTAGTTCATCTTACCAAATGCTATTGTAGGAGTTTAAGGTCTGAGGTTTTTAGTTTTGTTTTTTTTTTTCGTTATTCTACTTTTATCGACATTAACTGTTAAAAGGTGCTGTTTTGTAGCCTCAGGTTGTAATATTTTAACACAATATTTATATTGTTGTATATTTAGTATACTGTACTTTTTGTTGCTGTTGTTGTATTCTTTATTTTTCATTTGAAATCAGCGGCCACAGAAAAAATTATGAATTTATTTGTTAGGGTGTGAATTAATCACGATTTCCAATAAACGATTTCATTATTATATATTTATCAGTGAAGGCTTTTTTTGCATTGCCTTTTGTTGTTGTTTTTTTTTACAAATAATAAACACGATTGTTATATTAAGCATAGTATTAAGTACAGAGTGAAATGTAATACATTTCAAATTGGGATATATTAAATACAACAACGATTGGATTTGTTAAAACTTGTTAATATTATGAAAAGAATTATAACCTACTTTATATGTACAGTAACAAACAAAAGTGATGTTATGTAATTGTAATAGTTAACTTGTATGTGAGTTGGGATCAGGATAGCATGAAGTTTTCAAATTTAAATACCAAATAAATGTGCTCTAATTAAGTCTGTCCAAGAATGAATAGCAAATAATTTTAAGAATTACTGTCTCTAACTCTCTCATCTACATTATTTTTTGAATTTATCAATCTGAATTTCATTTGAGGCAAGTTGAGTTTTAATGGGGCCGTACGAGTTACCAAAGACGATTTTTGACTGAAAATAAATGTTGATTGTATAAAAAATATTCCTAAATGTATTTTTACAATTTCATTAACATTATTTTCCAATTAAAATCTGAATACGTAATGCTGTATAAAGTGAACACAAATGTTATAAACAGGGCAACCGGAAATTTGTAAATGCATGTTTTTTTTAGAACTAGATATTAACAAACGGGTAAGGTATTAATATGTTTTATGGTTCTACAAGTGTTTTGAGACATATTTGTTAGAGCATATTTTTGCATATTTTATCCCTAAAGTCATATTTCGGTACAATTTGGTTTTAAGAGCATATTTTTGAAAAACTTAAATTTTTGAGCATATTTCATATTTTTTATGGCATATTTTTAAAAAAATACAATTGCTCCACTGTATGACGGCGGCATCAAAAATCTGGACGTCAACTTCAATAAGAATAATGATATACTATTTGTGACGAACGCATCTCCATACGTGGTACAGGCTACAAAAGCATTTTATCCGAAAGTGACCCATACAATACATGCGCATGGTCTTCATTGATTTTGTGAATGTATTAGGAATGTATATGTAAACGAAAATAAAACTTTTGCAAATGCCAGCAGGTATTTTTAAAAGCTCCATGCAGAGTGCAACTTTTTAAACAAATGTTCCCAGGTCTTGCATTACCTTCTGAACCTATAACAACACGTTGGGGAACATGGCTGGAATCAGTTAATTACCAACAACAATTGTGACAATTATGTTAAAAGGTCCTTAGTGAATTAAACGATGAAAAAGCTTAATCAATTGGCAAAAGTGCAGAATATGGTGCGGGAGCCCAAAAAAAAATATGCCACTCCCCCCCAAATACGTCCTAAAACACGAAAATCAAGGTCAAAGTTGGCGCTAAAGCCCATGGGGGTCTGGGGGCCAAAAAAGGGGCCCATTGGGTTCTATGATAACCCGCCATGTGTGGATACTTTCGAGACGAATCCAACGGTTGTATTTTGAAGTTCCTACGGGTCTCCTGGGCCGAGTTAGAGCAATTTAAATTTCCGGGATATACCAAAAAAAATTTGAAAAAATTTAAAAAAATCTTGGAAAAAGTTTGAAAGATGTAATTAGTTTCGTTATCTTGAACACATTATGGTCCATTATGGGGGGCACGCCCCCCGCCGCATACGCCGTAATTAGTTTCCTTGACTTGAACACATTATGGTCGAAGACGAATACGGTGGGGGGCACGCCCCCGCCCCCGTTGAAATTGGGAACGTATATCGGTCGTAAAAGAAAAAATACTTTACCTGTGGGCGATGTAACTCCCCGTTTTAGAAAATTGTTATATGGGCCAAAAAATGGACCTAATGCAATTTTATATTCTTTGTGTGATACTGTCCATAGGACCTCTATCATAAGCTACATGAAAACATAGTTAGAAAATGGGGCGTAGCACCGCCCACACAAACCGAAATTGCATTTGGTCATATCTCACGAGCCATTATAATTAAGAAGATGACATATGCTACTACATATGTAACTGGTACAAAAAGGATTGCGTCTCGCTTGGAAATGGGCGGCGCAACGCCTCTTTTGAAAAAGTCGTTATCTTGACGAAGTCCCACAACACCTAATCGAAAGAGTTCAGGGAACGGATTTGAGAGTAACTGCAGAAAGGATGAAGAGTTAGACGGACATCTTCATCTTATTGGAGTTTTTACGACATTGCACAAATTTTCCATCGGATTTAGGTCCGGGGGCTGTGAGGGCAACTTCAAGGCACTAATGCCAGCCGTGGCATCATGGTTACACCACGCGACTACCATGGGGCAGACCAGGGTTCGATTCTTACCTCAGTCATCCACATTTCTTTCATCGGCGGCTCTCTCGATGTTGTCGACACCATGTTCGCAAAAAAAGTCATTCGCATTCTATAAACGTTTGTGTGTGCGTCTAAAAACAGAAAACGTGTTAATTTACAATAACGCGTGAATCTATCCTAACCGCATTAATGGAGTGTAATGGAAAATTAAGTTTTTGTTATTACCATAATCAGTTTTGTTAGTTCACCTTAAAACTACGTTCTCTTTTGTTCGTTATTGTAACATAAAAAAATTGAAACGCTGTGACAAGTTATCATGAATCGAAGGCATTTATGTTCACATTTATGACACAAATGTCAATTGAGTAATGAAGGATTTCATAATTACATAAGGTAATAACCCCCATGCGATTTGATATTAATATTGTCAATAATTGCAGCTGTTGTTATTATTATTATTTTTTTGACTTAAAGGAGAATAAATTTAGAATAGCTAGTTTAAGCCGATAGATGGTATAGCAAAAAAAAATCGTATGGCCATTATATTATTAATGCAAAATTGAGTCCCGATTCAATGAGCTGAAAAATGCTATATGTATAAGTGATACGTGTCCCGTCGTTTCGCTGGGCCAAGTTTAAGATTCTAGATATATCGATTGGTAGTTAGTAAGTATCGTATAAAGAAAATTTTAATTTTTTGTGCTCTTTTCATGTATTTTGATCATCATAATGTACTTTTTTTTACCTATATAACTTTTCTTGGTAAGTGGAACCCCCGCCGATCAATGACCTCTACCATTTGACACACTGTGTTATAAAAAGTAACAGACACAAATTTGGAAAGATAGAATATTTTATTCATGGGATGTAAAGAAAAATAGTTTTTTTTTTATTCTCAAAGGCGTTATAATGATTTCTAACTGATTAATTTTAATTGTGGTAAATTTATAATTTTAAGAATATGCTACATATACCAAACAATACAGTATACAATGTATAAACCTTCGTAGCATGAGTCCAACTGAGGTTTTCCTTTAATTTGCTCGTCGATGTACTCTCTATTACACTTCAACACTAAATCAAACATTTAAACAACCCATAATATAGTACATTGGCTATCACCATCATCACCAGGACGCGAAGCTGCGCCGAACAAAACTCTCATACAAGAAGAACTCACCATACAACCATCTATCCATCGATCGCACTACGGGTGCATTATAACACTTTCACGGCTCGTTGAGTTAAATAAAGATGATGGCTCCAATCAATCAGTTTATAAACAGAACTACAACAACAAAATACACAACTCAAGTGATCCCCTCCTTCCAACACCACAGCAGAAACCATCAAACGACCAAAGGGCATCATAACGCCAACCTATTACGATCAGTTTAGAGGAATGGCAAAAGAAAATATACAAAAACCAAAAGTGTAGTGTATCAAAGATGAAGTTTCTCATTTGGCTGTCTGAAAGAGCAACTTTTTGCTTACAGGATGGAAAAAACAATGGTGTTGAAGGAAGGAGGTTGCAAGGAGTATACTGTGATCGTTGTTTGAATGTGTTGCGATAGAGACTGGTGGAAAAAGTCCGAGGTTAAATCCAAATCCATATACTTTGACAGTTGTGTTGTATGAATTCTTGTTGCTGGGTTGAGTTGACAACAACTATATATATTTTGGCTTGTGAAATCAAAGATTACTCACAAGGAAAGTTGTTAATATATAGAATGCGATGTTCTTTACTTTTATTCTGTAAAGCCAATTTAAGATTGAATATATTTTTGTTATATGCGTAAACTAGCAATTCAATATTTGAAATTAAATATTTAAATATATGAATGAGTATTTAAAAATTTTAATATGTGTTTGAATTATTTCAATATATTAATATTTTTAAATTATTTTTTTTAAAATTTAATATATTAATATTTTAATATTTTAATATTTTAATATTTTAACATTTTAATATTTTAATATTTTAATATTTTAATATTTTAATATTTTAATATTTTAATATTTTAATATTTTAATATTTTAATATTTTAATATTTTAATATTTTAATATTTTAATATTTTAATATTTTAATATTTTAATATTTTAATATTTTAATATTTTAATATTTTAATATTTTAATATTTTAATATTTTAATATTTTAATATTTTAATATTTTAATATTTTAATATTTTAATAGTTTAGTATTTTAATATTTTAATATATTAAAATATTTTAATATTTTAATATTTTAATATTTTAATATTTTAGTATTTTAATATTTTAATATATTAAAATATTTTAATATTTTAATATACGCCATAAACGACAGCGGGGGTCTATCTTGCAGACAATGTGGATTCAGACCGGGTATGTCTACAATTGGAGCACTGAGAGAGGTAATTGAGGCAGTAGAGGCAGCACAGCTAGTAAGTCATTTCACTTGGCCTGTTGTCCTACTCTGGGCGTAAAAAATGCTTTTAACAGCCTAAGATGGAAGGATGGGATGGATGCTACGACGGAATCCTTAAACTCGACATGCCAGAGGACACTTTTTTTGTTGGCTATGCGGATGATGTAGCAGCTGTGATCACGGCCAGGAGTACAAGCGACGCACAGCGAAAGTTGAGACAAGTCATGATAAGGACCAAAATATGGCTTGACTCACACGGTCTACAACTGGCAATGCACAAAACGGAGGTGCTGCTATTTACAAAACGCCATATCCCCGTTGAGATTGACATAAACATTGGAGAAACAATAATCCAGTCTAGAAAATGTGTGAAGTACCTAGGGCTAAGGCTGGACCCGAAACTAAACTTTACAGCCCAACTGCAGTACGCGGCCAACAAGGCCGGGAAAACAGTAGGACAACTGGGCCGCTTAATGGCGAATATCGGAGGACCGCTCCCATGCAAGCGCAGGTTATTGATGGAGACTTCGAACAGCCTTATGCTTTACGGCTGCGAGGTATGGGCCGACACAATGAAGGTAAAAAAGAGAGCACAATCTCTTTTGTCTGTGCAAAGGACAGCCGCGCTGCGCATCACCTCTGCGTACCGCACGGTATCGGGTGCTGCAGTGTTGGTTATAGCAGGCACGATCCCAATAGATCTATTAGCAAAGGAACGCCGTGCTACTTTCGTAAGAGGAATGACAGACATCCAAGGATCACAATCCCTGAGGGAACAGACCATTGCAACATGGCAAGGCAGGTAGAACGTCGAAAAGCACGGAAGGTGGACGGCAAGGCTAATACCGGGTATCCGTAAATGGGTGGAAAGAAAATATGACCCAAATTCTATCCGGACATGGATATTTCAGAAAGTACCTTTACAAAATAGGAAAATGCGATACACCATACTGTTTGTATGAGGTAGAAGATGTGTTGGACGATGCGGAGCATACCTTCTTCGAATGCACGCGATGGGCGCTCAATCGGCAGCTATTAATAAGAACAGTGGGGCAGATACATGTGTCTAATATAATCGACGTAATGGTCACCAGCGAGGAGAACTGGACTGCTGTCGCTGTATACTGTGAAAGGATCCTCAGATGCAAGAAGTTTGATCTAGACGCCGCAGCGAATTGAGAAGTGACAACATAGCGGGGACCTAACTACATGGGGACCACCTCGAAGTAATGCGAAAGCGGTTCCGAGGTGGAATACTTCCCCGGAGAGGAGACATGGAGGGGTTTTAGTCGGTATACCATATTGGGGAGTCCGACATACCACGTCAGTGACGTGAATGCTTATCGCATTTACCCTACCACACCTGCACAAAAAAAAAAAAATATTTTAATATTTTAATATTTTAATATTTTAATATTTTAATATTTTAATATTTTAATATTTTAATATTTTAATATTTTAATATTTTAATATTTTAATATTTTAATATTTTAATATTTTAATATTTTAATATTTTAATATTTTAATATTTTAATATTTTAATATTTTAATATTTTAATATTTTAATATTTTAATATTTTAATATTTTAATATTTTAATATTTTAATATTTTAATATTTTAATATTTTAATATTTTAATATTTTAATATTTTAATATTTTAATATTTTAATATTTTAATATTTTAATATTTTAATATTTTAATATTTTAATATTTTAATATTTTAATATTTTAATATTTTAATATTTTAATATTTTAATATTTTAATATTTTAATATTTTAATATTTTAATATTTTAATATTTTAATATTTTAATATTTTAATATTTTAATATTTTAATATTTTAATATTTTAATATTTTAATATTTTAATATTTTAATATTTTAATATTTGAAGTTTTCAATATATCATTCAAAATTTCAATATGTGAATAGATAAATATTGGAATAAATGAATGCTTGAGCATTTTATTCTTTGAATCTGTGAATATTTGAATATTTCAATAATTGAGTTTTTAAATTCTTTCATACTTAAGGAAACTACATTACATAATTCTAATACTACAGATCGAAGTGTATTACATTGTTGTGATATTGCATTTTAATATAAAATCCTCTGCTCGTTAAAAGGTTTCCATTGTAAATGATTATATTCCAGTATGCATTCATGATATCGCTGATATCGTGTCCCCTAACGTTGCCATTATGCGCACTCCGAAATAGAAAGAGATTATTTCTTGCACTCGAACTAAGGTAATATCTCCTCTTCGTTTTTTTTTGTGTTTTTTTTTTTGTTTGGTCTCATGTATTGGCAATTTCATTATGTTTGTAGCACGATTGGTTGAAATTGTTTGTTGGTGATAACGAGTTCAGGTTGCACTGCGACACAGTACACATTCGCAACACTGCGACAACATCATCACCAGCAGCAGTAAAAGCACCAGCACTACTAACACCACCACCACCACCACCAACACCACCATCATCGCCATCGCTTGCCAGTATCAGTAGAAACGTGCATTGGTAGCCTTCTCGCAAAAACAGAGTAAAGAACATCTTAAATAACTGAACAGAAAAAAAATAGATTTTACCAATAATACGAGCAAAAAGTCACAAGAACACGTTTCGCGCCAAATATTTTATTTTCTAGAACAGATAAACTCACTCCTCTTCTTCAGCTGCTGTTGGCATTGCCATTGCCACCGTTGCTGTGCGCTTTGGGAGAAGGAGAGAGTGCTAGTGTGAGTCTAAGTGAGAATGTGTTGCTTTATCGTCATATGAAATGAAATTTCCATATGAACACAAAAATGTTCACAGATGTATTTTCCCCGTACCTCTTGGTAAACTAAAAAACAGCAAACATTGTTTATCCTTTGGCAGCAATCTTCAATAGTAAACACGCGATTTTTGAGACCATTTTTTGAACAAGGATGTTCATCTTTCTTGTTTCTGTTGTTATATTTTTTTTCACGTGTGTATTGATGGTCACTACAATGGGCATTAAAGAAGTTTTTTTGGAATGGGACCCAATTTTAACATATTTTTAAAAGCAAACTGCAATCGCAACCAAAATAGTAAATTTTATTTTTGACAAATATAATGCATTAAATCGTTTCTATATCTCATTCATGGGCTTTAAAGCGGAAACAATTTCTTTATTACACATTTCCACAATACCGATCTTAGAACAACAGACCGTGGCATGCGGAAGATCCATGGTTCAATTCCTGTCTTAGTCGTCTACATATCTGTTATCGGCGACACCCTCGATATTATCGACAGTAATTTCGTAGTTCTAAGACGATCATTGTTACAGATGAATAGATAAAGTAGAACCCCCAAAGGGTTAAGAGTTTTTTATGACCTTTTTAATTTTTGCCCATCTTAATGTTGGTTCGCCTAGTTTTTCAGCTATAACTCAAAAACCATTGATGATTTTTCATCTCATTTTATGGCAGACTTGTAGCTAAGGATTCAATAAAGGATTCAATTCTATTAATAAATCCATGTAAACCAGTACAGAAATTTCAGTCAGGTAAACTGTCTGATAAATACCATCACCCAATATAAGATATTGTTGAAGTCTTGAGTTATTGAAATGAATAGATTTTTATTAAAATAAAATTCTTCTTCTTCTTCTTTACTGGCAGCAACAACAGAAATTCATCTATCAGTAGCCGCACGTAGAAAACCATTCCAAGCGCTTCGGTCTTTTGCGCACCGTAGATAGTTCGTCATACCAAGCTTATTTAACATTTCCGTCACCTGGTCTATCCATCGGAGTTTTGGTCGCCCCCTCCTGCGCCGCCCATCGAGTTTATTGCCGAAGACTTTTCGAGCCGGAGCGTTGTCGTCCATTCGTACAACGTGTCCAAGCCAGCGCATTCGGTCTATTTGAACGCGCTTGACCACGTCGATGTCGTTGTACAGCTCATACAGCTCATGATTCATTCGACGACGGTACTCGCCGTTCACGATGATGGGTCCAAATATTTTGCGGAGTATTTTTCTCTCGAAGACTCCCAGAATAGATTGATCCGCTTGTGTCATTACCCACGATTCTGCGCTGTAGAGCAAGACAGGTAGGATCAGAGTCTGGTAGAGCTGGATCTTTGTTTTTCGAGAGAGCGCTTTGTCGTTAAATCGCTTGCTTAGCGCATAGTAGCAGCGGTTTGCGATCAATACTCGTCTTTTGATTTCGAGGCTGACATTATTATTTTTGTTTATGGCGGAGCCAAGGTAGACAAAATCATCTACCACTTCAAAATTATAGTTGTCAACGTTCACGCAGCGTCCCAGACGAGTGGACTCTTTGTTCGTTGAAACAAATAACTTGGTTTTGTCCTCGTTTATCACCAGACCCACTTCAGCCGACTGCTTTTCAATGCTCGAAAAAGCCGCAGTAACATCTCGCAATCCACGTCCAATAATATCGATATCATCAGCATACGCGAGCAACATGTGGCTTTTGTTAAATATGGTGCCATTCCTGTTTACTGCTGCTTTCCGCATGATCATCTCCATTACGATGTTAAAGAGATCGCAGGACAGACTATCGCCTTGTCTAAAGCCTCGCTTGGTAGAAAATGGCTCTGACAGATTTTTGCCAATTTTCACTGAAGACTTCGTGTCAGTCAGTGTCATCCCACAGAGTCGAATTAGTTTTGCGGGGATACCAAACTCAGCCATAGCATCCAACAATTTCTGTCGTATCGGACTGTCAAATGCAGCTTTGTAATCGATGAACAGATGGTAGGTATCGATCTGCATTTCTTGGGTCTTCTCCAGGATTTGTCGTAGCGTGAATATCTGGTCGGTGGTGGATTTACCAGGTCTAAAGCCACACTGATAAGGTCCAATCAGGTTCTCCAGGAGGGGCTTTAGTCTTTCACATAACACACTAGACAGGACCTTGTATGCGATGGGTAAAAGGCTAATCCCGCGATAGTTGGTACACACACTAGGATCGCCTTTCTTAAGCACGGGACATAGGACACTCAGATTCCAATCATCGGGCATGCATTCCCTGAGCCAAATCGTGTTTATGAGCTGGTGCATGCATGTTACCAGGTCATCGCCGCCGGCTTTAAAAAGCTCTGCCGGCAGTCCATCGGCTCCCGCAGCTTTATTATTTTTAAGCCGGGCAATTGCCGTGCTGATCTCGTTTTGGCTCGGTGGTGGACAATCTACTCCATCGTCGATGATTGGTGCGATTCCGTCACTTATGCTGCCTTCGGGAACGAGAAGAGATTGAAAGTGTTCCCTCCATATTTGCAGCACACTCTGAGTGTCCGTGACCAGATTTCCGTCTCTGTCCTTACAGGTGGGGATCCCTGTTCCAAAACCTTTACTTTTAACCTTTTGGTAGAACTTTCGGGCCTCACCTCTATCCCTGTAGTTTTCGATATCCTGGCTCTCTCTTCTCTTCCACAGACGCTTTTTCCGTCTGAACAGGCGTTTCATCTCCCTCCTTTTCTCTTTATAACGCTCCGTCACCGCACGCGTCGCCATTGGCTGCAGTTTTGCCTTGTATGCAGCATCCATTTCCTCAGACATTTCGCGACATTCGTCATCGTACCAGGGCTTGTCTGAGCGTGGTTTTTCATAACCCAGTACGGTTGTTGCGGCAGTGGTCATAGAATTCGCAATATGCTGCCACTGCATGTCGGGAACATCAGAACTAGGGGGATTTGTGTGGAGTAATTGAGAGAGCTGGTTGGAGTAGGCATTGGCTATCTCAGTGGTCTGCAGCTTTGTGATGTCTAGCTTCCTTTGCGTTTGATTAAGAGTGTTTTTAGCTCTACTTAATCGTGTGCGTACCTTGGCTGCAACTAGGTGGTGATCCGAGTCGATATTTGCACCGCGCATCACACGCACGTCCATAACGCTTGAGACATGCCTTCCATCAATTACCACGTGATCAATCTGATTTCTTGTCTTTTGATCGGGAGATATCCAGGTTGCCTTGTGGATATCTTTATGCGGGAATCTGGTTCCACTCACAACCATGTTTCTTGCCGACGCGAAACTTACCAGTCTGAATCCGTTATCGGAGGTGTTGTTGTGTAGACTGAATTTTCCGACTGCTGAACCAAGAGCATCTTCCCTTCCTATTTTAGCATTAAAATCTCCCAGAACAATTTTAATGTCATGTGCAGGGCAGCGGTCATATATATCCTCCAGGCGCTCATAGAATGCATCTTTGATGTCATCGTCTTTGTCTTCCGTCGGGGCGTGTACACAAATCAGCGTAATGTTAAAATATTTCGCCCGGATGCGAATGGTGGCTATACGGTCATTTACAGGGTTAAACCGCGAGACCAGGTGTCGAAGTCTCTTGCCTACTATGAAACCACATCCAAATTCGTGTCTTTCTGCATGGCAGCTGTAAAAGATGTCACAGTTCTTCCGTCGTGTGCATCCCTGTCCCGTCCATCTCATTTCCTGTATGGCGGTGATGTCAGCCTTGTATTTGTCGAGGACATCCGCCAGTTGGATAGAGGCACCATCTCTGTATAGAGTTCGGACATTCCAGGTGCATATCCTTAAATCATGGTCCTTATATCGTTTGCGGGGGTCGTCAACATTTGGGGGGGTTCTTGTTTTTCGTTTTCTTCGTGTTTTCATAATAAATTTTTGTTTAAGGAGAGTGGCTTATTAGGCCACCGCTCCCGATCTTAGTTTCTTGGGGCTGCCAAAGCCACTAAGAGAGCCTGTGTTGAGTTTCAGTAACTTCTGTTACCTAGTTCCTAAGACGCATCGGTGGTAGCATGCCGATTAGGTTACTCAACATTTCGCCTTCTAACTCTAGCTAACTTCAAAGCGGTTGCTTTAAAGTCATTGCCCAGGGAATACTTGGTCTAAGACCGGAAGTAGTTAGCTGCTTGGACAGTGCCACAAAGGAATCGATTCTGGTCACTCCCAAGTGAGTGACAATCAGTAACTTTCTACCTCTGGGCAAAGTCCCATTCCCATTCCATTAAAATAAAATTACTTATGTATAATTTTTCCCCTGCTTGTGGTGCAAAATCGTCCAAAACTTTACTTATTTGTGTAGGGGGTATAGGTGCCGGTTTGGAATTTATGTGAGAAATATTAATTTTTCAAAAAATTTAATTTTGATAGGGGTACCAGAAGGGTGAACCGATACAGTCCTTATTCATTCCTGACTCAAATTTTCATACGTACAACTTACGAATAATTTTACTGAATTCAGTGCACTTACAAAAAAAGATATGTATGTAAGACTATGAGGGTGAGTTCGGTCTTTGTATGGGAGGTACCAGAAGGGGTGTGTCAAATAGTTAGGTTTTCTGAGGTTTCGCCTCCTATCACAATATAAATTAACCAACTAATTTTCATTACCCTTCAAATGTCCGTTTGGAAGTTATGGAAGAATTATCAATTTTCCAAAAATTGGTCATTTTGTATGGGAGGTACCAGAAGGGGTGACCCGATATAGTCCATATTCACTCCTGATTCATATTTTCATAAGCGTACAAATTACTCATAATTTGACTGAATTCAGTGTACTTTGAAAAAAGATATGTTTGTAAGACTATGGGGGTGAGTTCGGTCATTTGTATCGGAGGTACCAGAAGGGGTGTGTCAAATAGTTAGGTTTTCTGGGGTTTTGCCTCCTATAATAACATAAATTAATCGACCAATTTTCATTACCCCCCAAGAGTCCGTTTGGAAGTTATAGGAGAAATATTAATTTTCCAAAAATAGGTAATTTTGTATGGGAGGTACCAGAAGGCGTAAACCGATATAGTCCATATTCATTCCTGATTCATATTTTCATAAGCGTACAAATTACTCATAATTTGACTCAATTCAGTGTACTTTGAAAAAAGATATGTTTGTAAGACTATGGGGGTGAGTTCGGTCATTTGTATCGGAGGTACCAGAAGGGGTGTGTCAAATAGTTAGGTTTTCTGGGGTTTTGCCTCCTATAATACCATAAATTAATCGACCAATTTGCATTACCCCCCAAGAGTCCGTTTGGAAGTTATAGGAGAAATATTAATTTTCCAAAAATAGGTAATTTTGTATGGGAGGTAACAGAAGGCGTAAACCGATATCGTCCATATTCATTCCTGAGTCCTATTTTCATAAGCGAACATCATACTCAAAAAGTGAGTAAATTAAGTTTACTTACAAAAAAGATATGTATGTAAAACTATAATGCTCAATTAGGTCATTTGTATGGAAGGTACCAGAAGGGTTATGGCAAAGATTTCGGTTTTCATAGGGTTTGTCTACTTTTGCAAGATAAATAAACTGACCAAATTTAAATATCCTACGATCGTCCGTTTGGAAGTTATGAAAGAAATATAGATTATCCAAAAATAGGTAATTTTGTATGGGAGGTACCAGAAGGGGATGGGGCTATTTTGCCCATTTACAATCCCATAAGTTCGTTCTGAAAAATATTAATACTGGTAAATTTTCATACCGATCCGTTAAGGTTTACTCGAGTTATCCTGCTGACCAGCCATCCAGCCAGACAGACGGACATAGCTCAATCGTCTTAAAAAGTCCTGAAACGAATTTGGTCTTAAGATACTTGGGGTCTAACTAGTCTCCTTTAATGCGTTACACTTTTTTTCGTATCAAATGATATATACCCTCAACCCTAAGGGTGATGGTATAAAAATCAAGTTGGACTGATTTTATCGAATGAAATGTTGAAAAATTTTAATTTATTGCCTTTTTTCATCAACTTTTCCCAATAACTTTTTGGCCGTATAAAGGCTGTCTCTTCTGTGATAAGTAGAAAACTGGTCATTGCTAATGATATTGAATGACGACCCTGGCCCAAGTACGGTACTGCTCATATGTAGTGGGTTTGCACACGTGTGCAACATATGAGTAATATTAATTTTATACGGAATTTATATTAATCATACGCATATCGTTTCAATATTGTGGATTAATTGCATAGCAGCGGAAAAGACGAAGCATTGTAAAAGTATGCCTGCAAACATGCCTTCAAAGGCAGTTTGTTGACATTCAAATAAGCCTTCCTTTTCCAGGCATGTATACAGGCTATAATAAGTCCTTCACTAAGCCTAACAAAAAATTCCATACTCATACACATTTCGCTTCTCAAATGAGACCTGCAATGAGGCCTCTTACTAGGATGAGAAAAGATCCTGCAGACATGCCCCTTTCCTTTCTTAAAACTGGCCTGTGGGCAGCCCTACTGTGTACCCCACAAAAATACCATATATGTGCACAAAGGGCATGCAAACTTCCTTGCCTTAAACAGGCCTGTTGACAGTCGTATTATTAGAAGGCATAATTGACGTTCATAGCCATGCACTTGTCACTTCTCCGATTAGCCCTGTTGGCAGGCCTCTTAAAGGAAGGTAAGACATATGCTGTTGTTTATGAGAATGACATGTATGCTATTTGTCGTACAACAACTATATCACGTGATAGCCGAGTAGGTAGCATGCCCAACTATGAGTACTGAGGTCGCGAGTTCTATTCCTGCCGCTGGAGTATAAAAAAAAAATGGTTATTACAAATTGTAAAAAATATTGTATTACAAATTTATAAAAAGTACGAAATAATTTAATATGGAAATAGTTCGCATGTTTTTTTTTTATTTTAGTTCTTCTATAAATGCTCTTTTGTAGGCCTGCAAGCTGGTCTGCAGTAGCAATGCCTTATAGAAGGCCCCTTTTTATTATGACTCCAAGCTGGACATACTAGGCATGCCTTCTGAAACTCCTTCAAAGAGAAACGGAATGTGCCTGCCTATGGCGCCCTATGTTAGTTTGAAATTAAGACTGCATTTGAAGGATAGGGCTTCTGACTGCCCTTGCAGGCCTGCATGAAGGCTTGCAAAGCCCCATTTTTTGCTGCTGGGTGTTTAATAACACAGTGCTTCAGCCAATTCGGGGAGGTAAGCAATGCGAAGTTTGGGTGAAGGTACTAGATCAGTATAGTAAAATCCCCAAATGTTTTGGATTTCTTTATAATTCTGCTGAACAATGAAATAAGAAATGATCAATGGTGCCTGAGTTATAGCCGAAAAACTATGCAAACAAACATGGAGATAAGCAAAAAATACTCTTCGTTTTCTTAATTGGCAACAGCAACAGAAATTTACCTATCAGTAGCCACACTTAGAAAAGAATTTCAAGCGCTTGGGTCTTTTGCGCTGCATAGATAGTTAGTCACACCAAGTGTAGATAACAGTTCTTTTACCTGGTCCGCCCATCAATTTTATTGACGGAAACTTTACGAGCTGTAACATTTTCATCCATTCGTACACTCAAAAAAAAAAATAACAAGTATTCCGTACTTTAACAATTCCCAAGCGGTGTCAAAAGTACGGTAAGTACGGATTTTCTTAAATCAAGTACAAAATGCTTTATCCAAGAACGGAAAACCCTAGCCTGGAATTCTTATTAATAGATGTGATTAAGCCTTGTGATGCTTGATCGAGTTCATTGACGGAAACCCCACGAGATGTAACATTTTCATCCATTCGTACACTCAAAAAAAAGCAAGTATTCCGTACTTTAACAATTCCCAAGCGGTGTCAAAAGTACGGTAAGTACGGATTTTCTTAAATCAAGTACAAAATGCTTTATCCAACAACGGAAAAACCTAGCCTGGAATTCTTGTTAGTAGATGTTATTAAGCCTTGTAATGCTTGATTTTTAAGTATAGAATTCTTGAATATAGATGGCATAAAGCCTGCTTGGGCTTGAATTTTAAGTATAGGATTCTTGAATATAGATCACATTAAGCCTGCTGGGGATTGATTTAATGGGACATGATTTTTAAGTGTATAATATTTAATTATAGATGACATTAAGCCTAATATGAGGATAGCTAATCAGATAGTTGCCAAACTATCTTATCAGTACTCATTTGCTTTGCTTTTTTACTATCATGACAAACCTTAAGTGTTATAATCTCTACGAAATTAATGAGAAGTCAAAACACACTGGTGCGAAAATGACATCAACGAAGATCACACATCACTTGATTCGCACATAGTCTTAAGATTTTCATACTTATACGCTTAAATTCAAGTACGATTTTTGCATAAAATAAGAATTTTAATCTTTAATTTAGAATGTGAATTAATTTTGGGGAGAAAACATTAAGCTAAGAGAGTAAATGTTATTTCTCTCCCAAACATTTTTTTCTCAGAGATTTATGTAAGATTTTTTATTCTTACTTTGAGTCAGATATTACTTGATATTTATTCTAAGAATTTTTTTGGCCCGCGAACGCCAAACTCTTTGGGGGTTTAACTATACTGACCTCGAACCTTTAGTCGGGTTTAAAATGTCTCAGCCCCCAAGACAATGACCCCGACCACAGTGTATATGGTAAAGCTCCCTTCATAAGAGATGCGTTCTGAATTCCTTGATAAAATATCAAAGATCAGCATGGATTAGTGTTAGGAGGGCAAAGAACACAGCGGCAGATATAGTACTTTGTATTATACTAAATATCTGCCGCTGCGTCTTTGGTGGGAATCAGAGAATATGGTGTTACGCTATCCGAGTATTCAGAACATGTTGAACTACTGCTACACCTCATACTCAATTCCCGTAAAAACAAACTACTGTATCCCACACCTACTGCCAGTAAGTAATCTAAGTATTTTTATTCCGAATAGGAATACCTAGGAAAAAGTAACTGTAACTATAGTAACAGTATTTTTCGATTTTTAATGGATGGGTCTAAGTTAGATGCTACTCGAGTTATTTTCAAATGTTATCTCTCTATCTCTAAAAAATAAAGTTTTGCCATGCCCACTCCGCCCATAGAGTAAAAAAATGGAATCTAAGCTAGAAAAACGTCTGAGATTCTTTTTTCCAAATCCGATAAAAAACTTAAATTGGTTTTATATTCCACCACATTACCAGCCCTTAATATTTGGGGTGTGTTTGAAAAATGCATTAACAATCACAATAGACATAAACAAGACAACTTCTGAAGTTCCGAAAAAAATATAAACATACCGTCGTATCTTAAGGAAAGCTGTGAAAAAATCCTATTTAAATACTAAATACTTTTAATTTTATAACGCTTTTTGCTTTTCCTGTAAAAGTATGATAATGAGGGTTACATCTTGGGGCATTTCATCGACATCATCGAGGGGGCCCGCAATGAAAGCAAAATGTAAATCACTGAAGCCGGGAATCGGTCCACGGATCTTCTGCATGGTAGTCGCATGTTCTAACCACTATGCCACGGCCGGTCACGGTGGCGATATGCACCTTAAATGTGCATGGAAATTGTTGTGCGTTACTTTTCTACCACTTTCGTTTGGAATAATCTCATAATACCAATACATAAGATAACTTCTAATCTAATTTTGAATTAATCGCAAAGCGATAATCCATTTTGCTTTAATGGGCAGCGGCTCTTCCCCTCAATACAAAATAATATCATAGCCTAAAATCATTAGATAGCTAAGAGTATATAAGTTATCAAAACAAAAAAGGCTATGCAAAGCAAACGCCCACAATTAAAAGTAAATTTATATATATAAAACTTTAACGATTCCATTTAGATCAATGTCTGTGTACTACAAACATACATACATGAATATGAAGGTGAATGGGCGTGCAGATAAGTGTAGGCAGGTAATTGTAAAATAGCGATAAAATACCAAACGAATACCAACAACCATCATCATACATGAGTATTGAATGAATACTCTCGCATATACCAACCCCTGATATATGTGTAACACTCACTCACACCCATTCGCCAAAAATTATTATCGCCACATTTGTTATAAGGTTTTTCATTGTTATTGTTGTTGATAATAATTTTTATTGCCTTTCGCAAAGTGTACGACGACGACGAGTATAATACGCTTACCAACGAACCAACCGACTGCCGCCGCCGACCACCTCCTGCACGTTCCTCTTTGCGTATGCAGACAGTCAGTTAACGAAGAAACCGCTCGAAATACGTAAAAGATAACAGACTATTTTTTTTTTTTTTCTTTTTATTTTTAAGTTTAGTAAATAATGAAAATAAATGGGAAAAAATACGACACAACACAACGGCGACAACTGCTACGACGATGATGGCGGCGATACAAAATGGCGAAGAATTTCACAAAACTTCAATACTTTAGCTTACAATCAATTGGCCCCAAAACCCCTAATGGTGGGGTGCATTGATTACGCGAGTGAATTGCTGCTAAGCGAAGAAAGGCTGCAGCTAAATAGTTTTTCGATGCAGAACTGATATCAGTTTGAGATAAACCAAGCGTTTGCCTGGAGAGCGTGAAAAATGTGAATTCTACAGAATGAATCACACGGAGAGTGTGATTCATATGCAAAGGGATTTGGAGCAGTGATTTATACAGTGAGATGGTTTAATAAAAATTATTTGTAGTTTAGGCAGATGATTCAGATTAAACATAAGGGAAATGAAACAAAAACCGTTGCGGAACTTAAAAATAATTGCTTGTTAACTCCCTCAAATGCAAGAAGTTCTCTGATATCTTAATTATTTTTGTTTTAGTAAGTCAAAATTGATTTAGTTATTAGAAACCAGCTTGCTCCGGCTCGCGTTGCTTCACCCGATCTTCTTAAGAATTCAAGCAGTACAGGTAAACTGCAAAGAAACGAACACCCCCTTACTCCCTGTAATTCTATAGGAAACTTGTGGGGTGATGGTACCAGTTTTTCCCTTTTCGGCCTCCTTAACCCTAAAATGTTTGAATTTCTAAACCCCCCATCTGGGGGCTTTCTTATTCTAAAGGGAGCAATTCTATTTACATTTTCGCAACTCTACCTTTACCTACCCTATTTCGATATTTTTACACCTAAAGAACGAATTTCGAATAATTACTTCACATCGCACAACTAAAATATTCACTTCCATTTTTGCGACTATACCTTAAACCGTTTTGTACCAGTTTTATTACTTTTTGCCCTTTTTAAAATTCCATGATTATATCATTAGCCGTTTGGTCTGGGCGACAGTAACATTTTTCTCCCTTTTTAGTTTTTTTTACCCAGAAATATCGGATTTCAAAGAAACCTTCAATCAAATTTGATAGTTAACAATTTCCTGATTATAGCATTAGTCGATTGATCTGAGTGATGGTGTAAGTTGTATCCCTTATTGGTAATTTTTATCCCTAAAAGCACGAATTTTTAAAAATCTATTCTTAGCTGACTTTTACTAAAACAGAAGAACAACCACCCCAAATTTCATCATTCTATCTACAACCATTTCACGTAATCACTTATTCAATCAATTTCTATTAATATGACCGACATAAAAATTTTTTCAAAAGGGTCGTGGCACCGCCCATTTCCCAGCGAGACGTAATCCCCAATGTACCATTTATATATGTAGCAAATCTCATCTTCATACCTTACATGACAGACTAAATGACAGATTAAAATTTTGGGTTGTGTGGGCGGAGCCACGCCCCTGCCTCATGGATAGTACTACACAGTAAACATTTTATTGCAATCGGACCATTTATTTCGCCGATATAACGATTTTTTCAAAAGGGGCGTGGCACCGCCCATTTCCCAACGAAACGCAATCTTCCTTGTACCAGTAACATGTGTAGCAAATCTGTTCTTTATACCTCTAATGACTCGGGAGTTATGACCGATTGAACATTCGGTTTGTGTGGGCGGTACCACGCCCCTTTGTCTAATTATGTTTTCATGTAGCCTATGATATGTTAGAGGTCCTATGGACAGTATCACACAAAGAATATTATTGCAATCGGCCCATTCATTTGGCCCATATAACTACTTTTTAAAAAGTGGCGCAGCACCGCCCTCTTTCCAGAAACAAATTATTTTTTCTTATTCGTCCGATATACGTACAAAATCTCGACTTTGTACCTATAATGGTTTAAAAGATAGAGCCATTTCAAAATTCGAGTTGTATGGGGCGGTGCCACACCTATTTGGCCCTCTTGCATTCTGAATTTCCAAAAATCCTGTCTTAGTGCGCGCCTACGTCATAAAAGGATCCTATATTCCAAATTTTACGGTTCTAGCTTTAGCCGTTTGGGCTGGGGAGTGGTCATTCAGTCACCCAAGCCTTTTTTTATATATAGATTGAAAAAAAAAATATCTTTATGTGTGGAGACAACTTAGGAATGATTCACGTACCTCTTTTTATGCCAGATAATTTGGAATTATTTGGTGGCCCGCCAAAGCTGACAACCTTGGCCAAATTTTAAAAACTTTTGGGGAACATAGAGTTATGGACCGCAATTAACCGCATGCTTACATGTGTGGGCTATCACTTTTAGAGTACGCGCGGCTAAATTTCCTCATTCCCTTTAATCTCCTGAATAAGATGTGGGAGAACTTCTCATATTTAGAGTGGTAAACACGCTTCTATTTTTAGACATACACAATGTGAATATGAATACGCAACCAAAATTTAAATTTTGGGTCAGTGGGCTTGATATTACTATATTTTAGCCATAAAGAGAAAAAATTTAACACCCAGAAGGTACACGACAACAAGAATACGAATATTTAGATGACTTTTTAATTTTGGATCATTAGAAGAAGGGGGCGTGGCACAACTGAATTTTAATCTTAGAGAGATAAAATTTGGTACACAGATAGTACTGAACAAAACGAACTTGAATATGCAGACTAAATTTGAATTGTGGATCAGTGGGCGAAGCAGTCGTGTCAAAACTGTATTTTAGCCCTAGAAAAGCAAAATTTGACACCCAGATAACACACGGCTCCATTAATATAAATGTGCAAACGGCATTTTAATTTTGGATCATAAGGGGAGTGATGTGGCAAAACTGTATTTTAGCCCTAGAGAAACAAAAATTGGTACGCAGATAGTACTCGGCTACACAAATGTAAATATGTAAATGTAAATATTTAAATTTTAGACCTGTGGGCGGAGTAAACGTGGCAAAATTGTATTTCTGCCCTAGAAGAATAAAATTTGCTACGCAGATAGTACTCGGCTACAGGAATATGAATTTGCAAATGGAATTTTAATTTTAAATCAGTGGGCGGAGTAGGCGTGCCAAAACTGTATTTTAGCCCTAGAGAGATAAAATTTGATACACAGATAGCACTTGGCACTACAGTTAAAAATTTGCAGACGAAATTAAAATTGTGGATCAGTGGGCGAGGGGGACGTAGCAAAACTGTATTTTAGGCCTAGAGTAATGCAATTTGTCAGCCAGATAGTACACGACAACACGAATATAAAAATGTAGACAAAATTTTAATATTGGATCAGTGGGCAGAGTGAGCGTGACCAAATTGCAGTTTAGCCCCAGAGCGATAAAATTTGGTACACAGATAGTACTCGCCCACACGAATATGATAGTTTTGGATCAGTGGGCGGAATGGGCGTGGCAAAATGTTTGTTAACCCTAGGGAAATAAAATTTGACACACACTTAACACGAATATGAATATGTTATGCAGACGACATTTAAATTTTAGAAGAGTGTATTGTAGACTTAGAGAGCTTAAATTTGATACCCACATATAACACGGCAGTACTAATATGATGTATGATTGGGAGAAGGGGGCGTGGCAAAACTGTATTTTAGCCCTAGAGTGATAATATTTAATACACAGAGAAAACTCGATACCAAAATGTCCCATTTAATTTATCAAAAAGAACATTTTTTGTACAAAAAATAGATTAATTATACTAAATAGTGTAATTTATTGTTCTTAAAAGTAGAATTTAGTGTACCAAAAAGTACAATTTATGGTATCCAAGTAATTGGTACTAAAAAGTAAAATTTATTGTACTAAAAAGTACAATTTTTTTGGCTGAAGTGCAGAATATGGGCGGGAGCCCGATTAAAAAAAAAATATATCATTGTCTTCGTCTTGTTCCCCAAACATCGTAATGGTAGGTCAAAGTTGGCGCTCAGGTCCATGGGGCCCGGGGAGTAAAAAAAGGGGTCCCTTTCGGTTCTATGATGACCCCCCAGGTGCGGGTACTCAAATGAAAGATATTTTCGAGACGAATCCAACGATGTTATTTTTAGGTTCCTACGGGTCTCCTGGCTCAATTTTTTGCCTGCGGCGCTTTTACGCCCAACATATCCATTCTCACTCTAATTTACAAAAAAAAATTATTTTTCCCGGAATATACAAAAAGAAAAATATCTTTTTAAAAAATAGCGCGATTTTTTTAAAAAAAAATTTTGCCTGCGACGTTACTCCAACCATCTCTACCGTTACAACTCTAATTTAAAAAACAAATAATATTTTAAAGGGATATATCAACAAAAAACAAAAATAAAAACAATACATAGCTTTTTTTAAATATTTTTAAAAAATTTTTCCACTTTTATCCTTTTTTTAATCAATTTTTTTCTTTCAAATTTTTCTCTTTAGATTTTTTCTTGAATTTTTTTTTAAATATTTCTTGAAATTTTCCTTTGAAAACCTTAAAAAATTCCAAAAAAATTAAAATGCTCACACACTTTTGATAACAATAAAATTATTCTAATTTTCCACGATTTTCCCCCATTTTTTTTAAATTTTTTACGGGGTTTTTCAAAAATAATTATTTTTTTTACAAAATCGCGCGGTTTTTAGATTTCCTATTTTTTTTTAAGAATTTTTCAATTTATTTTCTATTTTTCTAACTTTTTCCATGATTTCTTCACATTTTTTCAATTTTTTTTTTTGTATATCCCGGAAATTTAAATGGATCTAACTCGGTCCAGGAGACCCGTAGGAACTTAAAAATAACATCGTTGGATTCGTCTCGAAAATATATTTCATTTAAGTAGCCACACATGGGGGGTCATCATAGAACCCAAAGGGCCAAAAATTACACCCTGTGACAAAGTGGAAAAGGAACTTGGGGAGTTGTAGGTCTGGTCGAGTACAACATGTACCTGTATACCAAAGTTTCCTCATATCCTCAAAATCTTGACTTTCGGTTCTAAAACCGGTTTTTCGGATCTTTCCTCGCTTATGAGTTTATAACTCAGCCATTTCTTAACCGAGTTTTCATTTCTTAAAAATTTTGGAAAGAAGAGTAAATTGTAAATTGTCACATCTGCTTGCGTTTGCATCCAAATCGCAAACTTTTGTGATTTTTTCACTAATTTTAAAAATAAAGTACAGTCGAAACTCTCGAATTCCAAGGAACTGGATATTTACTTCGCTACAAAAAAAAATTCGCTATAGTCGCTATACAAAGCGACATCGATTTCTTTTTTGTGTGCGTGCGTTCGGTTTTGCCTAAATTCGATATATGGAGATTGAAAACGCATCAATTTTGAAGTTACGGTCGCAAAAATGCTTCGTTATAGGGAAATATTCGCTATAGGGAAATTCGTTATATGGAGATTATAATACATTGAAAGTAGACCCAAAACACAGTGTTCTTATAATTGCTTCGCAATAAAGAAAACTTCATTATATAGGAGTTCGTTATAGAGAGTTTCGACTGTACTTTTATTTTATAAAAAATACTCTGTTTAAAGCGAAAAGGAAGGACTAATATGGTTTTTTCTTAACTTCTTAATATTTTTAAATATTATTTGCTGATACTAATTCAGCATTTTGGCAAATGTTTTCCAGAATTGTGTCACTAATTTTGGCAATAATTCGTCAGGAAAAGGTATGTCGGTAAATTCTGAGAAAGTTTTTTCTACTATTTTTTAAGTTTGGAGAAGTTTGTAAACACTATTTTATAAGGACAAAGCACAGACAAGATTATGTTGACGTGGATGGATGGATTATGAATTATGTTGACGTGTGGTCTTCGTTGATACCATTTTCGCACCTGTATGTTTGGGCTTCTCGATGGTTTCTTGAAGCTTTTAACACTTAAGGCTGTGATAATGTGTGGAGAAGGCACAGCAAAGGGTGCTGATGAGATAGTGTGACAATTATCAAAATAGCTATCCGCCCTGCCAGCTGTCAACACAACTCTTGTAAATCAAATTCTATTAGCACTAGTAGAATAAATCTTGAACTGAACAATGAAACCAAACTCATTAGGACACTCTTATTATAATTATTTTATTCAGAAAGTGCACGTATTTCTATGAACGCAATTTTCAGCCAAAAAAAAATTTGTTTATAAAGATTTAAAACTAATTCCTTACCGCATTCAAGTCAGAATCTGCGGAAGCACATACAAACCAAAACATTTATTAAAAAAAGTAAACGAAAATAGAATAGAAACGGAAATGTTGACTATTTGCGCATAAGAGCGACTGTAATATCTTAAAGTTAAAAAGTATAAAAAGTTTAGTGGAAATTTACTAAAATTTGCTTATGCATAGTCTGAGAAATATGTTCTTTGTAGGAAAGGGTCTACCTCATTAGTAAAACAGTATGCAGCCTCTTACACCTTAAACATTTTATATTAAGACATAATAACTTACTTCATTTTAATTCCAACACAAATAGAATATTTATTATGCCATACATGCAATAAAATGCAAACAAGACGGAAGTATTAGCTACCAACAACAAAACTATGGCGCATTTTAAATAAACTGGACGCTTGCAAAAAAAAACAATATAACAAATATAACAACACAAACTAATACAAAATCTCTTATCATTAACTGTTAATAACTGTGTCTCAATAATAACAACAACAAAAACTCGATATTAAATAACCACGAGCAAATAACAACCCAACAACACAGCTAAATCTATGATATAAAATGAAAATAAATCAAATAATACAAAAAAATACCAAATATGCAAACTGATACAAGATAAAAATCATTAAAATGTTATTGCATGTCAAATGATAACAGACAAACAGAGACAGCGACAACGACAACGACACACTCACTGGAATGTCACATTAACTTTTGTTTTATGAATGCGGACATATTTCTAATAATTTTCAGATTTTATCACCACATATTGGAATCTTTTTAGGGTGGGGGCACTCACACCCCGGCATTTAAAGTGACAACATTTGGATATCAACGCCAGCTGTGGTAAAATCCAACAAGCAACTGTAACAAATTCCAATGAAGGTTATGTTTAATCGCAGAGAGCGACATAAATTTTTTTATAAATTAACATAAATCTGATTGTTAGAACACAATAGATTTCATAAATTTTAGGCAAAACTTTAGCTTAGTGTAATCGTAATTTAGTAATCTGACAATAGTTTATCGCCATAAGCTATCACACGACATTATACTGTATTAGTTTTAAAACCACTTTGAGAATGTTTGTGGAACAACACTAAATTTGTGTAGTGTTTATCTTTAGATACGACAACTATTATGGGACAAACTATGTATATAAAGAGTATTTTCATTCCAGAGCGAGAAGCTCTGCCATATCTAATTGATTAGATGCAAGGGGAAAAATAAGTTTTATAAAGTACTAGTGGACCCGGCAATGCTTCGCTATTGCTTACTTGACGAATAATTATAAGATGTCTGACTTGCTTACTTAAAGGGATAAGTTTAAGGACCGATCTTGTACGCTCTGTAAACAAATCGTAACCCCTTAGTTACTTCTTAACCTGATCAAACTAACAACGTTTCACTAACCGAAATTAAAACGTCGTCTGAAAATTCATATCTACAGTGCCAAATACTATCTGTATACAAATATTGCCTAGTCCTAAAATCATATTACCCACGTTCAAGGCCGAATCCAGGGGGTGGCCACGGGGGACAAAGCCGATTATACCGACCGAAGTCGGGCTAGTAGTTGAAGTCAACTAACAGAAATTTTATTCAACAGACCTAAATCTAACCATACCAAACAAAGTCGGGTTACATCAGTCGAAATCAGGTTCACCCAACAAATATTGGATTCAACAGACCGAAGTCGGGTTAAACAATAGTAATTTGAGTAAAGCAACCGAAATTGGATGCAACAGACCAAAGTCCCACCAATCTGATCGAAATTGGATTAAACTAACCGAAGTAGGATTCAACCAGACCCTACCGCCAAGAGCTCTGTAAACAATAGAGTGAGTTCGAACGAATTTACAGAGGATGTTAAGTGAGAGAGGTTTGATGGGAAGTTTCGAACACAGCGAGGTTCAAATGCAACAAAACTAAAAAGTGTTAAACATGAATGAAAATGTAAAGAAATTTGTAAAATTTAGATTAATATGACTCAGTAGTAGTAGCGGAGCTGGACATGGAGTTCCACCTCACGTTTGTTATTAATGAAATTTCGAATATAATGTGTGAAATAGGTCACAATATATCATATGCCGTTGAATAGGTGATGTATATGACTGTACTCTTATAAATAACGAGAAATTCTCTAAAACACCATATAAGGAACACCCTAATATACATATTTGATAAATATGTGGAAAATTTAACTATTTTTTGTTTCAATTGGTTTTGGCCCCCTCCGAAGTTAAATCCTGGTTACGGCCCTGCCCACGTTCCCTTCTACCCACCGATCAGAAATAAAATGTTCGTCTTCATATTCCCGCTGACTCAAAATAAATATTTTGTCGATATACAATTCATGTCTGCATTGCAGAGTCCCTATAAAGGCTCATACTCATACATTACTGAAATCATTGTCAATATTTTCCCTTTAAAATGTGTCAGGTAAGATATTTTTGAGACGAATAAAATCCAACAAAATCGCGCGATTTTTTTATATAATTTTTTTTTTTTTTTGGTATATCCCTGAAATTCTAACTCGGTCCGTAGGAACCTAAAAATAACATCGTTGGATTCGTCTCAAAAATATCTTTCATTTGAGTACCCGCACCTGGGGGGTCATCATAAAACCGAAAGGGGCCCCTTTTTTGACCCCCCCGGGCCCAATTTTGCCTGCGGCGCTATTGCAACCATCACCATCATCCACAGCTTTTTTTTAAAATATTTTTCAAATTTTTCTCCATTTTTTCCACTTTTATCCTTTTTTTAATCAATTTTCTTCTTTCAAATATTTCTCTTTGGACTTTTTCTTGAATCTTTTTAAATATTTCTTGAAATTTTTTATTTTCAAAACCTAAAAAATTCAAAATAATTTAAAATTTTCACAGATTTATGATGACATTTCGTTTTTCTATGGAATTTTTTAATTCATTTCCTTAAATTATTCTAATTTTCCATGATTTTTCCCCATTTTTTTTAAATTTTTTACAGGGTTTTTCAGAAAAAAATATTTTTTTTTAAAAATTAAATACCATATATTTACCTTTTACAATAAATGTACTTTTTGGTCCAATAAAAGTTTTTTTAGTACAATAAATTCTACTTTTTAGTACAATACATCTTCTTCTTGTATAATAAATTGTACTTTTTGGTACAATAAATGTACTTTTTGATAAAAATACAAAAAAGTATTATCGCTCTAGGGCTAAAATACAGTTTTGCCACGCCCTCTTCGGCCACTGATTGAGAATAACTATTTCGTCCGAAAATTTAAACCTGAAGTGCCGAGTTCGATCTGTGTACCAAATGGTAGCTCCCAGGTGCTAAAATGCAGTTTGGCCACACTCCCTTCGCCCACTAATCCAAATTTTAAATTACGTCTGAATATTCGTGATGTCGAATATTATCTCTGTATCAAATTGAATCTCTCTAGGCCTAAAATGCAGTTAGTCACGCCCCTCCGCCCACTGATCTAAAATTAAAATGTCGTCGTGTACTATCTGGGTGTGCAATTTTATCTCTCTAGGCCTAAAATGCAGTTTTGTCACGCCTCCTTCCCCTGATGATCCAAAATTAAAATATCGTCTGCATATTCATCATCGTGTTGTCGATTACTATTTTTCTACTAAATTGTATCTCTCTGGGGCTCAAATACAGTTTGCCACGCCCCCTCCGCCCACTGATCAAAAATTAAAATTTTGTCTGCATATTCATATTCGTGTTGTCGTGTACTATCTGGAAGCAAAATTGTATCACTCTGAAGGTAAAATACAGTTTTTCCACGCCTACTTATCAAAACATTTAATTTAATTTGCATATTTTTTTTTAAATATGTTTTGCCACGCTTACTCCGCCCACTGGTCCAAAATTAAAGTTCCGTCTGCATATTTATATTCATGTTGCCGTGTACTACCTGGTTGTCAAATTTTATCTCTCTAGGCTAAACTAAAGTTTTACCACGCCTACTCGGTCCACTGATCCGAAATTAAAATTTCGTTTATATATTAATATTCATCTTGCTGAATACTGTCTGTGCATCAAATTTTTAATTTCTGGTTATCCACTTATCCAAAATTAAAATTGCGTCTACATATTCATATTAGTGTTGCCGTGTTCTACCTGGTTGTCAAATTTTATCTCTCTAGGGCTTAAATACAGTTTTGCCACGCCCCCTCCACCCACTGATCCAAAATTAAAATTTCGTCCACATATTTATATTCGTGTTGTAGTGTACTATCTGATAGTTAAATTTTATCTCTCTAGGGCCAAAATCGGTATTTCCACGCCCACTCCGCCCACTTGTCCAAAATTTAAAATTCGTCCGCATATTCATTTTTGTGTTGCCGAGTACTATCTGTGTATCAAATTGTATCTCCCAAGCACTAAAAAAAATTTTTACCACACCCAATCTGCCCAAAGAGTCGAATATTAAAAAAATATATAGTCTACGGTAATTTTCATATAACTGTCTTCTAAATTTCATTGAAATCGGTTTAGCCGTTTAGGCGTGATTGAGCCACAAACATACAAACAGACAGACAGTCACATTTAAAATATCTATGGTGAAAAGCAAAAAGTGCTTAAGTCGACTTTAGCAAAAAATTTTATAATTTTTTATTTTTGACCATAGCGCCTAAAATTAAATAATTTCTGAATTGGAATGTACAACAATGTGTTCCTTAAGTAGCAATGATTCGATCGATGACTTCCACTTATACTAGAATCACCATAAGTTTTTAAAAATAAGGTTTAAACTTGGAAAGTGCTCTCCTGCAAAATCAGACTTTAGCAGTTTTTCCTTTTTACCACAGATATTAATAGGATAGGATGTTTAAGAAAAATTTAAATCAAAAGTTGACTGTGCCCCTATTTGATTTACTATGTTCGGGGAAAAATTGCCAATTGAATTGACTTATACAGCTTTGTTTTTAGCAATTAATGATGAATACTTATTTCGCCTTGCAGTAAAAATGCGGTATCTCGCATTTCGTAACTTAACAAGTATATTTTGTAAAATAACAAAACTTCTAAACTTAACTTATAATTGTACAACACTTTATAAGAATGCTGCTTGTGTTTACATTCCATGTTCTATCAACTTGTTTTTCGTCTTTATAAGATTTAGAACCTGAAATGCCAAGTAAGAGCCATACAAATTTACGCTGAAATTTGGGGTCGACCGTTGTGTTAAATATTTGACAGATAACAAATTATTACAAGTTATTAAGACCGGTTTTAAGAAGACGCGTGCTATTCTAATTACAACCAAAGTAACGGATATCATCGAATATGATGTCAACCAAAAGGTTAAACAAGATTTTATTTTATAAAATTAAAATATTTTGATGTATACTTCTGACGGCTTGTGCAACGTATGCAGAAGCAATTTGTTTGTTATGAATAATAAAGACATAAATAATGAGGCCTAATTGCCAGTAATTGAGTAATTGAATTAATTTAGAGTCATTTAAACAGTTATATGTAAATATCTAATTAAAACATTACAATTTACAAAGTTCATCGCTGAGATGACAAAATTTTGTGTTTTTTCGTGATTGATATCTTTTTAGTTTTCCAGTGGAAATCGGAGATACTTATAACTACAATAAGACGAAATTATATTATCTCATATTGAGCTTTGAACTTTGTATTTATTAGATAATTGTACATACATATATAACCTTAGTATGTCCATGTGTTAAGCATAGGCTCCTATATAAGATTTGATTGTGTTGAAACGTTAGCAGGTTATTTCATAAACTGTGGTAATTTTTAGTGCAGACATTATTTGTTTTACAGATGGTGAAATATAGTAATTATTGTAATATTTTAGGCTATACCCAATAATTTTCCCAAAAATAACACAGTACAACATTTTTAGCTCATTGTTTTGGTACTAAATTTTCAGAATTGCACGTGAAAGTAGTCCCAAAAATACCATCTTCTGCATCATTCGTTTTATCAAGTTGACTGCATTAATAAAAAACACAACATCGCACAGTGGGGAAAAATGGTTTTTTTTACATTTGTGAAATTTTAAGACACAATTCTTCTTCTTAATTGCTGCAGCAACAGAAATTCATCTATCAGTAACCGCACGTAGTTAAAATATCATCACTCTCTCCTGATCTATCCAACAAAATTTTGGTCGCCCTCTCCAGATCCGCCTATCGATTTTGTTGCCGAAGATCTTAGCGCTAACCGCTGCTATTAGCGCTAAATAAGCGATTTTAATAAAGCGCTCTCTCGAAGAACAAAGATCAAACTCTACCAGACTCTGATTCCACCTGTCTAGCTTAACAGCACAGAATCAATACTCGTCTTTTAATTTCCAGACATTTTGTTTACCATTCATCATCTCCATTGCGATGTGTAAGAGCCCACATGACAGACTAACGCCTTGTCTAAAGCCTCGCTTGATAGAAAATGGTTCAGTCAAAATTGTGCCTATTTTCACTGAAGACTTCGTGTAAGTCAGTGTCATCCCGCAAAGTCGTATCAGCTTCGCGGGATACCAAACTCAGCCATAGCATTGAACAATTTCGGTCATATCTTAGTGTCGAATGCAGATTTGTAGTCGATAAACAGATGGAAGGTATCGATCTGCATCTCTTGGGCTTTCTCCAGGATTTGTCATAGTGTGAATAAAATGGTCGCTCGTGGATTTATCAGGTCTAAATTCACACTGCTAAGGTCTAATCAGGTCCTTTAAGATGGACTTTAGTTTTTCACATAACACACTATACAGGATCTTGTAAGCGATAAGTAAAAGCTGATCCCGTGGTAGTTGATACACACATTTTTGGATCGCCTTTCTTAAACACAGAACATAGAACACTCATCATCGGGCATGTATTCCTTGAGTCAAATAGAGTTTATGAGCTGGCGTATGCATGTTGCCAGCTCATCCCCGTCGGCCACAAAAAGTTGTGCCGGCAATACATCGGATCTCGCATCTTTGTTATTATTAAACCGTGCAATTGGCGTGCTGATCTCATTTTGGCTCGGTGGTGGACAATCTACTTCGTCGTCGATGATTGGCGTGATTTCCTGACTTATGCTGCCTTCGGGGACGCGAAGAGAACGAAAGTATTCCCTCTATATTTGCAGCTCACTCTGAGCGTCCGTGACCAGTGGCAGTCTCTGTCCTTACAGGTGGGGATCCCTGTTCCAAAACCTTTACTTTTTACCTTTTGGTAGAACTTTCGGGCCTCACCTCTATCCCTGCAGCTTTCGATATCCTGGTTCCCTCTTTTTTTTCCACAGACTCTTTTTCCGTCTGAACAGGAGTTTCATCTCCCTCCTTTTCTCTTTATAACGCTCCGTCACCGCACGCGTCGCCATTGGCTGCAGTTTTGCCTTGTATGCAGCATCCGTTTCCCTAGACATTTCGCAACATTCATCATCGTACCAGGGCTTGTCTGAGCGTGGTTTTTCATAACCCATTACGGTTGTTGCGGCAGTGGTCATAGAATTCGCTGTATGCTGCCACTGCATGTCGGGAACATCTGAATTAGGTGGGTTTATTTGAAGTAGTTGTGAAAGTTGGTTGAAGTCGGCATTTTCTATCTCGGTGGTATGCAGCATTGTCAAGTCTAGCTTCCTTTGCAATTAGTTACGATCATTTTTAGCACTACTTAATCGCGTGCGTACCTTGGCTGCAACAAGGTGGTGATCCAAGTCATTATTTGCTTCGCGGGTGAAGGTACTAGGCCAACATAGTAAAACCCCTAAGGGTTTGGCGTTCTCAGGCCAAACATTTTTTATGAACTTTTTTAATTTATGTTAGTTTTTCAGATATATCTTAAGAAGCATTGATGAGTTTTCATTTCATATATCAGCAGAATTGTAGATAAAGCCAAAGCCTTAGTGGGTTTTACTATACTCACCTAATACCTTCACCCTGACTTGGAATTTCTCACTTCCTAGATTGGCTGTTGCTTTGTATTTTTAAACCATATATCAAAAATTTTGGAACGATTTGCGTATGATTAATATAAAATTCGCATAATATTAATATTACTCATACGTTATACAGACATGTATAGGTAGCGAGTACCATATGCAAACTCGCTACATATGAACATTCCCAGCAAACAAAATACCCTTCCGATATCAGATCGGAAATCGTGTGACCGACACAGCTGAGAGAAATCTGATTTATGTACGATATGTCGTACCGACGTCTGAAAGATTTCTGAATGTAAATCGAGCGAAATTCTGAAGGGAAATTTGACGCGTCGTTACGAATTCGGACCGACATCTTACCAAATATCTGAAGCAGTTTGGATTTTCTTGCCGACGCGTCGTACCTATTTCTGCAAGATGTTCCTTTAGGAAAATATCTTCCGATATCGGATCTGACTGAAATCGTTACTAAAAACATACGGAGTGGTTGACACGAAGTCTGACCGACGCAACTGAGTGAAATCTGATGTTCGTACCGATGCCTGAAAGATTTCTGAATGTAAATCGTAAGTAAATCTAAGGGGAAATTCGTTGTTTCTTCAATAACAATTTGTTGTTTTCTCAGCCACAGAGTTTTAAAATCGCTGCGAACTTGATCAGATATGTCGGAACAAAATAAATAAAATTTCTCTTCAACGAATCATACTGTCATTCTGTACGATATCAGTAAGAAGAGTTCAGACAATGTGCAGACTTGTCAGATATCAGCCAATGTCGGAGCTTTTGGTTTGTTGAGTTACTTTATTGAAATATTGGAACGATGTGCGTATGATTAATATATAATTCGCATAAAATTAATATTACTCATACGCTATACATACTAACATACATATGTAGCGAATACCATATGCAAACTCGCTACATATGTACTGTACAGTACTTTTGCCAGTACTCATGCCATATCATCAGCAATATATTATATATGATTAGAAATTTTGGAGTTGTTGGTGAAAAATTTATGAAAAAATTATCACCTATGAATTTTTTTTTTTTAAGATTTCATTCGATAAAATTAATTTAACTTTATTTTTTACAGCGTTATATTCATAGCAACTATTTATTTAAGCCTCAGCTACAACTCTGCTAAAGAATGAAAATAAAAATCATCAATGATTCTTGAGTTATAGCTGAAAGGCTAAGGGAACAAACATCACGGAAAAGAAGAAAAAAGTTTGCCCTAAGAATGCCAACTCTTTGGGGGTTTTACCCCGACTTGGATTTTTTTTTGCGGGGGTCGTCAACATTTATGCGCAGGTTCTTGTTTTTTCTTTTCTCAGTGTTTTCATAATAAATGTTTTGTTTAGGGAGAGTGGATTATTAGGCCACCGCGCCGGATCCGTTGTGTTGAGGTTCAGTTACTTATGTTACAAACTTCCTAAGACACATCGGAGGTAGCATGCCGCTAAAGTTACTCAACACTTTTCATATTTGGTGCCACTATGAATCGCTCGGACGGTGTGAGCTGCTTGGGGACCTCAAAAGAGAGATTCTGGGCATGGTATATGTAGTTTAAACTTAGCACTACAAGTAAAATATTTGGGCTGAATATTTATAAGTTATCAAAGGGTATAGAGCCCATAGCATGGCACATTAATGGCGACGACAGCCTTCCTTACAATCCAATAAGGGATATAAAACATGGTTAGTGTTATTATTTTACACAATTTTTCCCTAGGTCATATTTCATTGTGAAATAACGACCATCCTTTAAAAACGATAATCTTCAAAAGTCCCCCTTTTCTGAAAGTTAAAGGATCCACCAACTATCATAGATACTTAGTTTTTATACTCCATTGACCACAACTTTTTTGACCACCCGCGTATTAAACATCTTTCGCATGAAATCATTAATCTTTGCTTAAACCCATTAAGCCATCAGATATCTGGTGAGGGATCATCCCCCCTCCCGCTGGCAAAAGAAATAGCTGAAATGCATTTCTTCTCGCCCTATCTAAATGTCACTTCCACCATTTTTTATTTTGGCCCATCTATTTTGTTGTTCCTTTTTTGCGGCTGCTGCTGTTGCTGCCGCTGATGATGATGGTGTTGTTAGATTTATTACATCCTAATACCCTATCAATGCCACACAGCCGACAGCCAGCAACAAACACTCATTCGCAGATTGCTAACAAACACTTGCATGGATGTGCAACGAGCGATGTTGCTGCAAGTAAGCAGCAACACACACAACAACTCATAAAAGCAGCAGCAGCAGCAGTGTCGTGGCTATGTTGCATTAATGGATATCACAACATTTACACCGACAGCAAGATACAAACACACACTCACACTCGGTTTATGTTAAGAGAGCCGACAGTCAGACAAAGTGAATGTGCAACATTTAAAAGGCTATAAAACACATCTCACATTGGAAACAAGTTGCCGGCTGTGATTGGTCTACTAAACTGATGGTATGGCGCCGCCCATATCTGGTTTTTAATGTTTGCCCCGTTGTCGTTGTTGTTGTCGTCGTCGTCGTAGCTGTGTTGTTGCTTTTAGTTTTGTGTTGTTCGTTTTTTCTTCAATGCTGGTGCTGCTGCTGCCAGGCTATGTTGTTGTTACTTATCTTGTATTATCTCACTTTTTTAGCGTTGTGTGTGCGCGCGCTATGTAGTTGTTGTTGCCCCTGCACACTCACACACACATGAACAGCACAGCACAGATAGCACTCACTGTCATGTATCATGGTGCAGCAGCAACAGCAGTTGAGGCAACAAACAGTGATAGCAAACTTTTTTTTTTATTTCTACTCTCCTGTGTATATGTGTGTGTGTGTCCATGTAGATGTATGAGTTATGTTTGTTGTTGTTATGAAATCTTTACTCCATGTGTTGGTGGTGTTGTTTAGCTAGTTTTTTTGTTGCTGTTATCAGTGCTTGCAAGCGTGTGTGTGTGTGTTTGACTGAGGACAGACGGTGTTAAAAAAGAATGGCGTTCTCAAAAAGGTTTCCCCCATTTACCTCATAGCCGTTTATTGTATTTGCTGTAGTAGTTTAGCAGTTACAGGTGGTGGTGGTGGTGTCGATAAAGACCTGATCGACCTATCGCCTAAGATCGGTGTCCGAAGGGGGACCTGAATATGTGTATCAACTTGTTTAATTAGAGTAGGAGTTGCAGATAGTTTATGTAGGTATGTATGTACTAGAGCTGCTAGAGTTACATGCAATGCTTGAAGGCCATTCGGCCCTAGACAAATCTGTATAGCTTCGTATCGCAAAAAAATTAAATGGTGATCATGAAATTCATATTAATGTCTAATTTTTCAAATAACATTTTTATTAACTGCTTTTTAATGGTGTGTTAATGTGTCACCATTTATTAAGGTGTTTGCATGTTAATATGACTGCTATCATATCTGATGGGCGTTTTTTTTTTATTTAGTTCAGATTTTTTTCCAGTTATGTTAAATGCCGTGCACTGTGGTTAGGGGTAGTTGCTACATGGAGTTTGAGTTGATGACATTTTTACTTCTTTGTCCGATTAAGTGTCTTAAAAGTTCACAATGTTCGAGTGATCAAGGGCAATGCCATTGAATATGCGTTCAGTGGTAGCAAATCTGAGAAGGTGCAATGTTGGGTAACCTAAATGGCATGCTACTACCCATGCGCCTGAAGGAGTATGTAACCGAAGTTACTGTAGCTCAACACAAGTGCAACAGTCAATATGGGGGCTGAGAAAATTCAAGTCAGGATCAAAGTACTAGGCCAGTTTAGTAAAATTCCCAAAGGGTTTGGCATTCTTAGGTCAAACATTTTTCTTATCTTGTTGTTTGTTCCCTTAGACTTTCAGCTATAACTCAAGAGCCATTGATGATTTTTTGTTGTAATTTTCTAGCAGAGTTATAAGTGAGGCTTAAAGAAATAGTTGCTATGAATAAAACTCCGTACAAAATCAAGTTGGACCAATTCTTTCAAATGAAATCCTAAAAAAAATGTCATTTATCAACTTTTTTCATAAATTTCTCCCAGTAACTCCAAATTTGTGGCCTTATATAGGCTAACAACCATCCTTTAAAAACGATAATCTTCAAAAGTCCCCCTTTTCTGAAAGTTAAAGGATCCACCAACTATCATAGGTACTTAGTTTTTATACTCCATTGACCACAACATTTTTGACCACCCGCGTATTAAATATCTTTCGCATGAAATCATTAATCTTTGCTTAAACCCATTAAGCCATCAGATATCTGGTGGGGGACCACCCCCCTCCCGCTGACAAAAGAAATAGCTGAAATGCATTTCTTCTCGCCCTATCTAAATATCACTTCCACCATTTTTTATTTTGGTCCATCTATTTTGTTGTTCATTTTTTGCGGCTGCTGCCGCTGCTGCTGGCAAAAGTACTGTACAGTACATATGTAGCAAGTTTGCATATGGTACTCGCTACATAAATGTATGTCTGTTAGTCTGCATAACGTATGAGTAATATTAATTCTACGCGGATTATATATTAATCACACGCACATTGTTCCAATATAGTCACCAAGCAAACCAAAAGCTCCTCCGACATTGGCTGATATCCGCCAAGTCTGCACATTGTCTGAACTATTCTTACCGATATCGTACAGAATTCTGTAGGCTCGTTGAAAAGATATTTTATTTATATTGCTCCGACATATCTGAAGTGACGATTTCGATCAGATTTCATATCAGATATGGGAAGATTTTGACAACTGTCGTACCGATTTTTGACCGATGTCTGTATACCGTGTGAGTAATATTAATATTATGCGCCTTTTATGTTAATCATACGCACATCTATCCAATATTGAAGATTTTTGGTTTAATAGCAGAGTGCAACAGTCAATTTGGGAGGTGAGAAATTCCAAGTCATGGTGAAGGTACTAGGTGTGTATAGTAAAACCCACAAAAGGATTGTCGTTATTTACTGTACTGGCGTAGCACCTTCACCCGCGGTGCAAATATTGACTCGGATCACCACCTAGTCGCAGCCAAGGTACGCACGCGATTAAATAGTGCTAAAAACACTCATAACCAAACGCAAACGAAGCTAGACATCACACAGCTGTATACCACTGAGATTGCCAATGCCTACTACAACCAACTCTCTCAATTACTTCAAATAAACCCCCCTAATTTTTATGTTCCCGATATACAGTGGCAGCTTATTGCGAATTGTATGGCCAATGCCGTAACGACCGTACTGGGTTATGAAAAACCACGCTCAGACAAGCTCTGGTACGATGATGAATGTCTCGAAATGTCTGAGGAAATGGATGCTGCATACAAGGCAAAACTGAGCCAATGGTGACGCGTGCGGTGACGGAGCGTTATAATAAGAAAAGAAGGGAGATGAAAAAAGCGTCTGTGGAAGAAAAGAGAGAGCCAAGGTATCGAAAACTACTGGGATGAAGGTGAGGTCCGAAAGTTCTATTAAAAGGTAAAAAGTAAAGGTTTTGAAACAGGGATCCCCACCTGGAAGGACAGAGACGGAAATCTGGTCACCGACACTCAGAGTGTGCTGCAAATATGGAGGTAACACTTTCAATCTCTGCTCGTTCCCGATGGCAGCAATCTCACCAATTATCGACGATTGAGAAGACTGTCCACCACCGAGCCAAAACGAGATCAGCACGGCAATTGCACGGCTTAAGAATTATAAACCTGCGGGAGCCGATGGACTGCCGGCAGAGCTTTTTAAAGGCGGCGGCGATGAGCTGTTAACATGCATGTACCAGCTCATAAACACGATTTGGTTCAGCGAGTGCACGCCCAATGATTGGAATCTGAGTGTCCTATGTGCCATGCTTAAGAAAGGCGATCCTAGTGTATATACCAACTATCCTGTCTAGTGTGTTATGTGAAAGACTAAAGCCCATTCTGGCGAACCTGATTGGACCTTATCAGTGTGGCTTTAGACCTGGTAAATTCAGCACCGACCAGATATTCACGCTACGACAAATCCTGGAGAAGTCTCAAGAAAAGCTGATCGACACTTACTATCTGTGTATCGAATACAAAACTGCATGCGACTGTCCGATATGAAAAAACTTTTAGATGATATGGCTGAGTTTTGTATCTCACCGAAGCTGATACGGCTTTGAGGTATGACATTGACTGACACGAAGTCTACTGAAAATAGACACAAATCTAACAGAGCCATTTTTTATCAAGCTTCAGACAATGGAGATGATCATGCGGAGGGATGCATTAAACAGGTATGGTACCATCTTTAACAAAAGTCACAGTCGGTGGGAATGCGTCTGGTGTATATAAGAACATACATGAACGTTGACAACTATAATTTTAAATTAATTAAATTACACAGTACAACACCTGATTTTGGCACTCAATTCTGAGAACTACACGTGAAAGTAGTCCCAAAAAGAAGGAGTTCTGCATCATTCGTTTTGTCAAGTTACATGCCATAATAATTTAATATCGATTTGAAGCTAGTAAGTATCGTTGGGGAATTTCTCACGTTTTAGGCTCTATGAGTTTGCATATAGTACTCGCTAAGCGGCTTTTATATTATTCATACGCACATCGTTTAAATATTGATGATATATGGTTTAATAACACATTGTAACTGTCAATCTAACAAAATCATTTTGTACCAAGCGAGGCTTTAGACAATGCGATAGTCTAACATCATAATGGAGATGATTATTCGAAGGCTATTGCTACCATCTTTAATAAAAGTCACATCGTGCTCACGTATGCCGATGTCATAGATATATAGTTGGCCGAAGACTGAGGAATAGCAGTACACTTTCAAGCATTATTTGTTTCAACGAACAAACAGTGTACTTGTCTGGGACGCTGCGTGAAGGTTGAGAACTTTGAAGTGGTAGACGATTTGTCTACCTTCACTCCGCCATAAACGAAAATAATAATGTCATCCTAGAAACAGAAAACTAGTATTGATCGCAAACCGCTGCTTCTATCCTACCTACTTTGCTGCCCAGCGAAGAATCCTGTGTAATGGAAGTTTTGATGGATAAATGTTGATTCAATCTGGTACCTCCCATTAGAATTACCTTTGTTCTAATTTTTTTTATTTTAATTAAAACAGAATTTGAGTGCTGTAATGAATACTGTGATAAAAGTTTAGTTTGCTGAACTGCTTCTGGTAATAAATTGGACATATATTTTATTTTGAGAAGTCATGCTATTACAACGACTCTGTCGACCAAAGAAATGTATGTAGTTGGACAGGGATCGAGGTCACTCGCATTACACAGTACATCACATAGCTTGGGACAAATTCTGCTATACGATACCTCCTAACTTTAAATCGATATTAAACTTGACAAAAGGAATGATGCAGAACTTCTTCTTTTTGGGGCTACTTTCACGTGCAGTTCTCAGAATTGAGTCCCAAAATTATGTGTTGTACTGTGTAATGGACTTAATACGTTCTTACAATATGTCATATGCCAACACTGTGCCTCAATAACTCAGTCCACTTTACCTGCTCGGGTTGGTTAAAAAATGTTCATATGCGGCAATTGAAAAAAAAAACAAATTCCACAACGTGTGTCATTGAATACTTTTGTGGCAACATGTGGTTGCCGTGGCCATGATTTGGGGTTGAATCAACAGCAGCAACAGCCCAACAAAAACTCAAAAAAAAAATGCTGTTGAATTATGCATTTACTGCATTTTTTACAGCTCTTTTTTGTGGCAGTTTGTGGGCTTTTGTGACTGGACACATATGAAATTGAATTGTATGACTGGAATGGATGTAAATTGAACAAAGGCGCGAAATAAAAACAACAACAAAACTTAAACTGAATTCCAATATTATTATCGTAATTTTTAAGTTTACACATCAATGAATTTAATTGCAATCATGGCAAAAAGCGTTGCAATTGTTGCCAATGCAATGGTCAACAACAAACCGGCCCCGTCGACCGACGGCTCGTTAACGTTTTCCATACAGCTATATTGGCTGTAAAGGGGTGAGGCATATGGAGGTCGTCAAGGGGGTTAAATGGCAACATTGTTAGCACTTGCTGGGCCAAGCAACAGCTACAACAGCAGCACCATCATCATCTAGTTGATCTGTTGGTGAAATATGGACATTTAATAAACTTTCAGTTTTCATTACAAATCCACACGTTAGCGCAGTTTTTTTTTTATTTTGTTGCCCTGCTCGCCATCGATTCCAACTGTATCCGCTGTTGAGTTCAGAGTGTCCGTCCATCCATCCTGTGGTTTAAGGGGTTTAGTTGTTGTTCAGTTGTGAATGTAGTGATGTAGTGCAGTAGCTGTTATTGTTTGCAATTTATTTTTATTTAAATGTTTTCATTTTACAAATTTATTGAATTTATACGCAAGCACATACATATATTGCGATTTTATGCAACAACACCAACTACAACAACGCCAGCGTTGTGAATCCATAATTTGTTTTTATTTGTTTCCAAATATTTGCAAATAGATTTTATTATTGTATAGAAATTAATAGAGTTTTTTTATGTGTCCTGTGGTTATAAATATATTCATAGATGTGTTGTCGATTTAGCTGCCACTGTTGCTGCTACCCCTGCTCCTTCATATTATTGTATTTATTTTGAAATTATAACAATAATAATAATAATAATAAAAATTGCATTTAGGAACTTTTTCTCTAATGTATTTGCAAAATTCAATTTATTAAAATAAAATAGAATAACAGGAAATATTTATTTAAAATACAATCGTAGCGATAGACATCAGTAATTATAGAATTTATTGTGGGGAAATTGAATAGTTTTGTTAGATGCCGATAGCTGAATGTATGACGACGACGCTGTGTTTGGCAATATTCGTAGATTAATTTCAAAATTAAATGAGACTAGAGGGTAATGTGGTATGATAAATATATATTCGCCCAAATACTTTAATCACAGCAACTAATGTGGAGACGTTCTATTACACAGTACATTATTTTTCAGCTCATTGATTTGGGACTCAATTCTGAGAACTGCACATGAAAGTAGCCCCAAAAAGAAGAAGTTCTGCATCATTCGTTTTGTCAAGTTACATGCCAAAATAATTTAATATCGATTTGAAGTAAGTAAGTATTGTATAGGGGATTTCGTCACGTTTTAGGCTCTTTTGTTTGACATAACTCGAGAACCACTAGTCCGTTTTGGCTGAAACAAATTTAAAAAAATTAAGAATTACAATTTCTTTAATCTGTTCATATAATGTATCCCTACACAAGCAACAGTTTCACTTTTCTATTCATCAAATGATTTTGAACTGGGTTTATTTTGTAGCAGTTACAATAAAACTATTGTACTCCGTGGCGTATGATTAACTTGGTTCTTGGTTGAATATTTCTAATGGTAATCATACGCCACCATATAACAATATAACAAAATAGCCTAAAAGGTGACAAATTCCACTATACGATACTTCAAATCGATATTAAATTATTATGGCATGTAACTTGACAAAACGAATGATGCAGAACTTCTTCTTTTTGGGGCTACTTTCACATACAGTTCTCAGAATTGAGTCCCAAAATCATATGTTGTACTGTATAATTCGAAATCATAGTTGTCAACATTCATACAGCGTCGCAAACAAGTAGACTCGTTGTTCGTTCTAACAAATAACCAGGTCTTGTCCTCATTTACCACCAGACCCAATTTTGCCGACTGCTTTTCAATGTTCGGAAAGGCAGCAGTAACATTCCTCAGCCCCCGGCTAATGATATCTATATCATCGTCATACGCGAGCAACATGTGACTTTTGTTGAAGATGGTACTAGTCCTGTTTACTGTAGGCTTCCGCATGATCATCTCTATTATGATGTTAAAGAGATCGCAGGACAGACTATCGCCCTGTCTAAAGCCTTGCTTGGTAGAAAATGGCTCAGCTAGAGTTTTGCCAATAGTTATCTGAAGACTTCGTGTCAGTCAGTGTCATCCCGCAAAGTCGTATTAGCTTTGCGGGAAAACCAAACTCAGCCATAGCATCTAACAATTTCTGTCGTATCGGACTGTCGAATGCAGCTTTGTAGTCGATGAACAGATGGTAGGTGGCGATCTGCAATTTTTGGGTCTTCTCCAGGATTTGTCGTAGTGTGGTTAACTGGTCGGTCGTGGATTTACTAGGTCTAAAGCCATGCGGATGAGGTCCAATAATGCTCAGTTAGATAGGCTTTTATATTTCGACAGGACCTTGTAAGGGATGTTCAATAGATCGTATTGCAGACTATCGCCTATGCATCTATTCTGTCAGGTTTTTGCATATTTTTCACTTAAGATTTCGTGTCAGTCAATATCATCCCGCAAAGTCGTATCAGATTTCCAAACTCAGCCATAGCATGTAAGAGTTTCTGTCATATCGGACCATCATATGCAGTTTTGTGTTCGATACACAGATGGTAGGTCTCGATCTGCCTTTCTTAGGTCTTCTCAAGTATTTGTCATAGTGTGATTAACTGCTCGGTCGTGGATTTACTAGCTCTAAAGCCATACAGATGAGGTCCAATCATGCTCACTTAGATAGGCTTTGATATTTCGACAGGACCTTGTATGCGATGTTAGTAAATCGTATTGCTGACTATCGCCTTATTTTGCTTGGCAGAAAATGACTCTGTCATATCTTTGTCTACTTTCACTGAAGACTTTGTATCAGTCTGTGTCATCCCGCAAAGGCGTATCAGCTTCACGGGTATAACAAAATCAACCGTATGTTCTAGCAATTTCCGTAATATAGGACTGTCGAATGAAGCTTTGATATATATAAACAGATGATAAGTGCCCATCTGCAATTCTTGGTTCTTCACAAGAATTTTTAGTAGCGTGAATATCGTGGATGTACCAGGTCTAAAGCCACATTGATAAGATCCAATCAGGTACGCTAGGAGAGGCATTAGTCTTTCGTATAACACACTAGACAGGACCTGGTATGCGATAGGTAAAAGGCTGATCCCGTGAAAGATGAATCGCCTTTCTTAAGCATAGAACAACATAGAACGGACATGCATTCCCTTAACCAAGTCGTAAAAAGCTCTGCCGGAAGTGCATCAATACCCGTACTTTTGTTGTATTAAAGCCAACTGATCTCGTTTTGGCTCGGTTGTGAAAAATCTATTCCGTCGTCTATGTTTGATGTGATTTCGTCACCTATGCTGCCTGCAAGAACTAGCAAAGTAGGAAAATGTTCCTTCCAGTGTTGCAGCACGTTCTGTGTGCCCGTAACCAATAGGGTGGCAGCGAAACTTCAAGTTTGGAATTGCCGTGCTGATCTGGTTTTGGCTTGGTGGTGGACAGTCTATTCCACCGTCGATGATTAGCGTGCTTTCGTCACTTATGCTGCCTTCGGGAACGAGTAGAGATCGAAAGTGTTCGCTCCATATTTGCGGCATACTCTGAATGTCAGTGACCAGATTTCCGTCTCCGTCCTTACAGGTGGGGAAACCTGGTCCAGAACTTCTACTTTTTACCTTTTGGTAGAACTTTCAGGCTTCACCTCTATCCCTCTACTTTCCGATATCCTCACTCTCTCTCTCTACTACTCCATAGACGCTTTTTCCGCCTGAAGAAGCGTGTCATCTCCATCCTCTTCTCGTAATAACGCTCAGTTACCGCACGCGTTGCCATGCAGTTTTTGCCCTGTATGCAGCATTCCTTTTCCACAGACATTTCGCGACATTCATCATCGTACCAGGGCTTGTCTGAGCAAGGTTTTTCATAACCCAGTACGGTCGTTGCGGCAGTGGTCATAGAATTCGCAATATGCCGCCACTGTGTGTCGGGAACATCAGAGCTAGGGGGGTTTGTTTAGAGTAATTGGGAGAGTTGGTTGGAGTAGGCATTGGCTATATCGGTGGTATGCAACTTTGTGATGTCTAGCTTCCTTTGCGTTTGGTTACGATCATTTTTAGCACTACTTAATCGCGTGCGTACCTTGGCTGCAAATAGGTGGTGATCCGAGTCTGTATTTGCACCGCGCATCACACGCACGTCCATAACGCTTGAGACATGCATTCTATCAATTACTACGTGATCAATATGGTTTCTTGTTGTTGTTGTTGTAACAGCTAGTGGGGTGATAATTCTTTATACCGATTTTCAATTTATTGGCACTCGATCGGGCATATAATCCGATTATCATACGATCATTGTTGGCAACTCTGTTTCGTGCATTTGTATATAACAAGGTTTTTGTCAAGGATTGTTAGGTGTTGTTGTTGTGAGTTTAACCGCCAAATTCCACCAGAGATGTCGCCAGATTGCTTGTTGATTTAAATGAGATGTTGATAAATCATTTCCTTTTCTCCTTGGTCCTTGCGCAATCTGGATTTTTGTAGTGGAAGCGTCTATGATAAGTTTTGTTGGCTGGAGAACTCGAAAGTATTTGAAAAGTAATTAATTTTTCATCGATGTTGATTTGGCTAGTGCCCCGGTCTGGAATCGAACCCGGCAGCTTCGGATTGCTAGTCTACGTCGCTTCCACTGAGCTATCGAAGGCCTGATCTTGTAGTTTGATCAGGGGATATGCAGGTTGCCTTGTGGATATTTTTATGCGGGAATCCGGTTAAACTTACAACCATGTTTCTTGATGACGCGAAACTAACCAGTCTGAATCCGTTATCGGAGGTGTTGTGTAGACTGTTTCTTCCGACTGCTGAACCAAGAACATCTTCCCTTTCCTTCGTCGTGTGCATTTCTTTCCTGTGCGGTGGTAATGTCAGCCTTATATTTTTTGACAACATTCGCTAATTGGATAGAGGCACCATCTCTACAGAGATGCATATCCTTGAATCATGGTCCCTGCAACGTTTGCTTGGGTCATTATCATTTGTGTCTTATATTATTTTTTTCTAAACGATTTCATATTATTTTGATAGGACAGAGTTATTAAGACACTACGTTTGATCCTAGTTTCTTGGGGCTGCCAGCGGCACCAAGAGTGCCGTTGCGTTGAGTTGCAATAAGTTCTGTGATCTAATTCCTAACGTGTTACTATGCTATACTATACTCCAGATTGCGCCTTCTCTCATTTTCTACTACTTAATTGTGAACTGCTTGGGGACCTCCGCAGAGAGCTTTAAAATCAAAGAATCCGCCATTATGATGAAAAAAACAATTTCCTGTTGCGTCCCGTGAATGAAACATGGAAGAGGGCTTGTTAAACTAGTGATAGGCATCACTTAGCCTCGCGAGGCCGGCTATAATCGATGTTTTTCCACAGACACGATCGGCAGTCCACAAGTACTCGAAAGTTTTGTTTGATAAAAAGAAAAGTGAATCTTTTGCTTATGTAGGCAAACGTTATATAAACAGATTAAAAGAATGATAATTCTTAATATTTTTAAATTTGTTTCAGCTAAATCGGACTAGTGGTTCTCGATTTATGTCAAAAGAGCCTAAAACTTAACAAATTCCCCTATACGATACTTACTAACTTCAAATCGGTATTAAATTATTATGGCATGTAACTTGACAAAACGAATGATGCAGAACTTCTCTTTTTTTCGGCTTCTCTCACGTGCAGTTCTCAGAATTGTGCCCCAAAATGCGTTGTACTGTATTATACGACGGCTATAAAAATATATTTTGATCTATTATATACAATTTATATACAGCTAGATAAGTTTTGATCTAATCTGATCTAATTAGATATAACCATTTTTTACTCACTTCCCATATAGACCCACACATTCATACATTTTCTTTTTTATTTCAGGTAAGTTCGATATCGCTTTATCCTCAATAATATGGGTAAGTTCAATAGTGTAACCCCATACCTTTATCCAAATTGAGCAAGTGTGTGTGTATGTGTGTGTACCTCTGATTGTTTGAACTTATTGTAAAGGCTTTACAAAGCACACGAAAAAAAGCCAAGTAAGTACACATCACATTCACACATTATCTGCTGCCACCAGGCATAAAATATTTAACTGTAACAGTAACAGGAATATGTAGACGCTTACGTATACCAACGGCTGGTCGGAGAAAATCACATCAGTGAAATATGAACAATCACTGTGAATGGGGAGAACAATCACTCATTCAGTCAAACTGATGCATCAATATTCAGGTATTGTATTCGATCATCATACGCTACAATTGCATATGTATGGGAAGATTGTGCCAAGAATTCACATTTCCCATTCATAGTCACCAAGTGAATAGGTTAACAACAACAACAGCAACAAAAAGAGGACCAGGTTTTTTACGCGCCAATACAGTAAAGAAACACGCACACAAGCTTACATTATCCTTCGACATTGACGGATGCTTGTGTGGCTTTGAGAGTGTGTGTGTGAGTGTGTGTGCGATGGGTAATGCAAAAGAAAAAGTCCTTGGAACTTGACGCTGATACGTAAATGCAGCACAATGGCTTGCTTTATACGAGACAGCAACTACACACACACACACACACACTCACTTACAATTACCAACAATAATACATCATTCTTCATCCTTCACCAAATGTGTAAAAGAGTAAGCGTGGGTGTCTCTTACCACACATGCAAGTGTTATCTGAACCAGTGCCATACATTGGGGAAGAGAACAGCGAGGGGGTGTTCAATTCAAGTGTAAATGCAATATTCAAGTCATTGCAAATGTTTTTTGCTGCCATTTTACTTCTTCTCATCGTTGTGCTTTCGAGCTGTTTTTCTTATCGTACGAAACAGTTTTGTTTCCCTTTTTTGCTATAGTAATCTGTTCGTCTTATCAAGATTCACATTAAAATGTATCTTCTTTTGGATGTGTGTACGTACGTGTGTGTGTGTGTGTGTCACCATCGCCACCATATCCTCATCCTTACATACACTCACACCAAGTCGTGCATGATGATGTTTATATACACACACATATGCACATTTAAGCTGTTTCCTTTTAACATTATTCGGTATCTTCGAAACAGTGATATTTTACACACACACACACACGCTGCCATACATCCTCATCTTCATTGCATATTTTCGCACAAGAAAAAAAATATAACTACAAACTATCACTATCTTTCACATTGCCACAGATATTCAAACACACATCCAACATGTTGCTGTTGTAATAATGATACATGAGCAAATGAATGTGTGTGTGCGTGTGAAAGTGTCCTTAAGTGCAGTTGTGATTGTGCATTTATTACGAGGGGCAGTGAGATCATGTGTGGTTGGCATTTGAACTAAAGTTTTTAGTTGGATTGGACAAATGATTGGATTGGGACAAATGAAAAAATTATTAAAGGACTAACTACTTCTCAGCAGTCCTGTGTTGCCCTACGTCCTAGATGTAATAATTCTGACTGCGAAATGTTCAGTAAATATATTAGAGGGCTTAAACTTTCTTACATTCCTAATCGCATGAGAGAAACTAAGATGGTATTCGTAAACAAAACGGGATAAAAATATCACATACCAGGCCAAAGAACTTCAGGCCAATAAGCTTCACATCGTTTTTTGAAGAGATTTCTTGAGTTTTTCATCAGAGAAAGTTTGAATACAAAACATCTATCGGGTAATCACCACGTTTACCAAAAAGAAAAATCTACAGAATCTACACAGCCTGAACTGGGGGGTAGTAAAGAAACGTTCCTGCATTTCAAGGAATTTGCAATGTTAACCGTCCATGACATTAACATAACTTTCTTAAGCGGATACTTTCAACGACATTCAATCATATGCGATAAATACGGCACTACCGCGCTTAAGAGTGAACCATCATATAGAAGACGCATTACAGCAAGTCACGGGGAGACGACTGTGACAATGCTCAGGTAGTGTTATTATCTCCACTGATCTAAAATCTAGCTCTAAATAGAATTCTATTAGATTTGGAAAAATGCGGATGCAAAATCGTGATTTTTGCTGGCGACGTTGCAATGGCAGGAACGGGCAATTTCCGCAACGTCCTCACAGACATTATACAGGTATATTTGAATAACTTGGGTAGGTGGGCTGGAAGTATTGGTTAGGGAGTTAATCCAACCAAGACCGAATTGGTTCTTTTTATTACGAAGTACAAAGTTCCACATGTGGATCCTCGTATCCTCGGTACTGAGCAGGTGTTTTGTAAAAGCGATAGGCATAATTCAAGATAGAAAACTGTGCTACAGATTCAGCGTTATGGAACGGGTGAGGTTGACTAACACAGTACAAAATTTTTCAGCTCGTTGATTTGGGACTCAATTCTGAGAACTGCACGTGAAAGCAGCCCCAAAAAGAAGAAGTTCTGCATCATTCGTTTTGTCAAGCTACATGTCATAATAATTTAATATCGATTTGAAGTTTGTAAGAACGGAATTTGTCACGTTGTAGGCTCTTTTGTTTTCTGTTGGCGTATGATTATCATAAGTAATATTCTACGTAAATCATACGCCGCGGAGTACAACAGTGTTGTGTACTGTGTAATGTTGTTGTACTGTGTAATGTTGCCTATTTTCCTGTAGGTAAGTACGGTAGGATCTCTCTCCAAAAATCGTTCTGTATGACATCGTGGTGTGGTGGATAGAATCTGATGAGCGATCCGTTACCAACCAAGTGAATACAGCCCAGAGAACTGCTTGTTTCAGCATAAGCACCACAACGATCGATTTTCTAAAAGTCCTACTCTATCTACTGCCGATTGATATTGTGGGCTAGGGAGGGTGCCAATAGATCGGCATTAAGACTAAATTGTCTGTCAGTGTGGAGACACAAAGACTAAAATCGGTTACCATAATGGTTAACCAACTGAGTGGACTACATACCAACGGTATGCACCTTCGGGAGGAACTTTGTCACAAAAATGCCTGCCGCGGAGGATTGGAGTGGCAGTACCAGCAATTAGACAGAAATTAGACAGGAAGACGTGCTTCGAATAACACTTATACACACATTTGCACTGTCTATCAGGTCAAACTAATGCAAAACAGGGATGCAGCCGGCCGTCAGTGCCATGTTCGGAGATATGATTCAATTTCTTTCATCGGCGGCCCCCTCCATGTTGTCGACAGCAACTTTGCAGTAAAAGTCTAGTAAAAACTTCTCAAAGAGCTGACGTTCGCACTCGTCTATAAACAGTAGGTGTCGTTGTGAGTCTAACTGATTCCTGTCTCAGTGGTCTACATTTGTTTATCGGCGGCTCTCTCAATGTTATTGGCAGCAACTTTACAGCGTAGTGTCGAGTCCTGAACCGGCCATGGCATGACGGTTAGAACACGCGACTACCATGCGGGAGATCCCGGGCTCGATTCCCGCTTCCAGTCATCTACATTTTTCTTTCATTGCCGGCCACCTCGATGTTGTCGACAGCAACGTCGCAATATATGTCTCAAGTCAATCGGCATGTCAAGTAAAAGCTTCACAAACAGTCACGTTCGCATTCGTAGATAAACAAGTAGGAGCCGTTAGTTGTGAGTCTAAAAATAAAAAGCTTTCTAATGTAACGGGGAACAAAGCTTATATCATGTAGCTTAGTTACCGATCTCTCTACTTGCTGGGAAGGGGACGACACTACGAATTTGCAAATCTACGACGGATCAAATATTCACCTTACGACAAATCCTGGAAAAATCCCATGAAAAGCAGATCGACACCTACCACCTCTTTGTCGACTTCAAAGCTGCCTTCGACTCTCCGATAAGGAATAGGCTTTATGAGGCCATGTCCGAGTTTGGTGTTCCTGCAAAGCTGATTCGACTTTGCAAATGTACCTTAGACAACACCAAATCCTCGGTTAAGATTGGTAAGGATCAGTCTGAACCATTCAACACGGAAAGAGGTCTCAGGCAGGGCGATAGCCTGTCCTGTACACTATTTAATATAGTTATGGAAAAGGTGATGAGAAAGGCTGGTGTCAACATGTCTGGCACTATATTCCACAAGAGTCACATGCCACTAGCCTATGCCGATGATAAAGACATCATTGGCCGAAATCTGCGGGATGTTACTGCAGTTTTCTCATCACTAGAAAAGGAGTCAGCAAAAATGGGTTAAGCGGTCAAAGAGGACAAAACAAAAATAATGATTTCGACGAACAAAGAGTCCTCTCGATGGGGACGCACCGTGAACGTTGACAATTATTGTTTTGAGGTAGTCGACGAATTTACCTACCTCGGATCTTTCGTCAACAAGAAAATTAATGTCAGCCAAGAAATTAAACGGAGAATAGTGCTAGCCAATAGATGTCTCAACGGACTTCGGCAGCACTTTAGTAACACCACCTTCTCTCGGAATACTAAGAAACAGATATACCAGGTGCTTATCTTACCTGTTCTGTTGTATGCTGCCGAATCATGGGTGCTTACTACAACGGACATACAAAACCTGGGAGTATTCGAGAGAAAAGTACTCCGAAAAATATATGGACCTATCTGTGTCGAAGGCGAGTTTCGCCATCGGATGAACCATGAGCTGTATGAGCTTAACCACGACATCGACGTAGCTAAAAGAATCAGAATCCAACAACTTCGATGGCTGGGACATGTTGCCAGGATGGATGTAAATGCTCCAGCGAGAAAGATGTTTGAAGGCGAACCTGAAGGACGTTGCAGAGCAGGGAGACCCAAGCTCCGTTAGAAGGACCAAGTGGAAGGCGATGTGCCATCATCTGGTAGGACTAACTGGAGAACACACGCAGAAGACCGAAGCGTGTGGAATTCTTTATTACTTTGGGCCTCAAATTTATGAACTACGTTTCGGAAATTGTAATTGGCCACTTAAGTAAGTAAGTAGTATAGCAGGATAAAGCTTTGGATAAAAAACTGGAAATCTACCCACGCCCTCTCTGGTACTTCCCATACAAATGTACCACGCCGCCCACTTCAACAGTGTTGAAGTATACTCAATTATTTCAAAGGACAGGCCCCTTTCCATATATCCTGAAATGGAAAAACTTATATTTTGCAAAATTCTTGTTTATATTGAACCAAATTATATTACTGACAACTGCACTGAAAAATACCAAATTATCTCAAAGGACGCGCCCACCTCCCATATATCCTGAAATGGAAAAAAACGTATATTTTTCAAAATTAGGTACATTTACTTAATTATGAATAAATGCGAAGGCGATAATCGATTTTCATGATCTATGACTCATTTTGTTCAGGTGGTATCAGTTTTAACATACTCCAATCTTGCTTAAACTTTGGCTATCCTAAAATCTACAAATAGATATCATTTTTAGGGGTGACACCGACAACATTTTTCAAATTTTGATTATTGTGCACAGCAAGTGCATATATGGGAGCCACTCCTAAAAACGCTACGTATTTGCAGATTTTAGGATTGCCAAAGATTAAGCCCTATTGGAGTATGTTAAAACTGATACCACAAATAAATGCAAAGTCGTATTTTTTGCATTGCTGTTTTTCTATTTGTATGTTATACATTATATTTATTGAGATTTTTGAATACATGCATCATTTTATATAAATAAAAATTGTATGTTTCATAAAATTTTTGACAACCCCATAACTCATACGAATTTTGACCGCCCATTTACTATTTATAATACCATCCCGCTTTAAAAACATATTTGTTTCTTAACATCGAACGAATCCTTCTTCGTCTCAATGCCTTATGGCATTTTGGACATATGTATGTATGCGTATGTCTGTATGCATACACATCACTATACATAAATCTGCATATGTGGCACTGAGTATGATATCATTGCATTTCGGGCTTTTTTTTCTCTCCTTCGTATTTATTGCTGTTGCTCATGTATCCTTGTATAAGGTGGCATCATATGTGAATGTGTTGTAAGTGCAAGGATATCTTAAGTTTTACGTTTCATAAAATTTTCGGTTATAAAATTGTAACTCGCCTGATAATAGTAATATTTTGCAAATCGTATGTGTGTGTGTGTGTGTGTGTGTGTATTTATATGTGTAACTTTTAGTATAGCAACACCCACACACACTCATTGTGTGAGTTTTTAGTTTAGATTTAGTATTTTGCTGTTATAGCCCAAGTGTTCATTTGTTGGCAAAGGGAAAAAGGATATGCTATGGGGGGCGATATCTGTATCTGGTTGGCTCTGCTACACATTCTTGTCGCATATATCATCATATCATTCTATGCACGAGTTAATATGAATAATTTTTGCTTCAAGTTTTATCTACACTGCTTTTGCTTATATCATTCGCTGTGAGTAAACTATTGCTAGTTGGTTGTTCCTTGGCTGGCTGGCTGCGACGGGCTGATGATGGGGTTTAGATGCGCGCATATCCTTCCACAACTACAAACTACTGCTACAAACGATACCCTATTCATGGTTGTTGTTGTTGTTGTCCCTAAATATGGTTTGTTGTTATATTTGGTAGTTGTTGTTTGATATTCATAAAATGGCAAAGTGTTTACACAAGATGAATGAGTATCAAGGTTGTTGCTGACTTGGCGCGCTGTCGGTCGTTGGGTGTTGCATGTGGGGCACAGTGAGGGGGATTGTATTAACTATTGAAAATTTTTTACAGAAGTAATATTTCTTCGGAAAAATTAAAGTTCTCTAAAAGGGTCTGCAATTACTTCTTTGTAGCTGCGCCGCTCTAGTCCATTGGAACCTAAAATACTTAGGGGAAAGTTATAAAGCAGACCTAAAGTGTCTCCCCTCAGTCCGAGTATGCGATTTAATATGTTTCATGTGGTTTATGCCATGGCTAACTGAGCCAAGGTGTCTATTGAGGTTCCCACGATTTTCTCTTCCTCTTCTATCCCTCCCTCTGTCCTCTTTTCTCCACCCCTTGCCTTTCCATTCCTAAAGGGCAATCTAAAGAACAATCGTGACAAATTCCCCTATACGATACTTACTAACTTTAAATCGATATTAAATTATTATGGCATGTAACTTGACAAAACGAATGATGCAGAACTTCTTCTTTTTGGGGCTACTTTCACGTGCAGTTCTCAGAATTGAGTCCCAAAATCATGTTTTGTACTGTTATTTTTTTTTTACAGATTACACATGTTCACAACCTAACCTAACCTTAACATCGATTGCGAACGTTAGCGTGTTGGAGAACCTTTAGCTAGACACACCGCTTGACTCGACATGTCAGTCGTTTGTTCTAACCATCTTGCAAAAGTCGGTTCCATGGCATTAATACGTATAATTTTATTTAGATTCATCCAAAATACCTTCCCCCACTGTGCAACATTTGCTGACTCTGCTGTTGCTGCTGCTGTCTGTGATGCCCTGGCACTTTGTTGGCAATATGATGGTATTAAGGACGTCTCAGTGTTGTTGTTGTTTGTTGCGCCTGCAGAACTCCTTAATGGCATAAGAAGATAAATGTGTTAATGATGAATATTTACTTGAGTTCATTAAGTTATTTTTTGTTATCTTATAATAAATTTGTTCATTCTTTTCGTCGTGAACGACGACGTCCTTATACGACAACGGCGACGACGACGACAACAATACATTTATGCTTTTGTACGCTTGAAGGCAAAAGATGCATATGCATGTAAAGAAAAGGATTAATGTTTCAAGGATATGTTGCAGTTGGTTGGAATAGATTAAAAATCAGTAAAGAGTTTTGAGGCAAGACACACACATTCTTATGCTGCTGTCGTTTGCTTCTGCAATTTGCTTCACATGAAATTCTGCAGAAAATTGGTCATTAGACCTGTAACAAATTATAGAATGGCATTATTTGCTAAACGATGATTTTTTACAATAAATTCAATGGCCATTGACTACATAAACTCTTTTCCATTTTCTTTGCAATGGATAGTGAACAAATTTATTGATTACCACCATAATATTTGAGTCATTAAAAAGCTTTTTCGTCTCCGGTTTTCGTTTTTTTTTTTCTTCTACTTGCCCGATGATGATGTGAACAATTGTTATCGTTCAACTTGCATTCCTTACAAAATTTTAATGTTTTTTAATGGTCAGCCAAAGATATGAGGGGAGAGAGAGCGAGAGAGACGAACTGCATTAAGGTCGCTTGGTCTTAGTTAACTTAAAGTTCGATTTAACTAAAATGTCTTTTTGTTATCAATCCATATAACCAACCATCCAACGACCAGGGAGCAACCGGGGTAAGTTGAGGCAAACTGCAAGCAATCCAACTAACCTCGCCTAAAGCGTTCGCCACAACGCTGATGACGCTGACATACGTTATCATAAAAGATAATAAAGACGCCAGGCGCGACTACATCAAAGGGCTGTTGGTTGTACACTCCAATATTAAGTTGCCTGTTAGCCTGATGACGGAGTTGCAGCAACAATCAGCCGCCACCAGCGCCAAGTGCACAGTGCTTTGGAGCGGGTGACTGAGTAAATCGACTATTATTCCAAACGTTGGAGGGGTAGTAATTATTGTGTCAGCAGCAAAAAAATATTGCAAAGAAAATGGAAAATATAAAAATATATAATTTTGTGCCTTAAAATTATTTATCCTATGAGCTCAATTCTTGAATCTCTACAACAGCGCCACCTATCGGGTACAAAAGTACCAATCATACACAACCACAAGTTTTCACAGAATTCCGTTGAAAATACTTACGTTATCTTTGCCCGCCATGAAAGAGAGGAAGAAGTTCTCTACGGAAAACAAAGACTATGATATTAAAGATGCATTCTCTGAGCGCCTGGAGGAGATATATGACCGCTGCCCTGCACATGACATTAAAATTAGTTTTGCGTCGGCAAAAACATGGTTGTTAGTGGAATCAGATTCCTGCATTAAGATATCCACAAGGCATCCTGGATATCTTCCGATCAAAATACAAGAAATCAGATTGATCACGTGGTAATTGATGGAAGGCATGTCTCAAGCGTTATGGAGTGTGTGTGATGCGCGGTGCAAATATTGACTCGGATCACCACCTAGTTGAAGCCAAGGTACGCACTCAATTAAGAAGTGCTAAAAACACTCGCAACCAAACGCAAAGGAAGCCTACTCCAACCAACTCTCTCAATTACTCCAAACAATTCTCCATAGTTCTAAATGTTCCCGACACACAATGGCAGCATGCAAATATGACTATTACCGCAACGACCGTACTGGGTTATGAAAACCCACGCTCAGACAAGCCCTGGTACGATGATGAATGTCGCGAAATGTCTGAGGAAATAGATGCTGCATACAAGGCAAAATTGCAGCCAATGGTGACGCGTGCTGTGACGGAGCGTTATAAAGAGAAAAGGAGGGAGATGAAACGCCTGTTTAGGCGGAAAAAGAGAGAGAGAGAAAAAAAGAGAGAGCTGGGATATCGAAAACTACAGGGATAGAGGTGAGGCCCGAAAGTTCTACCAAAAGGTTGAAAGCAAATATTTTGGAGGATATCTGGTCAAAGACATTCAGAGTGTGCTGCATATATGGAGGGAACACTTTCAATCTCTACTCGTGCAGCATAAGAGACGAACTCACACCAACCATAGATTGTCCACAATCTAGCCAAAACGAAATCAGCACGGCGATCGCAAGACTTAATTATAATAAGGCTGCGGGAGCAAATGGTCTGCCGGCAGAGCTTTTTAAAGCCGGCGGCGACGAGCTGGTAACATGCATGCACCAGCTCATAAACACGATTTGGCTCAGGGATTGCACGCCCGATGATTGGAATCTGAGTGTCCTATGTCCCGTGCTTAAGAAAGGCGATCCTAGTGTGTATACCAAGTACCGCGGGATTAGCCTTTTACCCATCGCATACCAGGTCCTGTCTAGTGTGTTATGTGAAACACTAAAGCCCATTCTGGCGAACCTGATGGGACCTTATCAGTGTGGCTTTCGACCTGGTAAATCCACGACCGACCAGATATTCCCACTACGACAAATCCTGGAGAAGACCCAAAAATGCAGATCGACACCTACCATCTGTTCATCGTATGCAAAGCTGCATTCGACAGTCCGATACGACAGAAATAGTTAGATGATATGGCTGAGTTTGGTATCCCCGCGAAGCTAATTCGACTTTGTGGGATGACACTGACGCACACGAAGTCTTCAGTGGATATTGACAAAAATTTGACAGAACCATTTTCTACAAAGCGAGGCTCTAGACAAGGCAATAGCCCGTCTTGCGATCTCTTTAACATCGTAATGGAGATGATCATGCGGAAGGCTGCAGTAAAAAGGAATGGTACCATCTTCATGGAGTGCAGGATGTTACTGCGGCTTTCTCGAGCATTGAAAAACAGTCTGCGGAACTGGGTCTGGTGATAAATAAGCACAAAACCAAGTTATTTGTTTCAACGAACAAAGAGTCCACTTGTCTGTGACGCTGCCTGAACGTTGACAACTATAACTTTGAAGTGGTAGATGATTTTGTCTACCTTGGCGCCGCCATTAACAAAAATGATAATGTCAGCCTGGATATCAAAAGACGAGTATTGATCGCAAACCGCTGCTACTATGCGCTGCTAAACAAGCGATTTAATGACAAAGCGCTCTCTCGAAGAACAAAGATCCAACTCTGCAAGACTCTGAACCTACCTGTCTTGCTTTACAGCGCAGAATCCTGGGTAATGACACTAGCGGATCAATCTGGGAGTTTTCGAGAAAAAAATACCTTTCAAAATATTTGGAGGCATTATCGTTAACGGCGAGTATCGTCGTCGAAAGAACCACAAGCTGTGTGAGCTGTACAACGATATCGACGTAGTCAAGCGCTTTAAAATAGATCGAATGCGCTGGCTTGGGCACGTTGTACGAATGGATGAAAATGTTCCTGCTCAAAAGGTTTTTGTCAATAAACCCGATGGGCGTTGCAGGAGGGGGCGACCAAACTTCGTTGGATGGATCAGATAAAAGAGCTGTTATCCACACTAGGTGTGACTTACTATCTATGGAGCGCAAAAGACCGAAGCGCTTGGAATTCTTTTCTATGTGCGGCTACTAATAGATGAATTTCTGTTGCTGCTGCCAATTAAGAAGAAGAAGACAAACCGACACGAAGTCTTAAGTGAAGATAGGCAAAAAACTGACGAAGCCATTTTAACAAAGCAAGGCTTCCGACAGGTCAATTGACTGTCATGCGATCTTTTTATATATAAAGGTTAGGAAGATCGTACTACAAGTTGCAGTAGAGCGACAGACACCATTTTGAGGATATGTTAGAATGATGGATCCTACTGCTGAATTTTCAGCATTGAGAAGCAGTCAGCAGAAACTTTTTGTTTCAACAACAAAGGGTCAACAATAACAATACCAGACACTGGTCCTATCTGTCTTGCTTTATAGTGTAGACAACTATATGCACCATCAACTTCAATGATTAAGAAGTGGTTTACTGAATTTTGTCGTGGTCGTACCATCACCAAAGTCGTCAAAAGTCTGGAAGATGTGGTGATTTGTATTTAGTATTTAGTATTTAAAACTTAAACTTAATTTTCCCTTTACACCCCATGAATGAGGTATAGGATAGCTTCTCGCGTTGTTGTGAATTAACACGCTTTCTATTTTTATATTCACAACTAACGGCATCTACATGTTTATCGACGAATGCAAACATCACTGTTTGAGAAGCTCTTACTAGACACGACGATTGAATCGACGCTTAATACTGCGAAGTTGCTGTCACCAACATTCGAGGGGAGCCGACAATGAAAGAAAATTTTTTTTTATTTTTTTTTTTTAAGATGGCTGGAGCCAGGTGTTGAACTTGTGATCTCCCGCATGGTAGTCGCGTGTTCTAACCACTATGCCACGGCCGGTCCCATTTAGTATTTAGTATTTAGTATTTAGTATTTAGTATTTAGTATTTAGTATTTAGTATTTAGTATTTAGTATTTAGTATTTAGTATTTAGTATTTAGTATTTAGTATTTAGTATTTAGTATTTAGTATTTAGTATTTAGTATTTAGTATTTAGTATTTAGTATTTAGTATTTAGTATTTAGTATTTAGTATTTAGTATTTAGTATTTAGTATTTAGTATTTAGTATTTAGTATTTAGTATTTAGTATTTAGTATTTAGTATTTAGTATTTAGTATTTAGTATTTAGTATTTAGTATTTAGTATTTAGTATTTAGTATTTAGTATTTAGTATTTAGTATTTAGTATTTAGTATTTAGTATTTAGTATTTAGTATTTAGTATTTAGTATTTAGTATTTAGTATTTAGTATTTAGTATTTAGTATTTAGTATTTAGTATTTAGTATTTAGTATTTAGTATTTAGTATTTAGTATTTAGTATTTAGTATTTAGTATTTAGTATTTAGTATTTAGTATTTAGTATTTAGTATTTAGTATTTAGTATTTAGTATTTAGTATTTAGTATTTAGTATTTAGTATTTAGTATTTAGTATTTAGTATTTAGTATTTAGTATTTAGTATTTAGTATTTAGTATTTAGTATTTAGTATTTAGTATTTAGTATTTAGTATTTAGTATTTAGTATTTAGTATTTAGTATTTAGTATTTAGTATTTAGTATTTAGTATTTAGTATTTAGTATTTAGTATTTAGTATTTAGTATTTAGTATTTAGTATTTAGTATTTAGTATTTAGTATTTAGTATTTAGTATTTAGTATTTAGTATTTAGTATTTAGTATTTAGTATTTAGTATTTAGTATTTAGTATTTAGTATTTAGTATTTAGTATTTAGTATTTAGTATTTAGTATTTAGTATTTAGTATTTAGTATTTAGTATTTAGTATTTAGTATTTAGTATTTAGTATTTAGTATTTAGTATTTAGTATTTAGTATTTAGTATTTAGTATTTAGTATTTAGTATTTAGTATTTAGTATTTAGTATTTAGTATTTAGTATTTAGTATTTAGTATTTAGTATTTAGTATTTAGTATTTAGTATTTAGTATTTAGTATTTAGTATTTAGTATTTAGTATTTAGTATAAAAAATCACTCACACACCACTGTGCTCTTCTATTACTGATAGCATTGGAACTCGAACTCGAACCAACAGTGCGGCGGCGACATCTCAACCTTATAACAGCAAACTTTTTTTTCTTCCTTTTATTTCGCTGATAGCTAAGAAATTGAAACCACCAACTAAACGCCACAAATAGGACAGACATACCGCACCAGACATCTGATAGATAGACAGAGAGCACAAATGGACGAGCCACAAGTGAGTGAATGAGCGAGTGGACTTTTAGCAAAACGCCAACAACTTGCAACAACCTTTTGCTGTAAATCTAAAGTTTCTTTTCAACATATTTATTTTGTTGTTCTTGTTTAGCCCTCTTAAGGACGACGATTAATAAAACATACATAAGTAACAAGCAACAACATTGTAAGGAGTTTCTAATAGATTAGAATAATGTGGGCTGGTTACCTGAGGCGTGGATTGGTTTGCTTTTGTCTTAAGCCAACCAACATTGATAAATTTCGATTTTAGCCATAGTTTAGGTAAAACCGGCGTCACATAATGTCTTTGGCCACCCATGAGGGATTTTAATAAAGTTACCTGCAAATGTCGATAAACTTTACAAATTTCTTGTAATCGCCTCGGCAATGATTGTAAGGTTTATAAATAATTGCTTGTTACTAAATTATCTGTCTATGGCGCCCTTATTATTAGGGTAACATATAAACGAATAGCTTTACTCACAGAACAAAAAAGTAGATTTGAACAATAATTAATTATATTCGATATTTCGTTTTTCACTAGCTCTGCTATGACCACCAACTTCTCTTTGCACTACACTTTCCTCCTTTAGAGTGAATTCGATATTATCGGTTTTTTTTTTTTGTATAAATGCCACATTTTTGTTATTTGTTATGCGGGCGATTAGTTATTAACTTATCGCCGCCCTCTCCTCTACACTTATCGCTTTGTGCTTTTCTTGGTGTGGTCAAATGCCGCTATTAAGGTGCTGGGTGGGGGCCAATGTAAGTAACAAACAAGAATAACAGTGGACAACGAAAAAAAAAACGCTGACGCCTGCATCAATTTGATTAATTATGATAATGTTGACAAATTTCTATCATTTCGTTTAGTTAATATTACAATAATATTATCATGGCCTATGTTGTTTCTGTTGGTATTGTTGACATAGCCCCTAACAACAGCAACAACATTTCTAGTGATTTGGTAAAGCCCATTCAATTTTTGATATCGGTAAAACTACAAAAGAAAGTTCAAATAAGGAGGAGGGGGAGAAATGTTTGTTAAATGAAAATGACGTATTATAATTGTATTGACAGTTGTTGGCGGCGCCAACTTGTAAAAACTTATTTTAGATGGAAAAACGATGGTGGAAGACAATTTTGAATGAAATTTGGTTATTTTCTTAGCGTTGTGTGAGTAAACACATAGGATTGAGAATATGTATTGTTTGATACCATACAAATTGTAACGGATTTGCAGAATCTTAAGACAAAATTTTTTTCCAGGTTTTTTAAGAATATTGATTCATGTCCGTCAGTCATGGACAGGACTGGCTGAATGAGTAGTAAAATCTATATATATTAAAAGCTTGGGTGACTGACTGAAAAAAAAAATTGTTCTTTCATTGTCGGCTTCCCTCGAATGTTGTTGACAGCAACTTCGCAGTATTAAGTGTCGAGTCAATCGGCGTGTCTAGTAAGAGCTTTTCAAACAGTGATGTTCGCATTCATCGATAAACAAGTAGGTGCCGTTAGTTGTGAATCTAAAAATAGAAAGCGTGTTAATTCACAACAACGCGAGAAGCTATCCCATACCTCATTCATGGGGTGCAAAGGGAAATTAGGTTTTTTTAAGACTGACTGATCACGCCCCAGTTCAAACGGCTAAAGCTAGAACCGTGAAATGTCGAATGTAGGTTCCTTTTATGACGTAGGTGCGCGATTTTTGGAAATGCGGACTGCAAGGGGGTAAAATTCGCGTGGCACCGCCCCATGCAGCTTGAATTTTGAAATGGCTATATATTTTAAACCATTATAGGTACGAAGTCGATATTTGGTACTTTTATCGGCGGTATAAGAAAAAATACTTTGTGGAAAGTGGGAAGTTTTTTAGAAAATCGTCATACAGGCCAAATAAATAGACCGATTCATAGGTTACATGAAAATATAGTTAAACAAAGGGGCGGGACACCGCCCCAACAAAGCGAAATTTTAATCGGTCATATCTCACGAGCCATTAGAGGTTTGAAGATGGGATTTGCTACGTATGTTACTGGTTCAAGTACGAATGTGTCTCGCAGGAAAAAAGGCGGTGGCACGCCCCGTTTAAAAATATCGTTATCTCGGCGAAATAATCGGACTGATTGCAATACAATTTTCACTGTGTAGTACTATCCGTAGGACCTCTATCAAAGGCTACATGAAAACATAGTAAGACAAAGGGGCGTGGCACCGCAAACTCAAACCAAAATTTCACTTGGTCATATTTCACGAGCCATGTAAGGTATGAAGATGAGATTTGCTATATTTGTAAAAGATACATGGAGATTACGCCTGGCTAGGAAATGGGCTGTGCCATGCCCCTTTTGAAGAAATTTCTCTGTCGTGTATATTAATAGAATGATTGTTATAAAATTTACATAATCTATTTATTTAAAATTGCTTGACTAACTGATTGGGAACGTTTTCATTTTACCTGCATTTCTTAAATTCTTGAGAAGATTCATTGCAAGTAAGGTTGAAGCAACGCGAGCCGGGAAAGCTAGTAATTATATTATAAATTTTCCAAACTCGAATTATGGGATTGAAAATTAGCTAAATTTCGTCAACCCGGCACCAGAAGGCAAGACATATGTAAAAAACACATCGATCGGCTTTAGAGAAACAAGATTATGACGTCATTATTAAGCCAAGAAACCAAGTTTGATGTTACAAATAAAGTAAGATAATCTATGCCGAAGGTCAGATATCCTTCACCATTTGCAACAATGGTGTTAAAGCTATATTTTATTAAATTTGTACCGCAAAAATTGGTGTTCGTATGAGAGGAGTGTGTATGTGTAGTAGTTTTCGTCTGATCTTACTCATCTTTGAACTTAACCTCCGCTAAGAGTTTTAAAAGTTGCATATCAAATTTTTGCTCGAAAACTACGGCTGTAATCGAAAGGCAGACAGACGGACACCACCAAAAAGGGAGTTTGTATGGTAGCTGGGATTAGTTTTCGTCCGATCGTACTCATCTTTAAACATAACTTTTGTTTAAATTTCCGGCCGAAACCTCTTTCGATTCTGCAAGGTCAAAAAGATGGTAGTAGTAAAGGGTTCGTCTTTATGAGCTCTGATCGAGGAGTCTAAAGACGAAAGAGGCTTACCGGATGGGGAGCTTTGCACCTAGCAGATTGTGGCGAAGGACGTTGTTGTTGTTGTGGCAGTATACTGCGGTATATTTAAGATGGATGAGTGGCCGGCCGGATGGGGAACTTTCGTTCCTAGCAGATGGCGGTGTGGACATTCAATTGTTGTCTGCAATGTCGGGAGGATGTGAACTGAATTACTGTCTAAACGTCTGAAACATTGCGATTTATCATTTATCGTCAATCGTCATGTCTAGTAAAAGTTTGTCAAACAGCAACGTTCATATTCGTCGATTAACAAGTAGGTGCCGTTTGTTGCGAATCTAAATTAGAAAGCGTGTTAATTTACAGAAACGAGAGAAGCTATCCCATACCTCATTCATGGGGTGTAAAGCGAAATTATGTTTTTTATACCGGGACTGGACTAAACGTGGTTTTTCTTTTCCAAATGCGCAATATGCTCTCGCTGCGTGCGTCGAAATCCGCAGAATTAGGGTCATTTGTTCGGAGCAATTATGAAAGTTGGTTAACATAGGCTTTGGCTATGTCGGTGGTATGCAGCCTTGCGATGTTTACCTTGCTTTATCTCGTGCGTACTTTTAGTGTAAGTAGGTGGATATACGTCTCTAGATTTGCTTTTCGCATGATACGCAAGTCCATGACGCTTCAGATATGCCTTCCATCGATTACCCTGTGATCATTTAGTTTCTTGTCTTTTGATCTGGGAATATTAAGATTGCCTTGTACCTCTTACCATTTTTCTTGCGAACCTAATCAGTTTGAATCTGTGTTATCGGAGGTTTTTTTATGTGGACTGCGTTTTCCGGCCGTGGCATAGTGGTTAGAACATGCGACTACCATGCGGGAGATCGCAGGTTCAAACCTGGCTCCAGTCATCTTAAAAGAAAAAATAAATAAAATTTTCTTTCATTGTCGGCTCCCCTCGAATGTTGTTTGACAGCAACTTCGCAGTATTAAGCGTCGATTCAATCGTCGTGTCTAGTAAGAGCTTCTCAAAACAGTGACGTTCGCATTCGTCGATAAATAAGTAGGTGCCGTTAGTTGTGAATCTAAAAATAGAAAGCGTGTTAATTCACAACAACGCGAGAAGCTATCCCATACCTCATTCATGGGGTGCAAAGGGAAATTAAGTTTTTTTTTTAAGTTTTCCGACTTCTGAACCAAAAGCATCTCCCCTTCCTATTTTAGCGGTAAAACCTTTCGAACAATTTTAATGCCGTAGGCATGTCAGTGGCCATATTCGAGTTTTTCCTTGAGGCTCTTAAGTGTCCTCGTCTATGTCTTCCGTCACGACGTGAACACAAATCAGAGTGAAGTGATAAAATCTTGTCTTGATGCGGATAATGGCTATTGGGTCACTTATAGGGTTAAAATGCGAGCCCAGATATATAAATCTCTTGCCGACTTTGAACCTTGTCTTTCTTCCTGGCTCCTGTAAAATATGTCATAGTTCTATTGTCGCGTGTTTGGTCACTTACAAGATTAAACAGCGATACTAGATCTCTAAGTTTCCTTCCAACTATGAACCCATATCCAAATTTGTGGGACTCAATTCTGAGAACTGCACGTGAAGAAGCACATGCCTTGGTCAAGTTACATGCCATAATAATTTAATATCGATTTGAAGTTAGTAAGTATCGTAGAGGAACTTCTTCTTTTGGGGCTGCCTTTACGTGCAGTTCTCAGAATTGAGTCCCATGTGTTGTACGGTGTAATAATGAGTTTAATTAAGGGTTGTGTATTATTAGGCTACCGCGCCCGATCCTAGTTGCTAAGGGCTGCCAACCCCACTAAGAGAGCCGTTGTGATGAGTTTCAATAACGTCTGTTACCCCAATTCACATCTGAGCCTTTTTACGTTTGCTACAACTGAACGGATGTCCAATAATACGTGTTCTATCGGACGTTACTTAGGAACCTCCGCAATGAGTTTCTCTGTATTCCTTACTGAATAAAGATCAGAATGCTTATATCAGAAAATCCTCCTCCATAGAACTAAGCGGTCTATTGGCAAATACTATATATCCACAAGTACTCTAAGAAACCTCACTAAATTTCTATTTGGGTATAATTTGAGACAAAAACTTTACTAGAACTTTGAATTACATCTTACCTTCCCAGCTAAAGCCTCACTTCCATAAACATTAATTGCTTAGAGAAAAATTGATTTTCATTTACATCACTGCCAGATATTTCCTTTGTCAGCCCGCCTCACCACATCCTATAAAGAGTTAAGTTTATCGATCTGCAGATAACAGCAGTTTTCTTTAGAAAAATTCCACTGACCATGAAAGAATGTATAAATGTGTTGCATATCAACATCATATCTTTGCCATAATTTTATTTCTTTACAATCTGCCTATGAAACATTTTCTCCACCGGGACGAGCGGCGGCATTTTCTGCATAATGGGAAAATGTTATTATTCATTAAGTAGAAAACCCCCATATAGTTTTCTCATTAACTGATAGCAACAACCAGCAGTATAGTATACATCATACACAGCAGATCTCTGTGGTCTTCGTGCTGCTTCCATCAGCCTGGTGGATAATTTTATTATATCTTCATTTTCTTCAAGAGTTTGACGAACAAATAAAACGTACTTAACACAGCCAAAGAAATGTTGTTATCTTAGCCACAAATCTATTTATCGGAAAAACTTTTGCTCTGGGAGTCATAGCAGAGTCGGGAGAGCTGTTGTTGGTTGGGCAACTTAAGTTCAAATTCACGTAAAATGTATTGATTTATAGAACAATATAATGCATACGAGTAGCAACCAACCAGCAGCAATAGCAATAGCACCGACATCAGCAACATCATCAACATCAGCAACATCATCAACATCACCAACATGCTCATCATCATCGTCATCGTAATCATCCGATATATCATAAAGATTCTCTGAGCCTTAAGTATTGACTAAGAGACTTTGTTTGTTGGCTTTCTGTATTATTGAGAAGGAATTTATATCTCTATGTGGTGTAAAGTAATCTCACCAACACTCACAATGGTATATCCTCCTGAGCGAGCCCCCCTCCCCTTTAGGAGTTAGTTAACAACAACAACAACCAACAACATTATAAAGCAGCTCAGGGAAAAAAACTTTATGTATTCTCTTGATTTCTCGATATTAACCAACATTGTATATTGTAAGTTTTATAATAGGACAGCAGGCGTAGAAGTAGCGTTTACATACAACAAGTGCCAGTAGACGAAGAAAGTGAAGAAGCACCTTGTCGAAGGCGGGAGTATTAGTTGCAAGGAGGGGAGGGCATTTGAAGCGGTGTTTAGTAGGTTCCCAAAGATTGCAATGATAGATAGAGTGTATGAATGTGTATGTTGTTGCCAACATTTGTTGTTGCGTACATTAATGTAAAGTTGTATTCAAAGTTTAGAGGTTTTCGATATGTTGTTGCTGCTGCCGCTGCTGTTGCAGTTAGTGATGTGCCACAATTGATAAGAAACAATAATTTCAACATTTTTATCGCAAAACCAAAAAGCAGTCAGAGTAATGTAAACGCAAAAATAAAGTTTGTATTAACGCAGCTACTATTACTGCTGCAGCTGTTGATAAGCAAAGTTTGCTGCTGCTACATACATATTACAACAGTTGCAGTGTGCAAATATGTGTGTGTGTGTATGTGCGTGTTTACGACTGTAAAGCTCTTTTGCCGGGACTCTACCAGCGCTATTGTGTAGTTAACCTGGCCGTGTGTACGATACCTGTGCACAAATGTCGATGTGTCAGAAATTTTTAGTACATTAACTTAAGTTTATGTCTTAACAGTTTTACGATTCTCTATGAACGAGGATTGTATAATGAGTTGACAGCATATACTACTTCATAGTTAAAATTCCGGGGACCGGCCGTGGCATAGTGGTTAGAACACGCGACTACCATGCGGGAGATCGCAGATTCAAACCTGGCTCCAGTCATCTTAAAAGAAAAAATAAATAAAATTTTCTTTCATTGTCGGCTCCCCTCGAATGTTGTTGACAGCAACTTCGCAGTATTAAGCGTCGATCCAATCGTCGTGTCTAGTAAGAGCTTCTCAAACAGTGACGTTAATTCATGGGGTGCAAAGGGAAAATAAGTAAAGTTAAAATTCCACTCTAGCGAATTAGGCACTGATATCCTTTTTCACACAGACACTATCGGTAATTCACACGTTTCTCGAAACGCTTTTTTGATTCGAAACAGTCAGTCTTGAGTGTCATGAAAGCAACACCACTCAATATTGTATCGCATTCAACACAAAAACAAGTATAGACAGAGAAACAATATTCAACGATTGTTGGGAGAGCACAATAGTTTCACCGTGTACAATTCGACAGCACTGACGTTTCTTGTTCGACCCCGCACAAATACACCAAATTGTTGTGAGTGTGCGTTTGGCCAATGCCTACCACTGTATTAAAGAGATACCTGCTTCCATGTATCAAAGTCTTATAAAATTATTCAAACTACATGTAATTCCAGTGGAATATAAATTTGTTTTGGGGTTTTTCTTATTTCTGATCCTTATTCGCTTAAGAATATGCGGCAGCAACTCACAGCCCCTAATAGATTACGTATTCCTTAGGCAATGAGATGATACAACGGGAAGTAATCTATATGGCTTTTTAACTACGATGCGTCTTTAAAAGTAGGTAATGTCAATGAAACTCAACACAGCTGCTCTCTTAGTATCATTCGCAGCCCCTTGACACTACGATCGGTGGCCTACTAAGATTATCTTCTGAAATATATCAATTGTTATGACAACACAAAGTAAAGGAAATACAAGAATCCCCAAAACCTTCCCCGATCAGCGCATACAGTGTAAGGACCGTGATTTAAGGATATGTACCTGAAATGTCCAAACTCTCCAAAGAGATGGTGCCTCTATCCAGTTGCCTTATGCCGTATTTTTGTCGACGGCAAGGCCGACGGAACTGGGATGCTGGATAATAATGAAAAATAATTTAAATGTTGATTAATTTTTTTGTAAAACGCTGTACACGACCCAACGGAAGACCAAGACGATAATCAAAAGACGAGAAACCAAGTAGATCACGTGGTAATCGATGGCAAAAGGCATGTCATGTTCGTCATAGACGTTCGTGTAATGCCTGATACAAAAACGTAGACATGGAAGTCTGACTTATACCCTAAGTAGCATAGGGAATAATCCAACTCCAACATACTACGCTCAGATGAGTCCTGGTTTGTCGACGGAGGCCTAAACGAGATCAGTAAGGCAATTTCACGGCTAAAAAATAACAAAAGCCGTGGATGCCAATGGACTTGCAATATGTCTAAAGGAATGCATGCCCGATAAATGGAATGTGAGTGTTTTATGTCCTGTTGTTAGGAAAGATGATCCAAGTGTACGACCACCTACCGCGGGATCAGCATTTTACCCATCGCATACAATGACTTGTTAAGTGAGTTATGTGAAAGACTAAGCTGAACCTGATTGGACGTAGACATGATCAATTTCCAGGCGATCAGATATTTACACTACAACAAATCCAGGGTAAGACCCAAGAAAGGCAGATCGATACTTGACACCTTATCTATCTATATATATAAAAGGCTTGGGTGACTGACTGATCACTCCCCAGCCCAAATGGCAAAAGCTAGAACCGTGAAATTTGGAATGTAGGTTCCTTTTACGACATAGGCGCGCACTAAGAAGGGATTTTTGGAAATGTGGACTGCAAGGTAGGTACGAAGTCGAGTATGTATATTGGTCGTATAAGAAAAATGCTTTTTTGTGGAAAGTGGGCGATGCCACGCCTCTTTTTAAAAAACCTTTGGTTGGGCCAAATAAATGGACCGATTGCAATTATATTTTCTTTGTGTGATACTGTCCATAGGGCATGAAAACATAGTTGGACAATGGGGCGTGGCACAGCCCACACAAACCGAAATTTCAATTGGTTTCATCTCACGAGCCATTAGAGGTATGAAGATGAGATTTGCCACGCCCCTCAGAAACCAAAATTTCAACCGTTTATATATTACGAGCCATGTTGGGTATGAAGATGGTATTTCCTGCATATGTAGGGGGGATTTCGTCTCGCTGGGAAATGGGCAGTGCGACACTTTTTTTTGGAAAAATTGTTATGTCGGTCATATTAATAGAACGATTGTTTCATAGGAAATCTCATAATCTTTATATTTAAAATTGTCTACTGACTGTAGATAGGATGATGAAATTTAGGGTGGTTGTTCTCCTTTTCGAGTAAACGTCAGCTAAAAAAAGGATTTTTGGAAATTCGTACTTTTAGGGATAAAAATTACCAATAAGGAATAAAAGTTATACCATCACGCAGACCAATTGGCTAATGCTATATTAACGAAAATTGATATGGGTATGCTTACTATCAAATATTTTAGTTGTTATAAATCGGCTATGGTCAAAATTTTAGCAAAATCGTACAACTTAAAACCTTGCCACAAAGAGGTCAAATCTATATATATATGAATATATATGAATATGATTTTGTGTTCGTGTATTTACATTTTTTAGTACCGTATACATAGAATCGCAAACGGCTTGCACAATATTTTTGAAATTTTCCCAGAATATGTGGGCCACGCCCATGGACTCTATTTTTAAAGCGTCAATAGCTGGAGGACTGTTTCCCCAATCGCTTTGGATACGTTTGGCAGCAATGTTTGTGATTCAACAAAAAATGGGCGAGATCGGATCAGTGGGCGTGTAGTTGTTTTGTTGGTACAGTAAGAATTACAGCCAGAGTGGAAGTAGGCTATGCCACGCCCCATTTATATAAAAAACGGTTATAACAGCTATACCAGCAGTTTGATCGTCCTGAAAATTTTCAAGTAAAGTAGAGATATAAGCATATATTGTGGTAAAATAAATAATTGTCCGATCTTACTAAAAATTTCGGCCATGTGTATTTTACATTAATTGGCATAATATCCCGTTCGAGCATTTTTAAGAAGTGTGTGAATATTGAGACGGACTATCTTACTTACTTATGTTCCTTTAAGGCCAGATAAATGAAGTATGGCATATCTTTACCAGAGTCGAAACATTTTTATACTCCACAACAGGACCTAAAATTTTTAAAGAATTGCAATCGTCTGCTGCTCAAGAAGCTTTTACTAAACTATTACTGCGAAGTGGCTGTCGACAACATCGAGGGGGCCGGCAATGAAAGAAAAATTTAGATGACAGGAGCCGGGAGTCGAACCTGGGATCTCTAGCATGACAGTCGCGTGTCGGCCTCGAATAAAGAACTTTATACGCAGCGCAAAAAACTGTTGATTTTTAAAGGAGAGTGTTATATTGGGATTTATTCGCTTATCCCACTGTTCAGCCAATTATCACACCTCCCTCTTGCACTTGTAACAAAATAGCAACGAGCAAATTATTTCCCCTCCCCATAACCATGGCAGGGAGTATTATTTGTGTTGCTATATTTTCGGCTTCTTTATTTATAGGAATGGTGATCTTATGCGAGTGATTAATTAAGATTGATTGATAAAAAAAAACTACAGCTGGAATAAAGCGAAATCCAAAGCGTACACACGGAAAGTCTGGCATGTACTAAATATAAGTTCAAGTCAAGTTCTTAAACTTCCCCCTCCCCTCCCCCATTGAAGTGTGAGAGTGCGTGTGCATAACACGATGTGCGTTTGTGTGTGCATGGTAGGCAATAAATTGGGAAATGTTTAATGCGTTGGCTACCCTTGCAAAATTTAGCGTTAGCATTAACTCACCAATCTACCGCTAACGAACAACAACACTATCTCACCTTAAACCTCCCCAGTGGACGACGACGACGATTCTAACCTCCGGTACTTTAACGCCTCCTACCACCTTCTCGTCGTCGACATTGAGAAGTCGTCATCATATCGTGCCACCGATGGTTTTTTTTCCTTTCTCCCTCCCCATTGAAATGCGATAAATAGGGAGATTAGAGTAACTCACCTTTTAAGCAGCGTGATTGTTTCGGATTGCGCGTTTTACCTCTACCTCTACCGACTAGTCCGGGCCGCACCGTTGCTTACTCGAAAGTCACTCCGACAATAGTCGTAAAAAATAACAAAAGCACTGCAAAAAAAAAACAGAAACAAAAACCGAAACAAAAACTCAATCTCCGACCACCATATAAAGCTTTAAAATTGAGATCTCATTTGGTGATAAGTGAATTGCTTTTTAGAGATTTTTACTTTTTGATATATGAAATGAGATATAAAACGTAAATAACAACAATCGCTATAATTCCAACAACCACAGCAACAACGGTGAGGTGGACGTACGTACATATATTTTGTTTTTGTGTTTAGTAATATAGCAAATGGACACATCACCACCCGGTCTTACTGAGATACTCGCGGACTCAAGGTGGTGGCACTTAGCCAGGCTATCAACTAGCTATTGCAACGTAAGTAAAAATGTTTAATACTTAACGCACAAAATTGCAATTTGATTAAATATAATTAAGTTATATAGCGTTTAAGAGAGAATAGCGAAATAGTCTAGGGAGATGCTATCTTTTAAATATAGATCTGTTTCAATCGTTACCACGACGCTGTTGATGATCCTAGATATATGTAGTAATACAATTTGATATGGGCGACGTACTAAATTTTTTAATATTGCATCCCTTAAGGTATAAATTTAGCCATTTGGTCTGAACGCTGAGCAGTCAATAACTCAACAATGTTGGACATATACCATATTTTCAATACTGTTAATCTTACTTGTGATTAGATATATTAAGTCCCTCTTGTTCACTTTACTACAGTCGCCTAATATTAAATGTCTGTTTATTCCCTATTTATATAAAAGTTTATATAAATACCACACCATTTGATGGTATTACAAATTTCACGATATTAAAATCTGGTATTTACAATTATTGACTTTACTAATGGTCTAATGGCAATTTCTTTACATTTAATAGTCTCACGTTTCATTTCAAACGCCCACGGTTATGAAGTGTTAATCCTCTCTATAAATACAAAAGTTCATGTCCCTCCCGCCCCCACATACTGCTTTCCCACCACTGTGTCATCGTTAGTAATCGTGTGGTGTTGGCCAGAAACCGTCATTTGTTTTGTTTGCTTGTAAAAGGTGTTTGTGTGCGTGCAAACACCACAACTCCGCCACCACCAGTACTACACATAAACACACACTAAATCGTATTTATGTGAAAACAACGAAGGAAGAAAAACCCGAGTCCTTTTTAGACAGTGTTTAACAAACTAGTCAAAGTAAACAAAATGAAAAGAACGTTTGTTGTTGTGGTTCTCACAAAGCTGAGTTCCTGTTATTTGGTACACACAAATTCCAACAAAACTGCAATACAAATACATAGCAGAGAAGTGAATGAAAGAAATTCTTGTTTGTGCGTCCTGATTTAATTTGTATCAAAGAATACATGCCACAATATGTATGTGGTTGTGTGGTCTGTGTGAAGCAGTTGAGAATAGGAGGCTACGCGTATAAATAAGTATGTGACAGTTTTGTTGGTATATGTGGAGTAAGACTTCGATTTTCCTGTAGCATAAGTAGGAGTGAGAGAAAATACTTTAGCATGGTTATCCCTGGTCGATATGGCTGGCAATGAGCTAAACTCTGTAGATTTTAAATGTGATATATCTTTTAACTTTTCTGTTGGTGTAAAATAAACATTACTCATATTATTCCCAGTACATTTGACTTGAAAAAGCTAGCTATCTAGCGGGTTATCTGGAAATTCTTATGACTCGCAACAGGATTCTTTGATGAGACAGTGGCTGAATGTTAATTTTGATTTTGAGCAATTTTTTTAGATTTTTTTTTTAGATTCATTAGTTCGTAGATTCATTTGATTGATTCATTGATTCATTTGTTCCTTGATTTACTGGTTCATTGTATCATCTATTCATTGTATAATTGATTCTCTGATACATTGATTCAATAATACATTGATACAATGATTCAATGATACATTGATTCAATGATACATTGATTCATTGAGTCATTGGTTCACTTATTTATTGATTCACTAAATTATTGATTCATTGGTTTAAGGATTTACTGATTCATTAACCCAATGATTGTTTCACTGAAATAATGCATCACCGATTCATTGTATCATTGATTCACTTATACATTTATTCGTCTATTCATTGATTCATTTATTTGTTTATTCATTGATTTAATGATTCATTTATTCATAGATTCATTACGTCATTGTTTCATTGATTCATTGTATATTTGATTCATTGTATCATAAATTCATTGATTCAGCGATTCATTTAATCATTGTTTTATTGATTCATTAGTTCATTGACTCATTGATTCATTGATTTATTGTATCATTAATTCATTAAATAATTGACTCATTGATTCAATGATACATTGACTCAAGTATTCGTTGACTTGTAGATTTATTTATTCATTGTATCACTGATTTATTGCATCATTGATTCATTGTATCATTAGTTCATTGTATCATTGATTCATTCTATTATCGATTGATTCTTTCATTCGTTCGTTCTATCATCGATTCACTAATATATTGATTCGTTGATTAATCAGTTCGTTTATTCACTGATTTATTGATTCATTGATTCAATGATTCAATGATTCATTGATTCATTGATGCATAGATTCATTGATTCAGTGATTCGTTGATTCAACGATTGTTTCATTCATTCAGTGATTCATTGATTCATTGTCTCATTGATTTACTTATTCATTGTATCATTGCTTCACTGATTCAGTGATTCATTAATTCAGTGATTCATTGATTCAATGATTTATTGTCTCATTGATTCGTTGAGTCATTGATTGACTGATTCATTGCATCATTGATTTACTGATTCACTGATTTACTGATTCATTTTTTCATTGATTAATTGATTAACTGATTCATTAATTTATTGATTTATTGCTTTATTGATTCATTCATTGATTCATTGTTTCATAGATTCATTAATTCATTTAATCACTGATATACTGATACATTAACTCTTTGGTTCATTGACTTATTGATTAATTGGTTCATTGATTCATTTATGCATTGATTCATTGTTTAACTGATTTATTGCTTCATTGATTCATTAATACATTGATTCAGTGATTCACTGATACACTGATTAATTAATTCATCAATTCATTGTTTCATTGATTCTGTAATTCATTGATTTACTGCTTTATTGATTCATTAAATCACTGATCAATTGAGTCATTGATTCATTGATTTATTTTTTCACTCTTTTGAATGAATTGATTCATTGATGCATTGCTTCATTGATTTAATGATGGATTCATTCATTCAGTGATTCAATGATCCATTGTCTCATTGATTTACTTATTCATTGTATCATTGCTTCATTGATTCAGTGATTCATTAATTCAGTGATTCATTGATTCAATGATTCATTGTCTCATTGATTCATTAAGTCGTTCCTTTACTGATTCATTGCATCATTGCTTCATTGATTCACTGATTGATTGCTTTATTGATTCAGTGATTTATTGATTCAATGATTTCTTGTCTCATTGATTCGTTGAGTCATTGATTGACTGATTCATTGTATCAGTGATTTACTGATTCACGGATTTACTGACTCATTTTTCATTGATTCATTAATTCATTGATTAATTCATTCACTGATACACTGATTTATTAATTTATTGATTTATTTATTTATTGATTCATTCATTCAGTCATTCATTCATTGATTTACTGTTTCATTGTTTCATAGATTCATTAATTCATTGATTCACTGATATACTGATTCATTAACTCTTTGGTTCATTGACTTATTGATTAATTGGTTCATTGATTCATTGTTTAACTGATTTATTGCTTCATTGATTCATTAATACATTGATTCAGTGATTCACTGATACACTGATTAATTAATTCATTAATTCAGTGTTTCATTGATTCAGTGATTCATTGATGCATTGATTCAGTGATGCAGTGATTCAATGATTCATTGATTCATTGAGTCATTGATTTAATGCTTCATTGATTCATCAAATCACTGATCAATTGAGTCATTAATTCATTGATTTACAGATTCATTGCTTCACTCTTTTGAATGAATTGATTATTTGATTCATTGATTTATTGATTCCCTGATTCATTGATTTACAGATTCATTGATTCATTGGTTCTTTGATTTATTAATTCGGTGATTCATTGATTCATTGATCCATTGATGCACTGATTCATTGATTTATTAATTCATTATTTCTTTGATTCATTAATTCTTTAGTTTATTGATGAATTGGTCCATTAAATCAGTGATTCATTGTTCCATTGTTCCATTTATTCATTTATTCATTTATTCATTTATTCATTTATTCATTTATTCATTTATTCATTTATTCATTTATTCATTTATTCATTTATTCATTTATTCATTTATTCATTTATTCATTTATTCATTTATTCATTTATTCATTTATTCATTTATTCATTTATTCATTTATTCATTTATTCATTTATTCATTTATTCATTTATTCATTTATTCATTTATTCATTTATTCATTTATTCATTTATTCATTTATTCATTTATTCATTTATTCATTTATTCATTTATTCATTTATTCATTTATTCATTTATTCATTTATTCATTTATTCATTTATTCATTTATTCATTTATTCATTTATTCATTTATTCATTTATTCATTTATTCATTTATTCATTTATTCATTTATTCATTTATTCATTTATTCATTTATTCATTTATTCATTTATTCATTTATTCATTTATTCATTTATTCATTTATTCATTTATTCATTTATTCATTTATTCATTTATTCATTTATTCATTTATTCATTTATTCATTTATTCATTTATTCATTTATTCATTTATTCATTTATTCATTTATTCATTTATTCATTTATTCATTTATTCATTTATTCATTTATTCATTTATTCATTTATTCATTTATTCATTTATTCATTTATTCATTTATTCATTTATTCATTTATTCATTTATTCATTTATTCATTTATTCATTTATTCATTTATTCATTTATTCATTTATTCATTTATTCATTTATTCATTTATTCATTTATTCATTTATTCATTTATTCATTTATTCATTTATTCATTTATTCATTTATTCATTTATTCATTTATTCATTTATTCATTTATTCATTTATTCATTTATTCATTTATTCATTTATTCATTTATTCATTTATTCATTTATTCATTTATTCATTTATTCATTTATTCATTTATTCATTTATTCATTTATTCATTTATTCATTTATTCATTTATTCATTTATTCATTTATTCATTTATTCATTTATTCATTTATTCATTTATTCATTTATTCATTTATTCATTTATTCATTTATTCATTTATTCATTTATTCATTTATTCATTTATTCATTTATTCATTTATTCATTTATTCATTTATTCATTTATTCATTTATTCATTTATTCATTTATTCATTTATTCATTTATTCATTTATTCATTTATTCATTTATTCATTTATTCATTTATTCATTTATTCATTTATTCATTTATTCATTTATTCATTTATTCATTTATTCATTTATTCATTTATTCATTTATTCATTTATTCATTTATTCATTTATTCATTTATTCATTTATTCATTTATTCATTTATTCATTTATTCATTTATTCATTTATTCATTTATTCATTTATTCATTTATTCATTTATTCATTTATTCATTTATTCATTTATTCATTTATTCATTTATTCATTTATTCATTTATTCATTTATTCATTTATTCATTTATTCATTTATTCATTTATTCATTTATTCATTTATTCATTTATTCATTTATTCATTTATTCATTTATTCATTTATTCATTTATTCATTTATTCATTTATTCATTTATTCATTTATTCATTTATTCATTTATTCATTTATTCATTTATTCATTTATTCATTTATTCATTTATTCATTTATTCATTTATTCATTTATTCATTTATTCATTTATTCATTTATTCATTTATTCATTTATTCATTTATTCATTTATTCATTTATTCATTTATTCATTTATTCATTTATTCATTTATTCATTTATTCATTTATTCATTTATTCATTTATTCATTTATTCATTTATTCATTTATTCATTTATTCATTTATTCATTTATTCATTTATTCATTTATTCATTTATTCATTTATTCATTTATTCATTTATTCATTTATTCATTTATTCATTTATTCATTTATTCATTTATTCATTTATTCATTTATTCATTTATTCATTTATTCATTTATTCATTTATTCATTTATTCATTTATTCATTTATTCATTTATTCATTTATTCATTTATTCATTTATTCATTTATTCATTTATTCATTTATTCATTTATTCATTTATTCATTTATTCATTTATTCATTTATTCATTTATTCATTTATTCATTTATTCATTTATTCATTTATTCATTTATTCATTTATTCATTTATTCATTTATTCATTTATTCATTTATTCATTTATTCATTTATTCATTTATTCATTTATTCATTTATTCATTTATTCATTTATTCATTTATTCATTTATTCATTTATTCATTTATTCATTTATTCATTTATTCATTTATTCATTTATTCATTTATTCATTTATTCATTTATTCATTTATTCATTTATTCATTTATTCATTTATTCATTTATTCATTTATTCATTTATTCATTTATTCATTTATTCATTTATTCATTTATTCATTTATTCATTTATTCATTTATTCATTTATTCATTTATTCATTTATTCATTTATTCCTTTATTCATTGATTCGTTGCTTCAGTGGTTCATGGTATCATTAATATATTGATTCATTGATTTACGGATTCATTGATTCATTATTTAAGTGTTTCATTGATTCATTGACTCAATGATTCATTGTCTCATTGTTTCATTTAGTCATTGTTTCGTTGATTCATTAATTCATTGATACATGGACTCATTGATTCACTGATACACTGATTCATGAATTCATTGAATTATTGCTTCATTAGTTCATTCATTCATTGGTTTATTGTTTAATTGTGTTACTATAACACTGATTCCTTTTTTCGTCAATTCATCGATAATTTTGTTAGTAAATAAATGATTTGTTATATTTAACATATTTATTAGTTCATCAATAGCTGAATTTGTTCTACAAACCACAGTACTTAACCAACTGCCACTCCGTGATATCCTTTTCGTGCTGCAATGAATTAAATCCATCGAGTTCATCATAGTTGAATCACAACAAAACACAATACAAACGACTGAAATTTGTTACATTTCTCTCGTACTCTTGTGAAAATTTGCCATAATGGCAACTTTTGCTTCCCGCCTGCCTGTATTGTCCTTCGAGCGGATAACCCACCCACCCCATCTCTACAGTGATCTGCCTCCTCCTCCTCCTCTTCCATCTCATCCATTCCATTCAACTGAGATGATGATAATATGATGATGGTGTTTACTTATCATTGTCCCTGGCTGCTTTCATGTTGTCGCTGTCTTCTCATCTCTATCCTGTCCTAGTGGCTCTTGGTGTTGTTGTTATTTTCTGTTTTTCAACTGATAAGCATTTTTCCCTCGCCCAGTGACGGCTAAAACATACAGCTAGCTGGCGAAGAGAGCAGTTAAATGTGATTTTTCATTGTTGATAAAAATATTAAATTTTAATATTTTTCTCATTTTTCTCCTTTGCGCAAAGCTTTTCATACGATACAATTTTTAGCCTTTGTTTGGTTTGGTGACTGTTATCCTTTTCGTCTGTAAAGAGAGGAAAAAAGAAGAACTAGAAGGACGTTTATTGTGTTTGCTGTACTCAGCATTCTTTACCCTACTGTTTTATATGAAGGACTTTATAGCGCTCCTACTTCTATTCCTACTACGACAGAGGAGAAGAGTTTACGTTTTGCCGCCCTATCGAAGGACTATGAGATAGGTGTGTGAGCGGGAGGGCAAGAGTATCTCATGAGTTTCATAAATTGTTGTAATTTGTTATGTTTATAGTTTTGCACAATTTTAGCTGATTTTGCAAATTTTGCCATCCCCTCTCCCCCCGAAAAGACAACAAAAGCATATCTGCTTTGTTTTGTAGAACGCACTGATGATGGGCCATGCAGTAGTAGTACTAGTCAAGTGGGAACGGGGTGGGTGGACAATGGAATTTTGTGTAAAGTAAATGTAAGATAATGTGAACAATTTATAGGACTTGAAAAATAATTGGTGCGAACCATAAAATATATTGATAAGAAATATGGTTGTTGTATATCGTTTAATATTAATAAAATATGATTCTATACAACGCGGCTGTGTAATAAAATATAATAAGATTTTTTTAATGTTGCGAGAGGGTTAACTGGGCGAATGGTGATATGGAAATTTGGGTTTGGGGAAAGGAGTTTAACAAAGTGGCGTATAAGGCAATTATTTGAATTTTTATGTATTAAATCTAATTCATATTATATAATTTCATTATAAAGTCTTCTTTTGGATTTGTATTAGAGTGAATAACCAATCGGTCGAGGATTTACTAAGTCTAAAGCCACACTGATGAGTTCCCATCTGGTTCGCTTCACATGACACACTCGTCAGGACCTTGTATATGATGGGTAAAAAGATACCGCTGATTCCGCTGTAGTTGGTGCGCACACATGGCATGTTTATCTTAAGCACAGGACATAGAACACTTAGATTCCAATCACTGGGAATGCATTTAATTATAAGAGGGATGCTCACGACGAAAGAACTGTCACATCTGTTACAGTTGCCATGTAGAAAGACACGAATTTGGATGTGATTTCATAGTCGGCAAAAGACTTCGACACCTGGTCTTTCGGTTTAACCCTGTAAGTGACCGAATACCCACTATTTACATTACGCTGATTTGTGTACATATTACGCTGATTTGTGTACATGCCCAGATAGAAGACAAATACGAAGACATTAAGGATTTATTTTATGAGCGCCTGGAGGACATATATGGCCTCTGCCCTGCACATGACATTAAAATTGTTCTGGGAGATTTTAATGTTAAAATAGGAAGGGTGGATGCTCTTGGTTCAGCAGTCGGAAAATTCAGTCTACACAACAACACCTTCGATAACTGATTCGACTGGTTAGTTTCGCGTCGGCAAGAAACATGGTTGTGAGTGGAACCAGATGCCCGCATAAAGATATTCACAAGGCCACCTGTATATCTCCCTATCAAATTACAAGATTTCAGATTGATCACGTGGTAATTGATGGAAGGCATGTCTCAAGCGTTGTGGACGTGAGTGTGATGTGCGGTGCCTATATTGACTCTGATCACCACCTTGTTGCAGACATGGTACGCAAACAATTAAGTAGTGCTGAAAACACTCGCAATCAAACATCACAAATCTACATACCACCGAGATAGCCAATGCCTACTCCAACCAACTCTCCCAATTACTCCAAACTAACTCACCTAGTTCTGATGTTCCCGACACACAGTGGCAGCATATTGTGACCACTGCCGCTACGATCGTACTGGGTTATGAAAAACCTCGCTCAGACAAGCCCTGGTACGATGATGAATGTCGAGAAATGTCTGAGGAGCTGGATGTTGCATATGAGACAAAACTGCAGCCAATGGCGACGCGTGAGGTGAAGCAGCGTTATAATGAGAAAAGGAGGGAGATAAAACGCATGTTCAGGCGGAAAAAACGTCTGTGGAAGAAACGAGAGAGCCAGGATACTACATCATCGACGATGTAGTAGACTGTCCACCACCCAGTCAAAACGAGATCAGCACGGCAATTGCACGGCTTAAAAATAATAAAACTGCGGGAGCCGATGTACGGCAGAGCTTTTTAAAGCCGGTGGCGATGAGCTGGTAACATGCATGCAACAGCTTATAAACACGATTTGGCTCAGGGAGTGCAAGCCCGATGATTGGAATTTGAATGTTCTATGTCCCGTGCTTAAGAAAATAGATCCAAGTGTGTGTACCAACTATCGCGGGATTAGTCTTTTACCCATCGCATACAAGGTCCTGTCTATTGTGTTATATGAAAGACAAAAGCCCATTTTGGCGAACCTGATTGGACCTTTTCAGTGTGGCTTTAGACCTGGTAAATCCACGGCCGACCAGATATTCACACTACGGCAAATCCTGGAGAATACCTAACAAAGCTGCATTCGAAAATCCAATATGACAGAGATTGTTGGATGCTATGGCTGAGTTTGGTATCCCCACGAAGCTAATACGACTTTGCTGGATGACGCTGACAGTCTTCAGTGAAGATTGGCAAGGACCTTACAGAGTCAATCTATACCATACGAAGCCTAAAGCAAGGCGACGACCTATCGTGTGACCTCTTCAACATAGTGATAGTGAGGAAAGCTCCAATAAACACGAGTGGCACGATATTCAACAAAAGCCACATGCTGCTCGCGTACGCTAATGACATAGACATCATTGGTTGAAAACTGCGGGATGTGACTGCACCTTCTCAGGTATACAGAAGGATTCAGCGAAAATAGCCCTAATGGTAAACGAGGACAAAACGAAGTTATTAGTTTCAACGAACAAAAAATCTACTAGTTTGAGAAACTGCGTGAACGTTGACAACTATAATTTCGAGGTGGTAGATAATTTTATCTACCTAGGCTTCGCCATCAACAAAACAAATAATGTCAGCCTTGAAATTCAAAGAAGAATCCTGCTTGCTCATATATGCTACTTCGGACTAAGCAAGCGATTTAACCACAAAGCCATCTCTCGACGAACCGAAATCCAGCTATACCGGATACTGGTTCTATCTGTCTTGATGTATGGTTCAGAATCCTGGTTTATGACACAAGCGCATGAATCGGTTCTATATGGGCTCCTCATCGTTAACAGAGAGTATCGGCGTCGTATGAATCATGAGCTGTACGAGCTACACAGAGAAATTGACGTGGTCAGACGCATTAAGGTGCAGCGGTTGCGTTGGCTAGATCATGTTGTATGCATGGACGAAAATGCTCCAGCTCGAAATGTCTTCGGCAATGAACTCGATGAACGGCGCAGAAGAGGGTGACCAAAACTCCGTTGGAAAGACCATGTTACTGAGAACCTGACAGAACTTGGTGTGACTAACTGGAGAAGAAGAGCCACAAGATAGAAGCGCTTATAATATTTATCTACGTGCGGTATATAATCCAATTGGAATGCAAAAAAAGTGCCAGCTAACGAAGTAAGTAAGTTTTCATATCATTTTCATTAAAATCGGGTCAAAAGTTGTTGTGCTTACCCTTTACATACCATACCATATTCGTTATAACTTTCGACAAACTTATAAGATCTCCTAGCAGTTATTTATGATTACAATATTCTATAAATTCACCGAAATCCCCGAAAAAATTCCCAGTATAACTGAAAAATAAACTGTGTTAATTTTTAGAGAATTTCTATTCTAGAAATCTCCTGACGTTGAGTCTTATTTTTTTAAAAACTTTGTTTTAATTCGTTCGAAGTGAAATAAGTACTTCGACAGCAGTTTCAAAAAACATGTAAAATGGTTTTAATTTTCGATTTATTTATCTCCAATAGAAGGCAATCCTCCTCTTAACTCAAAACCCTCCCCACATATCAACTATATTTTAACTTTCATACTTTCTATCCTTACCAATTAATTAAACCATAATATCAATTAAACCCACTAACCGCAATACAGGTCACTAGACCACGTTATAAATAATACATCACCAACTATCAATTTAATTTTATAATTTTAATCACTTCAATGTTATTGCAAATCCAATACGTTAATATTGCCAATCGTATAAACCCACTTCACTTTATACTTAAATATATCGCAGTTTTTATATTTATCGAAAGTAATCAATTATTTTTTTTATTGTTGGATTTTTGCCATTTTTTGTTTTGTTTTTGTTTGTTTGTTTGCCGTTACTCCAGAGTGCGTTTGATGTTTGTTTGTTTTAATTTGTAATACAATAAAAAAAGGTACCGCCGCTCACATTGAGATTGTGACTTTTCGTTCTGTTTTTTGTCGATATTTACTTTAGATTTGTTTATTTCTATTTGTATGTATGTATATATATAACAGAAATTAATGATGATTGCTTTTGATTGATAAGGTGGTTTTGATATTGTAAGCGCAACCAAATTCATACAACGAACGAACAAATGAAACACAATTTCTGTATTGTTCATTCGTTCGGTTGTTCATTCATTCAGTCATACACTCGATGCCGTCTGCCGTCGGTTTTGAATTCTCTTTGGTTTTTTCTGTGTTTTTTTTTTTTAATTTGACCCAAAAAACGAAACGAAAATGTTTTAATCGTCGCCTGGCGGCATTTTGATGCCAATTTTTGATAGTACTGATGGATTTTTATATTTCAATGATAAAGTACTTTTTTTTATACAAATGCCAGAGCCAGCCGGCTTGGCCCATACACCAACACCAACACCACCAACAACAACACCACTACAGCGGTGGCGCACAGATCTACTGGTTACTTGCTGCATTGTGGCATTGGGGGTACTGAGTATTTGTGGTTGTTGTTGGTTTTGTTGCTGTTGCTTTTGAATTGTGACGATTACGCATTAATGGGAATATGGAAATTTCGATGATAAATGATTTCGTCGTCGCCGACACTTGATTGTGAGCCATTGGACGGAGGGTGGGGGGCAGAAAAAAAGGAAAGGTGAAACGGATGTTGGTGGTGATTGGTGAATAATGAAATAATGGAGACAGGTGATAAGTGTTATTAACTAGATTTGTTTTTCTGTTCAGTTCAGTTGCGTTCATTTCCAGCCGCTTGCACTTTAATTATATATTAAGCGATTATTTAATATTATATGAAGGAAGGGATAATGATAATGGTAGTGGATTTTCAAAGAACAAATGATTTTTGTAAATGGTGTTTCATGGTTAGTTCAAAATTGTAAATTTTACTTAAACTTTCTATATAGGCGTAAAAGTCATGGATAACTGTTTGATTTTTGGGTTAGGGGCTGGCTGCGGCATGATGGTTAGTACTCGCGACTACCATGCAACTTCGCAGTGTAGCATCGAGTCAATCGGCATGTCTAGTAAAAGCTTCTCAAATAACTGACGTTCGCCTTCTTCGGTAGATGCCGCTAGTTGTGTTGTCTAAAAATCCAAAGCGTGTTTATTTATAATATGTGTTAAAGAAAATTATGTTTATTTTCTGATTTCAGTAAAACTCATTCACTGAATTTGCGAAATTTTCGGGCAAAACGTGATATTCTAAAGAGGTGACATTAACTGGCCACTTACACTTATTCTCAATGGGTTTTTTCCTAGGGATTGTGACATGGGTGTTTATTTGGCTGATGTACATTTATTCTCATCCATGGCCTGTATGGTGTTCCTTATATGGTATTTTTCGGAATTTCGTTAGTAAAAAAGGTATTAGTAGCGAAGTTGGACATCCAGCCCACCTTCCATTTGTTCTTTAAAATATTACGAATATATTGTGCGAAATTTCGCATCGATAGTTAGACGTCAGAGTTTGCCGCAACGAAGTCCAAGTTCGATTTTTGTGTTGAAATCAGTTTATCCGCTTTTCTGTTTTAGAAAGTTGAACCATTGATTAGGTGAAGTGAAGGCCTATAAAAGAATATTGACTTACCATATCTCTTATAGCAATAGAGATATTAGAAAAAAATATTAATAAAAAATGATATTGTCATAGTTCGGTTTGAGATCATTTCTATTGGCAATTATTTATTATTGCCAATAGTTTTTTACTCAAGAGTGTGAAATGTATTATGTTGACAGCAGGTTAGGCGTATAACGTTATTTCGGCATTCACCACAATGCCTCGTCAGCGACCTTTGCTGTGCCTTCTCCTCTATCATCACAAACCTTAAGGTAAGAAAGCATCTCAAAGTTAATGAGAACTTTTCCCAACGGTGCGAAGAAAGCATCCTCGAAGCGCACAACATGCTAGCATAATACACACACAAGCTCTTGCCTGTGCATGTGTCCATCGGACACATTTGCACAGGGGTTTTGTTGTTGACAAAGTGCCAACCCCGTTCTGCGTACCGTCAGTGTTTCGTTGTTCTTGATTTTGTTTTTTGTTGATCTTTAATGAATTATGATATTGTCATAGTTCGGTTTGAGATCATTTCTATTGGCAATTATTTATTATTGCTAATAGTTTTTTTGTTTTTTTTATGCAGGCATGTTGTGCGCTTCGAGGATGCTTTCTTCGCACCGTTGGGAAAAGTTCTCATTAACTTTGAGATGCTTTCTTCCCTTAAGGTTTGTGATAATAGAGGAGAAGGCACAGCAAAGGGCGCTGACGAGGCATTGTGGTGAATGCCGAAATAACGTTATACGCCTAACCTGCTGTCAACATAATACATTTCACACTCTTGAGTAAAAAACTATTGGCAATAATAAATAATTGCCAATAGAAATGATCTCAAACCGAACTATGACAATATCATAATTCATTAAAGATCAACAAAAAACAAAATCAAGAACATTAATAAAAAATTTTAAAATTGCATTATTAAGTAGGTTTTTGCAGATCACCAAATATTTCATCTATTAAGCATACATATATCAAGTCAAAATCCACAAAAAAGTATATGTGCATATTTTCAATATCTCCATCCGTTCCCGAGATATCAGGCTTTAAAAACCGATGGATCTCGATGTTCAACTTCGCTACTAATATCTTTTTCGTGTAGCAGTCTCGGGTTCGTGCAAAAAGAACGAATCCGGCCAGCAGGTTTTCAGGTCAAGTTTCAGTCTTAGGTTCTGCTTCGGCCAGATACATTTATTCTTATACTTTACTTGGAAGCTACTTTACATACAAACATCCGAAGGCCCTGTGGGCCTATGTTGTACAGAGGACCAAATTCCCTGTATGGCACAGACGAGCGAAGTCCTTGTGCTAAACAGACTACAAAAGTCACTGTGAGGGAAAAGACGACCGAAGTTCCTGTAGTGAACATATTACACAGAAGTCACTGTGGGGAAACAGATAACAGTAGTCACTGTGGGGGAACAGACGACTTAAATCCCTATCAGTATATACTTAGTAGGGACATAAATGCTGTTTTAACTTTGAACACACCGATTTCAATAGCATAATTAAATATTTACAGTGACAACCACATGGCTTATGAAAGCCAACCACTATATCATTAGACTGTAACGTGAATTAAAAATTGCTTCAGGTTTCACTATGGAGTGGTCCAAAAAGGAAACCTTGTGTACAGATGACAAAAATTAAACAGTACAAGAAAATTTTAACAGGAAAAATTAAAGGGTGTATGAACGGTCATCTAAAGAAGCATCTGATTTTTTCCACGGGTTGGAAAGGACCATCATCCAGCTTCAAGTATAGTATGGTGGGCGACTCTTACGATGGCGTTTCTCATTTGTATATTTTTAAACAAAGGTAATGTTTACAAAGAAACAATTTTGGAACATGTTGTAAAGCCACCTAACCATTCCCTATTTCAAAACCAGCCGTGGACTTTCTATCAAGTTTCTGCGTCGGCTCATGAAGCTAAATTTTCTAGCTTCAATTTTCTTTCAAGAATGGCCCTATACTATCCCCGATTAAATCCAATTGGATTTCGAATGTTGAACAGGTAAGAGGACATAGTCTACCACAATATTGGATTCCTTAAGTCTGCTTTGATGGGAGCTGTATCCAATTTTCCAATGACAGAGGCGAACATTTTGACTGAATAGTAACTTTTTATATACAATATATATCAATAAATAAATGTGAAAAGTTTGGTTTTAAACATTCTTTAGTTTTAATTTTTTACCAAAAAATTTATATAACAGTATTTATGTCCCTACTAAGTATTATCACCTGATCAGAAAGTGCTGCTGACTAAAAAAATTAGTCACAAGGTCCGAAAATAACTTATGGATTAAGGTCTGCATTGGCCGGAGTTTCGCTGACAAACTGCTGCAGGTCAAGCTAGTCTACTCATACGATGTAGACGGACAACCGCGTACCTTTCCACAATTTCGGTTGATTCAGATTCCGCAATATGATTATGATCGATCCCACCTTTATCTGTAAATTATGCGGCATATTAAGCGAGTGGAAAATTCGGTCGGATTGTTGGTCGCTTAATCCTCTACGGCCACGCTTTAAACAGATTTGTACGAATGCAGTTCTCAAGCGATTTAACTTTCTAATTTGAAATTGTAGCTTTTAATGTCTTTATTCTTCTCTGCTAGTAACATACTGCCCGTAAATTAATCCAATCGAGATTTTTATAATTTTGTGCAATGTCATGAGTTACTTTTCCAAAGATGAGAACTGGCAAAAATTTGCAGGGAACGATATCAACCCGAGTTTGGCCATTGCCAAGCGCTAGCAGTTGTTTCGGGAATTCAGCAGAAGATGGGAGGTTCTGGAATGAGCCCCTAATTTTTTGGTCAATTACAACTTCTTGACATTGAAGACGTTTTCAAGCATGGTTTTAGTAAATCAGCAGCATTAGACATTTTGAGCAAAATCATAGCCCCACCAAATCGTTTTAAATCCCCTCGTAAATCCTTTATCGTTCGGTCAACTACTTCCAAAGCTCATTTAGTCGTTATCGCGCATTCATCCGAAATGTTGATTTGGCATTCCCGCATCTACTTCGCCGTTGCGAAATTCTTGGTCATTGTATACTTTGTCTTTTCAACCGTGATAATATTCATTGAACGTTTTAAAGCGGAATTTGCAGTTCGAATGCCTTCCAACAATGTGGCAGCTATGCCAGAGGATGCAGCGGCTAACGTTATTTGAGATCTTGACCAAATTGTTGCCGGAATCAATAAAAAATGTCTTAGCTGTCCCACTCGGAGCATCGAGAAAGTAAATGCCTCCAGTTTCATAGTGAATCGTACACGTTCTTGTACTCGGTATTTAACAGCGGCACATTTGTTCGAACTCTTCCGATCAGCTTATCTAGATTATAGTCTTGCTCCCGTTAAAAATGCATCGAATGCATCTTGCATCAAACGATTTGACGCTGACATTCCCAATGTCGACAGCAGATTGCCGCACATCCCGTCGGGTTCGACGGATTTTTTATTTAAATATTATTTTTCTCGTTACCAACCAACATTTAACCGAAAATTTTCCACCTAGACATCGTTCAAAACCATCAAATAATGCGAAAATTTTACTTTTTGGACTTTTCCGAGTTTTTCCCTAAGAATTTTCTATTTTTCCATTCGAAAAACCATTCCGTAACAACTGCACAAAAAATTCCATACAAAAAACCAATTTTCGATTTTTTCAATTTCCCGACTTTTTCAAAGGATTTTCCCAAAATTATCTTGCATAAAACCCTCATACCAATTACGAACAATTGAATAAAAATTAAAACAAAATAGGCCAGCCGTTCTCTATTGATGAATTACTACACACTGTTTACACCGTTTTTATACATATAGGTTTCACAATAAACCGAATTTTTCCAAGCAGCACAACGAATTTTCCACCTTTACGTCGTCTAAAATCATCAAATCAAGCGATACAATGAAAAATTTCGATGAAAAAATCCAAAATTTTCGAATTATTTCAAGAATTTTCCGAGTTTTCCACTAAGAATTTTTCTATTTTTCCATTCGAAAAGTCATTTTGGAATGATTATCCGCAATTTTCACATTTACATCATTCAAAATTATCAAAACAAAATAAAATGTAAAATTTCGTCGAAAAAAAATTCAAATTTTGGGAATTTTTCCATAATTTTCCAACCAAAATTTTCTATTTTTTTCAACCGAAAAGCCACTACGGAACAATTGCACACAAAAAGTTATACAAAAACTCAATTTGCGATGCAAAATGTTTCTGAATAAATCCAAATTTTTCGAGTTTTTCCGGAATTTTCCCAGTTTTCCACCGAGAATTTTTCTATGTTTCCATTCGGAAAGTCATTTCGGAATAATTATCCAAAATTGTTCACTGTTACATCGTCCAAAATTATCAAATCATACAATAATATGCAAAATTTCGTCGAACAACAAATTCAAACTTTTTGAATTTTTCCGGAATTTTCGCATTTTCCAACAAAAATTTTACATTTTTCAATTCGAAAAGCCATTCTGTAACAATTGCATACAAAATTCCATACAAAAAGGCAATTTTCGATTTTTCCAATTTTCCGACTTTTCCGGAAGATTTTTCCCAAAATTTTCTTTCACATAAACCTGCTCCTGCCAATAACGAACAACTTAAAAAAAGTTTGAGCAAAATCGGCCCAGGCGTTCTCAATTGATGAATTACTATACATTTTTGCCACCATTTTTATATATATAGATTGTGATGACAATAAAATTATTTGTCTATTGCTGACCACAACTTTTTCCTATCTGTTTGGCAATTTCGGATACCAGCTCGGAAGAGCTATATGTTGCATTGTTCATATGAAGTGAACTTCTGCTGGGATAGGCCATAGGCCGAAAAAAGAAGTAGTCAGATGGAGCTAAGTCAAAAGACTAAGTCGGGTTGTGTAGGACTTCCCATTTCAGTACGTGGAATAACATCTTGAACGTTCTGTTAGAACACTCCACTGTCATACCTACATCAACATTTCTTTGATCGGCGGCCCCCCTTGATGTTTTCGACAGCAACTTTGCAGTAATCGAGACTATTGAAAGCTTCTTAAACTGCTGCCGTCCGAATTCGGAACTGGAATAGTGACAGTAAATAGAGTCCACCAACATAAAGTTAGAGGTAGAATATTGTTTTTAAGTAAATAGGTCATTTTGTATGGGAGGTACCTGAAGGAGCTCACCTTCAATCGCAGAACACCACTAGCGAAGATAATAACGCTGTTATTTTGATTGATTACGAATTAACATATTTCACCAATTAAAGTATCTAAAAAAACAACTCAGCTTTAACCATGTGAAATTTCCTTAAGATACTCATCTCCGTTCAAAAATTACAGAATTATTTAAAAAAAATCTAATAAAAATTGATCATCTAGTCTATAATAATAATGTTCGAATAAAAAAAAATATACTTTTACTGTATTTTTTAGATGTACTTTAAGATATTTTATACAATTTCTAATTTTAATTTTTATATTCTTTTTTTCAGGTAAAACTTTAATAAACATCAGATGTCAAACAAGTTTTCGGTAAAGTACAACTATTTTCTCACTACAAACTACTAGGAAAAATAACTGCAATATCTAGGGTATCTTTCAAATTTATTTTTCAGAATATTCTCTGTATCTATGCAGTAAAGTCTTATATTTGTTATCTGAAATTAATGTTATACTCTTACTTATTTGAATTTTTTTATTTGCTAACTGTTTTATAAGAAACAAAACGTTTTCTTCTATTAACTCGTCGTATTAATCACTTCCAATTCCATACATTGAATATCATTACAAAATTAAAGATGACACGTTTTTTTCTTCGTTGTATCGCTTAAAAGAAAAAAAACATTACTGGATGCCATGACATCTGTTATGTTTTTTTTTTTTTGCTACCTTTCTCGTACATATTTATAAATAGCATTATCTGGACCTCTTTTAATTAAATAGTCAAATGTTCAAATATATCATATTTCGTGTTGCTTCATAAGCCATTTTAACACGTCGATCTGATGCTGTTTTATACGGTCTCGTTTTGTCTCATTTTACTTTCTAAATAAATAAACAAATTTTGGTAATCACTCCTCCCTCACTCCCTCCCTTCCCCCGCCGACACAAAATGGTAATGTTAAGAACGCCGATAAACTTAGGCCATTTAGATAAAATCCAAAAAATAAAAATACCAAATCCCAAACGCTAAAAAATTGTGTGTTTTCTATAGATACAATGTACATATGTATGTGTATATTTATATATATTTTAAAAAAATTTATTTCTAATCTCTACTTTCTATATCTCAATTCTGCCATATGAACTTTACTGCTGCTGCTGCTATTTGCTAGAGAAGCAGCAGAGAAAAGTTTGGCACGTGCTACAGCAAAAACACGAAAAGCAAGATTCGATAAAAACGAGTAACAAGAAACTCGCTCACTCCTCATATCAAGTAATAATACCTCCGTTAGCTACACACGCACACGTGCCACACGGGCTGTGTTGAGATTAGTAGTAATTGTACAAAGTATTTTTCTAAATTATTATACAATACAAAAATGTTGAAAATACGAGTACAATCTTCTTAATTATGTGTGTCATATTCATAATTGTCAATTGTCAGTATGATGGAGGTGTTGCACAGTGATACCGTCCGCCCGTGCCCTTTGGTATGTGAGGCATAAAAATGGAGTGATTATGTTCCTATACAATAGGTTGATAAACATTTAGCTTTACTTTGTAAATAATATAAATGTTTGGTCGTTATTTATTCTTTGGCTTTCGTTGGTCGTTCTTGCTTGCCTTGCCTGTCTGTTATCCTGTTAGCCAGTCTACCCTTAAGTGAAAAAAATTGTATGCCTTTAACACATATAAACACACATAGCCAGAGACACGCACACACACACGCACACAAATGTAGTCACGATTTAACTTAATGTACCGGCGTTTGTGTCGGAGTACATACACACCTTTGTGAACAAGGACCAAAACAAACGAAGCAACATACGAGGTCCACTGCAAAAGTTTAGAAACAAAATCGGAAATGCTGTAAGCGAAAAAATTTGCAGCGATAGATTATAATATAGCTTAGACTATGTCGAGAACTAATTAGTAGAATTACACTATGCAACAAAATGAAAAATACGGTTATAGACGGCCTCGCGAGGCTATGAGCTGCCTGACATTGTTTTAAAAGAGCTCAAGTCACATAATTGCGTTTCTGAATAGATAAACATTTAAATTTTGTGGCCGCTGGTAAAATCATTAAGTAGTTTCGATTGTTTTCAAGGTATACACTAGTAGAAATACACCATGCAATAAAATGAAGGAACAAAAATATTTAGTAAAATGTAAATTATCTTAAATGGCTCGCGAGCCAAGAGCCCAAATAAAGTGCTGGCTCGCGATGTAAGAGCCCAAAAAGAGCTGGCTCGCGAGCCAGGAGCCAAGAGCCCAAAAAGAGCCAGGTCGCGAGTCAGAAGCCAACAGCTCATTTGAAATTTTGTGGCTCTTGGCTCGAGAGCTATGTACCAAAAACTACTTTTTGTCATAAGAAAGTACTTTGGTACAAAAAAGTACTATGTGCCGAAAAGTACATTAAAAGTACTTTTTGCTATAAAATAGTACTCTGGTATAAAAAAAGTACTTTGTGCCAAAAAGTACATTAAAAGTACTTCTGGTACAAAAAGTACTCTGGTACAAAAAAAAGTACTGTGTGCAACAGAAAATTTTTTTTGGGCCAATGAAATTACTTTTTGGCATAAAAAAGTACTTTTGGTACATAACTTTTGCTCAAGAGCCAAGAGCTCGCTGGCTCTTTTTGGGCTCTTGGCTCTTAGCTCGCGAGCAGGCTCTTTTTTTTGGCTCTAGGCTCGCGAGCCAGCTCTTTTTGGGCTCTGGCTCTTAGCTTGCGAGCCAGCTCTTTTCTTGGCTCGCGAGCCGAGAGCTCATTTGAAATGTTGTGGTTCCCGGCTCGCGAGCTGAGAGCTCATTTAAAATTTTGTAGCTCTAGGCTCGCGAGCACACTCTTTATTTTTGCTCTTGGCTCGCGAGCTGAGAGCACATTTAAAATTTGTGACTCCTACCTCACGAGCTGAGAGCCAATTTTCGCGAGCGAGCGAGCCAATACGAACCCTGGAAGTAACCAATAATAATATTTGATTTCTAATTTTTTCAAAATCCTTATCTGAATTTGAATTCGAATTTTCATAAAAGCCTTAATACAAGATGATTTTTTATAAATTTCAATAGAAACGTTCCCATATCTTTTGAATAAGACTCAGGGAAACTAATAACATTTCTAACCCGTTAATTTCTCCCCAAGTGACAAATTGTACTCTCCTAATTCTAATAAATTAATTAATTGTGATCTAGATAGTTCTAATTATATAACTTAGCAACAATATGCAAATATGTAAATGCGTTATCTGACCTCCGAGAGTTCTAGAATTCCTTCTCTTCTACACATACCCTCCCTCTTAAGCTTATCGCTGCTTGCTGGCATTATTCCCCCAAGTACTGCTCGCATTATCGCTCGACCACTACTGATTAAAGCCACCTATTTTTTGGTGTCAACTTCCTTTGCTTAACTCCCACCCGCAGTGTCAACCTCACGGCAAAGTTGCGTGTACATCGACGAGTACTTGTGTGTGTGTGTCAGCCAGTTATAACTCGTGCAACACCCTTATAAATATTTCTGGTGCCCCGCTCTGTCTCTCACTCTCTTCCTACTCAAGCACTCCAGCTAAATGCCTTTGCGGCACATGGCCTCCACTGTTGTTCCTGGCCATTCTTATCACTTTAGCCATATCACATGGATATGAATGGCATGCCATGCTGTTTTACAAATGATAAGAGCTTTTTTCGTACCCATCCCCCTCCCCAATATCCAAATGCAAAAGCCAACCAATACAACGGCAGTACACACACACAGTTTATCGTGCATTTATGAGGTGGTCTCTTAGTACTATATGTACTCGTACATACATACGTGTGACATCGAGTATCGAGCGATATATTCAGTCGTAAAACTATTTTCGACAGAAAAAAACATTGTAAATTCTCACAAATACTTTGAAATGAAAGGGTTATTTGTGGGTGGGTGTGAATTGCTATGGATTGACACAACGACATCAGCACCAACATTTCATTCACTCATTATCTGCTCGAGAAAAGATACGAATTTTTGTGTTTTACGAAAATGAAATGTTTTCAAGGTGTGTGCGTATGTGTGCGATTGTTGTCAATGACAGAGCTTACAGTGGGATTAAGTAACTCAAATGTTAATAGGATTAACGTAAAGAAATAGGATATGATTTCGTTAGATTAGAAACGTACGTCGTAGTCGACTTTCGACAACATTTATTTGAATAAAACTAGTTATAATTAACAGAAATATTAAGTGTTGAGAATTTTTCATCATCTGATGAAGAAAAATGTGATAGGAGCAGGGACAGTCGTATTTCAGTCTCACAAACGACCTCAGCGATGTCATATTTGAAAATCGACAAAGATTCGACGTGACTACGACATACGTAATAAGGGGGATTATTGAGGCATTTTTATTGACATTTTGTATAGCGGATGTTTTAATGAAAATTTTTTTTAATGAATTTATAACTTTTATCTAATAAATGCAATGCATTCCTTAATCGTAATCTAGTCTATCTAAATCAGTGGTAGGCATACGGTGAATGCACACAACATTATGGTGTGCTTTTATGCGGGCATACAACCCAGCAGCGGCAAAACCGCGACATTGTAAAACTAGGCCTGTAAACATGCCTTCAAAGACAGTTTGTTGACATTCAAGTACGTCTTCTTTTAACAGGCATATATATACAGGCTATACTTGGTCCTTCACCCCTTTCGGTTCTATGATGACCCCCCATGTGCAGGTACTCAAATGAAAGATATTTTCGAGACGAATCCAACGATGTTATTTTTATGGAAAGTTAGAAAAATTTAAGGAAATAAATTGGGGTTATCATAGAACCCAAGGGGCCCCTTTTTTGGGGCCCCCGGGCCCCGTGGGCCTTAGCGCCAACTTTGACTTTGATTTTCGTGTTTTTTTGGATTTTTTTTTGGGCTCCCGCCCCATATTCTGGACTTTTGCCCAAATTTTAACAAAACCAGTAAGAAAGTTTCAGTCGGGCAACCCCACTTACATATACCCTCATCCTCAGTTAAACATAAAATTTTATATTGATATTATTACTCGATAATGATATTATTACACCATCTCCAAAGTGGGCGGAGTGGTACATTTGTATGGGAGGTACCAGAAGGGTCGTGCCTAGACTTTAAGATTTTTCTCCCAAAACTTTTTCCTGTTATAGCTTTACCAAAATACAGAATATAGGTGCGATTACGTTGGATTTATTGATATTATTACGTCATCTCTAAAGTGGAAGGAAAGGTACATTTGTATGGGAGGTACCAGAAGGTACCTCCGGGTACAATCCCGTTGGGTGTATTGATATTATAATTCGATTTCTAAAGTGGGCGGGATTATGTATTTGTATGGGAGGTACCAGAAGGGGCTGGGCCATGTAGCCCATTTGCAATACCGTAAGTAGTTCTAGGGAAATATTAACTATTAACTTAAATTTCAAAACATTTTGTTGCGTCTTTCGAAAGTTATCGTGCGCACCAGCCGGACAGCCAGACATACAGATACGGCTCAAAGGACTTAAGGACTTTTGGGTCGTATCAAATGATATATACCCTCCTACCCGTAAGGTGAGGGTATAAATATTATATTAATGTAATTTAATATGGAAGTAATTCGCATATGTTTTTTTATTGAAATTCTTCTATAAATATTCTTTTGCAGGCCTGCAAACTGGTCTGCAGTAACAATTCCTCATAGAAGGCCTTTTTTTTTATGGCTCCAAGCAGGACTTCCTAGGCATACCTACTGAATCGCCTTTAATGAGAAAGGAAGAGTGCAGGCCTTACCTGCCTATGTCGTCCTATGTTAATTTGATATGAAAGTTGCATTTGTAGGGTAGGGAGGTCTGACTGACTTTGCAGTCCTGTAAGAAAACATGCAAACCCGTTTTTTTTTGGAACTGGGAAGAAGCGTCAGCGCTGTCGAATTCTACATGGTGCAAATATTGGTGTTTTTTTTTCAACCATCGTTGAACATTGTTTCTCTGTTTTTGTGTTGAATGCAAAACAAGCATGTGTGGTGTTGCTTTCATAACACTCAAACTTACACTGACTGTTGTAAATCAAACAAAGCTTTTGAATACGTGTAAAATGCCGATCGTGTCTGTGTGAAAAAAAAACAAATATTGCGAGGCCGGAGAGGCTATGAAATACGTATCACTAACCTAAATCAAACGAATTATAAATAGATCTATGAGAGGGCCTTCGAATAGTTCCATCGTTGGGTCAAGTAGGATATAATATAAGAGTTTCCTTTACTAGTAAGGACCGCAACGGTACCGGCCGTGCCATGATGTTGTTGATAGCAACTTCGCAGTATAAGTGTCGAGTCAATCGGCATGTCTAGTAATAGCTTCTCAAACAGTGACGTTCGCATTCGTCGATAAACAAGTAGGTTCCGTGTTAATTCACAACAACGCGAGAATCTATCCCATATCTCATTCATGACGTGTAAAGGGATACTACGTTTTTTTAATACCCGTAAGTGCTTTAGTTGATGTGGTAAGATACCGAACCACACAGGAAACACAAAAGCAATAATGGACCTGATAGTATATTTGTAGATAAACAGCATTAATCGGTCGGAAAATCCTCATCGTAATTTCAGTAGCCTTAGATATATAACGAAAATTCCTTTCATTTTGGGCAAAATGCTGTTCATTTACCGTTAAAATTTAAAGTTTTCCAAGACAATGATTATCATGTATTTTAATAGATCTTCATTAGTTATTGTTTCATCCCCAATTCTCAAGACGGGGATTCCAAACTTAACTGCGGTACTAATATTTGACTCAATCTCCAAAGGCCATTGTTTGATCCTCAATTCTCAAGTTTAGTAAGAATATTTTCTCTTGTCTTTAAATAAATGAAAGTCACACTTAGCCCGGATCAGATTGAATCTCTAACGCAAGAATTATCCTGATAGTATTTCTAGGAAGGAGTTCGGTTTAGAATTTACGCACTTTAACATGCAACTGAAGATCCGACAACACAGTACAACATTTTTTAGCTCATTGATTTCGGACTCAATTCTAAGAACTACACGTGATAGGTTTTAACTGAGTTTATTTTGCAGTAGTTACAATAAAATAATAATAAAATAAAACTGTTGTACTCCGTGGCGTATGATAAACGTGGAATATTACTTATGATAATCATACGCCACCATATAACATTATAACAAAAGAGCCTAAAACGTGACAAATTCCCCTATACGATACTTAGTAACTTCAAATCAATTTTAAATAATTATGGCATGTAACTGGACAAAACGAATAATGCAGAACTTCTTCTTTTTGGGGCTTCCTTCACGTGCAGCTCTCAGAATTGAGTCCCAACATCATGTGTTGCACTGTGTAAGGAAATCATCTGCATACATGAGCAACAAGTCCCCACCGAGGAGTAGCTAAATGCCAAGATGTACCAGAACATCGCATAAGCTTTGTGTAAGCCCCCCATAACTTTTCCTGTGCTCGACAAAACTTCCCCAACCCTGACTCTGAGGGTTTAGTTTCGGTAGAGGTCGGCTATTGTAACTTAGCTGGCACTTTCTTGCCTTTGTATACTTTGATTAAATGCCGCACATAAAAAAGTACTATATGCGCTTCCATCTTCTGCGCTCCTTCTCCAATTCTTCACACCAAGTTCTGCAAGGTTTCCAGACACTTGATCTTTGCATCGGAGTTTTGGTCGGCCTCTTCTGCACCCTCCATCGATTTCACTGTGGAATACTTTTCGAGCTGGAGCATTTTCGTCCAAGCGTACAATATGACCTAGCCAACGCAACCGCTACAGCTTAATGCCTTTGACCACATCAATGTCAGTGTACAGCTCATGATTAGGCCCATATATTTTACGGAGTATTTTTCTCTCGAATACCGTCAGAACCGATTCATCCGCTTGTGTTATAACCCAGGATTCTGAACCATAAATCTAGACATGTAGAACCAGTATTTGGAACAGCTGGATTTTCGTTCGTCGAAAGAGGGCTCTGTCATTAAAACGCAAGCTTAGTCCGTAATAGCAAATATTCGCAAGCAGGATTCTTCTCCGAATTTCGAGGCAGACTCTATTAGTTTTATTGATGACGGAGTGTAGGTAGATGAAATCATCTACAATTTCGAAATTATAGTTGTCAACATTAATGCAGCGTTCAAATCGAGTTGATTTTTTGTCCATAAGAAACTAATAACATCGTTTTGTGTTTGTTCATCGTTAGACCCATTTTTTCTGATACCTTCTTTATACATGAGAAGGCTGCAGTCACACCCCGCAGTTTTCGATCGATACTGTCTACGTCATCAGCGTACGCAAGTAGCATGTGTCTTTTGTTGAATATCGTGCCACTCGTATTTAGTGCAGCTATCCTCATTATCAGCCGGTCCATGGAAGTCTACGGTTGCTGGTCTAAGTCTAATATCCTTATATTCAGCACACTGCGTATCTATAACCAGATTTCCATCATTGTTCTTACTGGAGGTACCGTACTTTCTGCTAAAATTTTCGGGCTTCACCTCTATCCCTGTATCTCTCTATATCCTCGTTCTTTTGTTCCTTGATCTGGCATATTTTCACATAAAATGCTGCCTCGTCTGTCTTAATGTCTTCTTGTTGCGTTCCCTAACAGCCATTGGCTGTAGCGTTGCCCTCTAAGCAGAATCCTGTTCCACAGGCGCTATGCGACATTCTTTATCGTACCAGATTTCACTTCGTATCGGGAACGCCAGAAATAGGGTCGTTGTGTCGTAGTTGCTTGGTAAGCTGTTTACAATGGACAGTGTCTATCTCTGGGGTTCGCAGCTACGCGTTTTCCAGCAATCTCTGTGATTGGTTATGTGCATTAATCTTTCAGCATGTTATTAGCGCCACGGATCACGCACACGCCCTTTGTACTAGATGCATGCCTTCCATCGATTACCACATGATCAATTTAATTTTTGATGATTTGATCGTCAGATATCATCGCGATGTTGAAATATTTTGCCTTGATGCGGATTATGGCTATTCGACCACTTACAGGACTCAACCGTGATATAAGAGTCTCTGGCCTATTACAAATCCACATTCAAATTCGTGCCTGTAATAGATGTCGCAATATTTGCGTCGCGAGCATCCCCGTCCTGCCTTCTCATCTCCTGGATGTCGGTGATGTCAGCCTTGTATATTTTCAGGACATCCGCCAGTCGGATAGCGGACATTCCAGGTGCTTATCCTTAGACCATGGTACTTATTATGTTTGTGGGGGTCGTAAAAATTTGGGTGGTTCCGTGTGTTACTTTTTATTTTTCATGTTTTCAAAGCCAGTAAAGAACCTGAAGGTGGGTTGCTTACACAACCATCAGAGTTCGACGCGACAATATCGAACAAACCGCCGATGAAAAAATTTAGATAACTTACACAGGAATCGTATTCTGGTCTTTCGCATGCCAAGGTCGGCCACAAGCCTATCTTTAAAGATAATTATGTATTTGCCATCATTACTCCTCATATCAAAAATTAAATATATAATCATGGTTATCCTGTAAATTCCAAAAATCTCTTGATAACATTTACTCCTACTCTAGTTTTTTTTTCTTCGTGCAATTTCTTTTGTTCCCCCCAAATTTTCATTTTAATTATTGTGTTCTATTGCAATTTATTGTCGACTGTCAACTTTTTCTCTTCTCTGTCCTCTGGGACAATCCCACTTTCTTTGCTACGGATAATCAGCATATTTTTCATTTAATCCACAATTTATTTGCCAACAAACACATTTGCAAGACGAAAAGTGAATCCATTCACAATTTGATTCAATGAATTTCACATTTTTGCAGCTCGTCGCAACGTAAGGACGACGCCAGTATCGCTTTGTGTTCTTTCACAATCGAACAATGAATGTCATTCGGTCCGTCCGATTATACACCCCGTTTCCATCGTCCAACCACTAGGGGCTGTGTGAAATCGTAACTACTAAAATTGTATCTTACAGTTGGGGACTTGAGAAGAACCTGCTGTAAGTACTGAATATTGTTGAGCCACAGTCGAGTAAAATACAATTGCTATTGTGCTTTCTTGCCATGATGATGTCCTGTTTAATATAAATGCGTGCATGGGGTATTTGCCAGTACTATACCACCCAACCGATACCAGGGTTTTCAGGGCAGAGAGAGGGCAAGGTGGATTGTATGTGCCAGTGTGCTGCTTCTGGTGCTGGTGCGATATCAGTAGTAGTCGCCGGTAGGATGTTTGCTTGCAAGATGAATCCTTTTTTTTTTTGCAAAAGATTTCTGTTGTTGCTGTCGTTGTTGTACTGATAACAAAATGAAATGTGTACATGGATGGCACACTCTGGAGGTAAAACTGATAAGTAATGGGTGTAAGGAAATACAACTGAATGCAATGTTGGAGAGAGTGAGCAAGTGGGTGTGAGAACAACAGCATTCAAGCTACAATACAATAATGTACGTTTTAGTCAAAGCAGGCGGCAACAACATTAAGGATAATAAATATATACCAACAGACAGACACACACACACACACAGACAATAGAAATTTTACAAAACAATGCAAACTATAAAATATGTTTGTAGTCTGTGTATACATTTACCAAAAACGATAAATTTATATAAAATTTATGAACTTTATAAAATTGCCAAAGCCTGGCCGAGTAAACTTATCCTCTTACTCGGCTAGTAGCGAAATTACCAATACCATTTAAACTAGCTCCTCTCTTTAAGCGGTTATAATCCTGTTCCTTTTTCTGTTTCTGTTAGAGTTTTTTTTTTGGGCCATCTAATCATTTAAGCTAATTCATAACCATTTTTTATGACTTGGAAGCAACAATATTAACGCCGGCTGACTGGCCAACATTCCTAAGGAATTTAACCTTTCGAGCTGCTCTACACACTATAGAGGAGCATTGCATTGCGATTCTAAACGTCGGCCACACCTCGTTCGTTGGCTTCTTTATTATGTAGTACATAGTCTGGTGTTTCACATTCATTCATTCATTCACTCAGTCGTTCGTTCGTTCGTTCATTCATTTATTCATCATGATTACGATTTTGACTGACGGTGGTGGTACATTCTCTATTTGCAATCTCTTTACTTATCGCACTATGCCTGATTGATGGCCATAGATAAAACAGTTTGTGCCAGTCGCTGGCTCCATTCGTTTCGTTCATATTCTACTACTGCTGCTATTGCTATTGCTGCGCTACAATATAGAACACAATACATTCTCATAAACAAACACAGTTACACTTATACGAACTCTTCAAACACTTTTCCAGTTAGGAGAATCTGGCAGTTGTGGCGTTTGCAATGTTGTAGTAGCTGAGTTGGTTAAAATGTCCTAAATGCTGAAGCCAACACATTTGTGTTATGGCAAGGACGTAGTAAGGAAGCTTTTTGCTATTTAAGTGAGTGCAAGAAAGGACATTTTTGAAAATAAATTATTTGTTTAATCTATAGCGAAAGTTTAGATAATTTTATACCGAATACACCTAAGCGCTTGCCAGTATTGGTATTGCTGTATCTCAAGGTGCATACTAAGGTAGACTTTCTGTAGTAAGCACTCTGGAACATATACTTTTAAAGGTGTGTATGGAAAACGGGGAGGGATAGAGAAAGAAAACCCCCAATCATCTAGGCCCAGTTAACCATGGAAGCACCACATGAAACATATTAAATTACTTAATCCGATTGAGGAGAGAGATTCAAGGTCCGTTATATGACCTTGTCCTATGTATCTTAGACTTAGACTACGGGCTAGAACGCGACAGCTACAATGAAGATGTTTTATCGTCTCGGACTCCCACTCAGCCTCACACACACGGCAGTAGTCTGGTATGGATCTATCCTATTTGCCTGTCTACCAGGTAGGTATAATCTTATGCCTTCCTGGTATGCTGCACTATGCCTGATCATGACTCTCTGGAAGATGAGCAGATGCTGATCGAGGTACAAGAATGGCCTGTGGAATTCAACTGGCCACTGCAATATCAGGCACCTGAAAGTCAAATAGGTATCTCTCGCCTTCATTACCCTTAGATATCTCGCAATATCCTGAGACCCAACAGAGCCTGAAGTCCAGGGGCTTAAGTGCATCCAACTTGTCCTTACGGTTCCTGACCAACTTCGATTTACACAATGAAGAATTGATAGTTTATATTGCAGTCTGGCTATGCACACAGAAGGTTTTTCGTCTCCTAGTATCGATTCCCATAATAGCCTCCGTGTCTCTATGAATGACCAGTACCTCAGCCTGAAAAAATACACCATTCATTATGTAGCCTGAAAGAGAGGCTTAGCTGCAGGTCCTCGCTGTAAACACCAGTTTCTGTGCCATGTGCCGTCTTCGTTTAGTCAGTAAAGACAGAAATAGAGCCACCAGTTACTATTCCGATCTTTCTGGAATTTCAACGTCTACTTTACGGAAATGCACACTAGGGTGGCAGCGTAATGGATGGATGATTGTTTTGGCGAAATTTTTAAAAATGACCGACCGGAATATTGTGCTGCTAGATGTAAAAACATACATGGCGGAAATTTGAGTACGATCGGGCAACTATTTCCCGTGCCCTAAAAAGGTCAAAGGTCAGGATCTAAGAAAATCCTTAATAAATTCTATGTTTTTTACTAATGTACGATTACGTAATTGCATTTTTTTTCTCTCAGATATGTAATATTCAAATATTGACGTGTGTGGGCGGTGCATCAGCCCTTTTTGTCATCTTGGTTCCAAATTTCCTGGTTAAATCTCTACTATACTGTCAAATTTTCAGGACGATTAAACTATTATTATGGCTGTTCTAACGGTTTCTTTTTAATGGGGCATGGCACATCCCACTTTTACCCTGGCTATAATTCATTCTGTACTTATATTATATTATCTTTATACCTCATGTACAGTATACAGCCTTTATAAGTTTCAAGTTTTATACCATGCCCACTGGGCCTATCACGCCCATTTTATGTTGGATCACAAACTTTGCTGCCAAATCCATCCACACAAATTTTTGAGGCGATTGGAGAAATAGTCCTCCAGATATTGCAGTTTAAAACTAGGGTCCAATGGACGGGACCACGCCATTGGTGAATTTTTTCACTCAATACAAATCGACCCGCCCTAATATATATCTTTGACCTTTGACCTCTTTTTTAGGGTACGGCTTAAAGTCGTCCGATTTTGATAAAGTTTTGACCATAGCCTTTTTATAACAACTGTCACAATATTCCACTCGGTTAAATTTTTGCAGCCACCCTAATGAACAAGCTTCGTCACAAAAATTAGTAAGAGGACAGAGTCGGCATTACCCAAAAGTCGGAAAATATACGCATGACCATGTGTGGATTGATGCGAATCGTCAGCTTCCCGCAATCTGTTAGTCCATATATCTGTTAGTCCATAAATAGTCTTGAGGTACCAATCCAGAAGACGGAAGACTCACTAGCTCATCCATGTTCACATGCGCACAACATGTTCCTTCTATTCCCAGTAATCCACATTGCATAAATTGCATACTGTGGACCTTGTTGATCATTTTTAGTAAATTGCATAAATTGCATACTGTGAACCTTGTTGATCATTTTTAGTAAATAACTCTTATTTTGGCCGGGGTTAGTCATGACCGGTCGTAGCACGATGGTTGGAGCACGTGACTACTATACGGGAGACTAGGGTTAAATTCCTGTCGCTGTCATCTACGGTTTTCGCCGGCCCCCTCGATGTTGTCGACTGCAACTTCGCAGAGAGTCAATCGGCATGTCTCATAAAAGATTTTCATGCGGGAGACTAGGGTTCAATTCCTGTCGCCTGTCATCTACAGTTTTCGCCGGCCCCCTCGATGTTGTCGACAGTAACTTCGCAGTGAGTCAATCGGCATGTCTAGTACAAGATTTTCAAACAGGGACATTCGCATTCGCAAAAATTTTCGCTGTCCCGTACCTCATTCATGGGGTGTGAAGGGAAATTAAGTTTTTTTTTTGTTTTTAGGCCCTCTCTAAGAGTTCCGGCACATATAAAAGACTTCGACTCCCAATTTAGCTTATGAACAAGAACAAAACCGAAGTACTTGGCCTCTGTCGAGAGCTTCAGTTTCACACCATTTAGTTTTGGTGACCTGAAGTCCTTTACTTTATATCTACAGGTAAAGAGAACCAATTCCGTTTGCTGAGTTTTCAACCACAGAACCACAGGTCCAAAGCCAGTTTGCATAACGTCACACATCGTTGGTAGAAATTTCCCACATATAATGAAGACCACGTCGTCCGCATATGCCACAATTGTCGTATCATCATTATTGACTGATTTAAGTACCCCTTTTATCAAAATATGCCATAAAAACGGGGACAGGACTCCCCTCTGTGGTGTTCCTATAGTAGCTATCTTTTTCACGCAGCATCCACCAAGTTCTGAGATGACAACGCGGTGAGGCCATCAGTTCTACACCATTCAGCATGACCTAATGTAGCAGCTGCCCAAGAGCAGTTGGCATAAGATAACACATCGTTGGTAGAAATTTCCCACTTATCATGATGACCACATTGTCCGCATATGCCATAATTTTCTTAACATTCTCATTGAATGTTTTAAGTTCCTCGTTTATCAGAAGGAGCCGTAGAAGAGGGGGCACGACTTACCCTGTGGCGCTGCTATAGTAACTACCTTTTTCACCCAGCTTCCACCAAATTCTGAGATGACGAAGCGGTTTTCCAGCATTCAATCCAATTCAATCTGATTTCTAAAGTGGGCGGAGTGGTACATTTGTATGAGATGTGCCAGAAGGGGCGTGGTTCGACTTCCAGTTTTTTCTTTATAAATTGTTCCTAATTTAGCTTTACCATTTGGGCACGATCGTGTCGATTATATTGATATTACTACTCGCCTTCAAAAGTGGGCCAAATGGTACATTTGTATGGGAGATACCAGATGGGTATGGCAGGTACCATATGAGGCGTGGCTAGTCTTCCAAACTTTTTTCTCCAAAACTTTATTCAGCTTTAGCTGTACTAAATACAGAATTTGGGCACGATCGCGTTGGGTGTCTTAATAAAATTAATCGATTTCATAAGTGGGCGGTACCAGATAGGTATGGTAGGTACCAGAAGAGGTGAGGCTAGACTTAAATTTTTTTCCTACAAAACTTTAAGGGAGTGAAGTTAAATACGTTTTTTAAATACGTTTTTAGCGAAGACACAAACCCCAAATATGGAATCCATCAAAACGAGTTTGTAATGAAAAAATTTATTTCAACTTGAAAATAGTTAATAATTATTGAAAAATAGTGAATAATACTGATATATAAAGCAATAAATAAATACATTTGTTAAATTTGTAATAAATAATTTCCTTTCTAAATACATGTGGTATAAAAGATACATAGCATTACCATATTCGGGGGCCCAGATTGGGCACTAGGGACAGAGAGGAATGAAAGTCCTTTGCATCACGTCATAGCCCCATGGGAGTAGGTCACTCCCATATCCAAGATATATCAATCGTCTGTTTCAGATCAGAGATATATCACAAAGTATATGCGATATAAATGATATTTAGTATTGGCGTCTTTGGGGGCCCAGATTGGGCACTAGGGGCAGAGAGGAATGAAAGTCCTTTGCATCACGTCGTAGCCCCATGGGAGTAGGTCACTCCCATACCCAAGATATATCAATCGTCTGTTTCAGATCAGAGATATATCACAAAGTATATGCGATATAAATGATATTTAGTATTGGCATCTTTGGGGCCCAGATTGGGCACTAGGGGCAGAGAGGAATGAAAGTCCTTTGCATCACGTCGTAGCCCCATGGGAGTAGGTCACTCCCATACCCAAGATATATCAATCGTCTGTTTCAGATCAGAGATATATCACAAAGTATATGCGATATCAATGATATGTGATAGTAGCGTATTCGGGGGCCCAGATTGGGCACTAGGGGCAGAGAGGAATGAAAGTCCTTTGCATCACGTCGTAGCCCCATGGGATATGGGAGTGACCTACTCCCATGGGGCTACGACGTGATGCAAAGGACTTTCATTCCTCTCTGCCCCTAGTGCCCAATCTGGGCCCCCAAAGACGCCAATACTAAATATCATTTATATCACATATACTTTGTGATATATCTCTGATCTGAAACAGACGATTGATATATCTTGGGTATGGGAGTGACCTACTCCCATGGGGCTACGACGTGATGCAAAGGACTTTCATTCCTCTCTGCCCCTAGTGCCCAATCTGGGCCCCCAAAGACGCCAATACTAAATATCATTTATATCGCATATACTTTGTGATATATCTCTGATCTGAAACAGACGATTGATATATCTTGGATATGGGAGTGACCTACTCCCATGGGGCTACGACGTGATGCAAAGGACTTTCATTCCTCTCTGCCCCTAGTGCCCAATCTGGGCCCCCAAAGACGCCAATACTAAATATCATTTATATCGCATATACTTTGTGATATATCTCTGATCTGAAACAGACGATTGATATATCTTGGATATGGGAGTGACCTACTCCCATGGGGTATGACGTGATGCAAAGGACTTTCATTCCTCTCTGCCCGTAGTGCCCAATCTGGCCCCCAAAGACGCCAATACTAAATATCATTTATATCGCATATACTTTGTGATATATCTCTGATCTGAAACAGACGATTGATATATCTTGGATATGGGAGTGACCTACTCCCATGGGGCTATGACGTGATGCAAAGGACTTTCATTCCTCTCTGTCCCTAGTGCCCAATCTGGGCCCCCGAATATGGTAATGCTATGTATCTTTTATACCACATGTATTTAGAAAGGAAATTATTTATTACAAATTTAACAAATGTATTTATTTATTGCTTTATATATCAGTATTATTCACTATTTTTCAATAATTATTAACTATTTTCAAGTTGAAATAAATTTTTTCATTACAAACTCGTTTTGATGGATTCCATATTTGGGGTTTGTGTCTTCGCTAAAAACGTATTTAAAAAACGTATTTAACTTCACTCCCTTCAAAACTTTAACTTACTATATACTGTATACTTTACTGTATACTGTATATTGATATTGCTCGAATTCTAAAGTGGGCGGAGTGGTACATTTGTATGGGAGGTACCAGAAGGGTCTTGGCTAGACTTCCAGATTTTGTCTCAACAAATTTACTCTGCGTAAGCTATACTCAAAACAGAATTTGGACACTTGCAATGGGTGTATTAATAATATTAATTGATTTCTAAATTTGCACATTTGTATGGGAGGTACCAAAAGGTGCCTGGCTAGACTACCAGTTTTTTTCTCCAAAACTTTATCCTAATATAGCTTTCCTCAATACAGAATTTGGGCATCGCGTTGGTTGTACTAATATTATTACTCCATTATTAGAGTGGGCGGAACAAGACCATGTAGGCCATTAGCAATACAGTAAGTAGTTTTGGGGAAATATTAACTCGTGCAAAGTTTCAAAACATTTGGTTGCGTCTTTCGAAAGTTATGGGGCGTACCAGCCGGACAGACAAACGGACATGGCTCGAACGTCTTAAAAAGTCATGAATAGAATTTGGTTCAAAGAAACCTAGGGCCTAAAGTGACTTCTATTATGTGTTACACTTTAGGGTCGTATCAAATGATATATAACCTTCTACCCGTAGGGTGAGGGTATAAAAATACTTTGTTGTACCAAAATGTACTTTTTTCTATCAAAAAGTGCTTTTATTATAGCAACAATTATTTTTGTTGTGCCGAAAAGTACTTTTTTGTATCATTAAGTACTTTTAATGTACCAGCAAGTACTTTAAGTTTACCAAAAGTATTTTACTTTACCAAACATTACTTAATTGAATCAGAAAGTACTTTTATTGTACCAAAAATGTCTTTTATTTTATCAAAAGTACGTTTATTTTTATCAAAAAGGACTTCTGTTTTTTTTTTATTATGTATTATTTCTGTACCAACAAGTTCTTTAATTTAATCAAAAAGTACTTTATTGTATCATAACGTACTTTTACTGTACCAACAAGTACTTTTGTTCCACCGAAAAGTGCTTTCTTTTGTATCAAAAAGTACTTTTAATGTACCAACAAGTACTTTTAGTTTACCAAAAGTACCTTTAGTGTATCAAAAAGTGCTTTGATTATACCAACAAGTACTTTTTTAAACAAAAAATTCTTTTACAGTATCCAAAAAGTACTGCTACAGTGCCAACAAGTACTTTTATTGTACCGAAAAGTACTTTTTTGTACCAACAAATACTTTGATTGTGTCAGATAATATTTTTTCTAAACCAACAAGTACGTTTGTTTTAGAAAAAAAGTACTTATATTGTAAAAGTACTTATAGAGTACGTTTATCAAAAAGTACTTAATTGTATCTAAACGTACTTTTACTGTACCAACAAGTACTTTTATTTAATCAAAAGGACGTTTATTGTTTCAAAAGGTTTTTTTATTACACCAACAAGTACTTTTTTACCAAAAGTATGTTTATTTTATCAGAAAGTACTTTTTTTCTTTCATAATGTACTTTAACTGTACCAACAAGTACTTTAAGATAACTAAGAAGTGCTTTTATTTAACCAAGAAATACTTTTATTGTATCAAAAAGTACTTTTACTGTAGCAACAATTACTTTTATTTTACCAAAAGTACTTTTTTACCAAAAATTACATTCATTGTATCAAAATGTACTTCTACGTTACCAACAAGTACTTTTCGTTTAGCAAAAGTGTTTTTGTTGGAACAAAATGTACTTTAATTGTACCAAAAAGTACTTTTTTCTAATACAATAAATAATAATCAATATACAATTATAAACTTTTACCTTAAAAACTGTCTAAATGTTTATAATTTTATTTAAAAAAATACTTTAATATACTAAAAGTACTTTTATTGTGCCAAAAAGTACTTTCTTGAGCCAAAAAATACTTTTTATGTACCAAAAAGTACTTTTGTTGTAACAATGTAATTAAAATGTACCTATATTACTTTTTATGTACTAAAAAGTACATTTTTGAACAAAATGTACTTTGATTGTAGCAAACAGTGCTTCTATAGTACTTACTTAATTTCCCTTTACACCCCATTAATCAGGTATGGGATAGCTTCTCGCGTTGTTGTGAATTAACACGCTTTCTATTTTTAGATTCACAACTAACGGCACCTACTTGTTTTATCGACAAATGCGAAGAAGCTCTTACTAGACATGCCGATTGACTCGACACTTATACTGCGAAGTTGCTGTCAACAACATTCGAGGAGAGCCGACAATAAAAGAAAGTTTTTCTTTTTTTAAGATGACTGGAGCCAGAAGTTGAACCTGTGATCTCCCGCATGGTTGTCGCGTGTTCTAACCACGTAAAAAGTAATTTTATTACAACAAAAAGTAATTTTATTGAAGCACTCCAATAGAACCAACTTCCATTGATCATGTTATAAAATTCGGTCATTTCAAATTTTGTCCTTAATTTTTGATCCCTTCACGGCCACATCCCTGTACAACTCTTGAGTCCTGCTGGCAGTTAGGTTTCGTTTCGCTTTCGTTTAACTTTTTAACTCATTCAAACGGACGGCGGGCCACCTTATCAACCATCCATCCGCCCGTCCGCCCTCAATGCCCTGTCGGTAGGAATGTGGCAGCCGGTAGGGTCGTTGTTAAAGCCGGTATTTGGGGCTTTTCACTTTTGCGAATTGTCGCATTCTCTCTCTCTCTCTGTGTTGATTTGGTTATTTCGCCTGTTCGGCCTTTGTATTGTTCATACTACAGCAACAACAACAACATTTACTTTTGCCATTGTTTGGTCCCATTAGCGCGCAAATGTTATCAGTAAGGCTGTCGTGTTGATTTCATTCCTCTTGTTGTTGTACTGCGTGTGTTTGTGTGTGTTGGATTCGAGATTGTGTGGGTGGATTGGCTGTGATATATTGAGTCATATTGGTGTTGCTGGCCGTGCATAGTGTTGCACTCATTCGCTCGCTGGCTCACTGAGTGTGGAGTTGGTGATAAGAATATGAAAAACATATAAAAATATATCAAAAGTAAGCAAATACTGAGGAATGTCCTTTTTTCGTCGCCTTCAACGTCGTCGCCGTCGCTGTTGTTGTTGTTTATTTCCGTTGGTGAATTGTCGTTTTTGTTTGTTGTTGAGTCAGTGGTCGGTGAGGGGCGAGGGGGTTTGAGAGTTGAAACTAAAAGGGTTTATGACTATTATGTTTGAGGAAACTTTGTTGTGAGGGGCCTGTTAGTTTATTTGGCATTAAATATTAAGGTATTGGCTTATTTGTAGATGATCCATAGACCTGTAGATATATATGATTTTTTTATTTTGTACTTACTCTACGTGGACGTAAAATTCCAAAACTACAGAAGATAAATCTCTGTATGCATATATGCAGAGATGGTCAAATTAGTGGCACACATAACTTAATTACAAACCTTAATGGATTACACAGTAAAACACATGATTTTGGGACTCAATTCTGAGAACTGCACATGAAAGTAGCCCCAAAAAGGAAGAATGAAACTGTTGCTTATGTAGGGAAACGTAATATGAACGTTATATTAAAGGAATTGTAATTCTTAATTTTTTAAAATTTGTTTCAGCTAAATCGGTCTGGTGGTTCTCGAGTTATGTCAAACATAAGAGCCTAAAACGTGACAAATTTCCCTATACGATACTTACTAAATACAAATCGATATTAAATTATTATGGCATGTAACTTGACAAAACGAATGATGTAGAACATCTTCTTTTTGGGGCTACTTTCACGTGCAGTTCTAAGAATTGAGTCCCAAAATCAATGAGCTGAAAAATGTTGTACTGTGTTACTTAACATAATTGACGCCGTTTACGGTCGTGTACCATAGTCCTAATTCACAATTTTGTAATTTGTTTCCCTTTACATCCCATGAAAGAGGTAGTGAAGAGTTTCAGGTTTTACAAGACAATTGCCTATTGCCTCGGCTACTTGGCTACTTAGTTGCTGCCTACAACATCGTGGTGATCGCCGATCTAATAAATGACAAAGGCTGTAAAAGGGCTCGAAACATTCTTTAACGTACTTTGCATCTACTACTTGCGATGTAATAACTTCCCACCACTGCAATTTTATTCGACACCATTGTCAATTTCTCTCTCTCTCTCTGTCTCACCCTCCAGCCAATTCGCAAGCGATATATTTGCTCATTTATCATAGGAATGCATAAACTGCGATAAGAATTTATGGTATTTTTGTCATTGTAAAAATTTCCAACACATTTCTTCATCTCTCATCCACAAAGGGAGAGGAAAGCAACAGCAACCATCGAGATATCGAAGCTGCCACCGCCACACAGCATCAGCTGTTATTGTTATGCTGTTGTATGGCAAATAATGATAACGTACAGCACAGCAACCTTTTTGTTTTTGATACCAGCGCGTTGTGCGTTGTGGCCTCGAGTACTGTGGGTGGGTTGAAAGGCTTTGCATCCCTTCGCTTCTGCCGCACTGCTTCATTCTTGCTTTTACCATTCCCATCTCAATCAATGTATTGGACATAAGTACTTAATCCTTGACGCATTATTTGTATTTGCTTTGGATATTTTTGAGGTTTTTTCTTATTACGTTATTGTTTTTGGGCCAAATGTTGCTGTGCTGTCGTTTCAATCGGCCGCCAACCATTTTGACCAATAATAATAACAGTTTAAACCAATTTGTGAATGATCCCCAAATGTTCAGAGCGCACAAGACAATTGTTGGCTTTGACATTAAACTAATTTTGTTCTTTTCACTTTGGTGTGTTTGTGTGTGTTGGTTGATACGTGAGGGGAATTTGTAGCATTGTGTTTGCCACCACCACCCATTTAGTATGTGGAATATCAATTGGTCTCATATGTGGGATGTGTGTGAGTGTGGCTATGTGTTTGGTAAGTGTGGGAGTGTGTCTATCAGTGTGCGATGCTAAATGATACTATTTAAGTGATAAAAATCACTCAATTTAACATTTTCGAAGTGGACATCAAATGGTCAAAGGTCCGAATCAAGGAATACTCTTATAACGCAGATATTGTTTTCTGTTTGGGGTTTGTTCTACATAGGGTTAGACATCAACTTAGTACACAGTACAACATATGATTTTGGGACTCAATTCTAAAAACTGCACGTGAAAGTAGCCACAAAAAGAAAAAATTCTGCATCATTCGTTTTGTCAAGTTACATGCCATTGTAATTTAATATCGATTTGAAGTTAGTAAGTATTGTATAGGGGAATTTGTCACGTTTTAGGCTCTTTTGTTATATTGTTACATGGTGGCGTATGATTATCATAAGTAATGTTCTACGTAAATCATACGCCACGTAGTGCAACAGTTTTATTGTAACTGCTACGAAATAAACCCAGTTCAAAATCAATTTGTGAATGGAAAAGTTAAACTGTTGCTTATGTACAGATTAAAGGAAGAATTCTTAATTTTTTTAATTTGTTTCTGCTAAATCGGACAAGTGGTTCTCGAGTTATGTCAAACGAAAAAGCCAAAAATGTGACAAATTCCCCTATACGATACTTACTAACTTGAAATCGATATTAAATTATTATGGCATGTAACTTGACAAAACTAATGATGCAGAACTTCTTCTTTTTGGGTCTACTTTTACGTGCAGTTCTCAGAATTGAGTCCCAAATTAATGAACTGAAAAATGTTGTTCTGTGTTATTCACATACATACTAAATATTCAAATATGTATAAATTCCTACCATTCTAAGTTTTCTAAATAACACAAATATTAAATAAATAGTTAACCCTCTCACGGCCAAATTTAAATAGGCGATAGAAAAATTATTTTGAAGACAGTTTAAAGTAATTATTCGTCCATATATAAACTAAACTTACAACGTCCTTGGTGTCCTGGCTGTCTATAGGCAACATTGGACCTGAGAGGGTTAAATAACGTAACACTTCATTATTAATACAAAAAATAGAAATAACCAATTAATAATGTTTTCCAATTACATATACAATTTATATATACTTATACTCTTATACTTCTTTTTTTTTATAATCTTGTATACACTTGCTAAGTTTTACTACGAACGTTTCCCAAAACTCATTCCTTAATTAATTTACTACTAATGTCCCTTAAAATCCATTCCTTAATTTCTTTCATTCCATAAGTTATGAACGTTAAATGATCGCCTACCCCCTCCCCGTCTAATCTCACTAATTTAATATTCCTCAAAGATACCTTCTACACATATATATTTTAACTATTTTAAAATTTACCCATCCTAAGTGGGCCATAAAAATCTAACGCCGTCGCCGCCACCTCTATCTGAGTCAATGTAAAACGCACAAAAAGTAAAAACCATCGAGTAGTCTATGGAAGTGGAAATATATAGTGCGATTTATCGCATCACATATTCACGCTGTCTCTTACGCCAATTAGTAACGACAATAAAACAATGAAAATGAGCCATTAACAAACGATGAATGACGATAGAGAATAGAGAAAAGACAAAAACCGGACAAAATTAACCTAAACCATTGAAATGGAATAAGTGGCAGCAGACACTTTGCTACAGATAGACGTTTCTTTACTCCTCCTACACAAGGGTAAGAGTCGTGTCAGTCGTATGGACGAGTGGTGGTTTAAGTGTTTTTATTGATTTGATTTGTATATATGAGACAAAGAAGTAGTAGAAAGGAAGTGAGAGAAAGAATCTGATGGATGATAGTGATAAAAGAAATATCGTTAAAAGTAGAGACTGCAGGTGAATTACTATGACTCTAGGGGAATTGTTGATAGTAATGGTAAGACACCATTTGGGACATATACGGTTGATTTATGAAGTGATAATTATCCTTCATATGAGTTAGTGGTTAGGGTATACTAATTTGTAGAAATCACATTATTTTTTGGTATGACTGCTAATTAAACTTAAAAATTTGTCAAAAAGACGATCGTTTACTGCACCTTTCCTCATAATTATTTCCATAATCATCCATCATACATGATAGACTGTCGCCTTATCTTAGGCCCCATCTGATATAGAATGGCTTGGTAAGGTATTTGTCTATCTTCACTGAAGACTTCGTCTCAGTCAAGGTCATTCGACAAAGGCGTATCAGCTTCGCAGGAATATCAGTCTCAGCCATGACTTCAAGTAATTTTTGCTGTATCGAGCTGTCGAAAGCAGTTTTATAGTCGACAAGAAGATGGTATGTGTTGATCTGTGTTACATAGAACTTTTTCAGGACTTGACGTAGGATAACAATTTCCCTGACAAAGTACGATGAGGTTGAATAACATTGGCCTTAGCCTTTCACATAACACACTTGACAGTACCTCATATGTTATGGAATGGGTAGAAGACTGAAGATTAAATAAATTTTGTTGACCTTTTGTAATGACCAGAAGGAGGCGTGAATCGATTTTTAACCCATTATGGCCCGACCATATAAAGAGACTTGATAGACAAAAATAGATATTATGTCTGAAGTCCCCATGGTCTAATTAAGAAAAAAAAATTTTACCTTAAACTTCCAGGTGCGTAGGAGAGCCAGGGGGGGGTGATGCGAAACGAGTCACTGGGCCTTAATGAAAGGAACGTTGAAATAATTACAGAAAATGTAAGAAAATAGGAAATACATTATGAAAACAAAAAAAATTATATTTTATTTATGTCGAAAAATATACGATTTATTTACATTTATTAACGTTTTTCCAGAAGTTGCAGAAATTTAACGAAATTGAAATAAAAAATCGCATTGGCAGAATTTTCCCATGAAGATACACTCGAATTACAAAGTGGAACATATGAGCAGTATTGTAGTATAAAATCTAAAGTTTTTGGAAACATGTTGGAAATCGCTATAGCCCTAGCCGTTTTTTCTTGAAGTTTCCGCGAAAATGCGATGCGATATCGCATCGCTAGGCCTTAATGGGTTAAAGATGTCCGTCTGTCGGTCTCTCTATACCCGCGATTACAGCCTCTCCCTGAGCCTTTTCTAAGCGGAGGTTAAGTTCTATGATGAGCAAGATCGGTCAAAAGCTACTTCCACCTCTTATACAAATTTCCCCGCTTTGTGCTCTGTCCCTGTCTGTAAGATCGGTCAGTAACTCATCCTACCCCCCTTAAAAATTTCACATATTTGGGTGTCTGTGCCCTTGATTACAGCCGTAGTTTAAGAGTTATTGAGCTGTAATTTGGTATGCTAGCTTATATGCTTTAAGTGAATGTTATGTTTTAAGATGACCAAGGTTGGTCAGAACCTACTCCCATGTCTCATTCAAACTACCCATTTTTTGTGATCTGTCCCCGCGTTTACTTGAAAAAAAAAACTTTATTTCCCTTTGCACCACATGAATGAGGTATGGGATAGCTTCTTGCGTTGTTGTGAATTAACACGCTTTTTATTTTTAGATTTACAACTAATGGCACCTACTTGTTTATCGACGAATGCGAACGTCACTGTTTTTAGAAGCTCTTACTAGACACGCCGATTGTCAACAACATTCGAGGGTAGCCGACAATGAAAGAAACAATTTCTTAAGATGACTGGAGCCAGGTTGGAACCTGCGATCTCCCACATAGTAGTCGCGTGTTCTAACCACTATGCCTCGGCCGGTCCTTCCCGCGTTTACAGCCTTCGTTAATGGGCTATCGAGCTTCTTCGAATATGCAAGCTTCTATCATTTAAGCGGATATTAAGTTCTAAGATGATCACGATAAGAACTCCCACCTCTTATACTTAATCCCCCTTTTTGGGCATGTCCGTATATCTGTCTCCGGGATTACAGCCTTCTTCTTAATTGGTAGCAGTAACAGAAATTCATCTATCAGTAGCCGTACGTAGAAAAGAATTCCAAGCGCTTCGGCGCTACAGCTGTAGTTTAAGTATGTAAGCTTCTATCATTTAAGCGGAAGTTAAGTTCTAAGACGAGCAAGATCGGACAAAAACTACACCCACCTCACATATTTGTGGAAATGCTGTCTTCAGATATGCAGCACTCTCTGCGTATCTATTGTAACCTTTGCCCTCACAGAAGGTCTGTCCCCTGCCATAACCATTTTTTTAAAAATTTTCTGATAGAATTTTCGGACTATCCCCGTACTCGTCTATATCTTCCCACTTCCGTTCCTTTACCTGTCGTTTTTCCTCTCTCTTCCACTGAAAAGGTTTTCCGATCCCTTAATTTAGGAAAAAAAAGGTATGAAAGAGTGTAGCGTCTAAGGACAATACAACGTAATGAAAAATGGTTTGGTCTTAGATTTAATCTAGCCAGAAAACTTGAAAATTGCCGTTTCGCCTGTGTGGCCTTCTCCTCGTAAGCATCATCCTATTCCTCAGACGTTAAGTAACTTTCTTTATCATACCAGAACATGTCGTATCTATTTGACATATTTTTCGGCTCCGCTCAATCATGTGCTTACCTCAATCCCACCAAGGATCTACAAAACACCTCAGCTTAAACCACGTGATGTTTTCTCAACAAACTTTTATACGTTAAGGTTGCAGTAACATCTTGAGGATTTTAGACAATGTAGGTAATGTTGGAAATGTCAATAAAAAGTAGCTTTTGAAAAAAAAAATTGTGTCAGTCATATATATAGTTTCTTTTCGCCTTATCATGTACATAAATGTCGTCAGCACAGCAGCGTTTATAGTTGTATTCCATTTTGCTGGCCCCGTCTCTCTCTTCCCTCTGCAGCTAATTGATAACCAAAAATAGTAGCGAATAAAATGCAGCTGACTATAAATTGCCGTAATGATAAAATACCCAGATCACAAGTTAATCGCTACAATGAAAACTTGATTGAGTCCTCAATCATTTTTGCATCTGTTCATTTTAGCATTTTTTCACTTTTTTTCATGTGGATTTCATTTAACTTTAAATTTTTTTTTTACATTAAAATTCAAATGAATCAATGAATAATTTTGATTTGTTTAAATGATAAATGAGTGTGGTGGTATTTTTGAACGTATCGTTGTTACTATCAGGAGGTTGAGCTGGTGTTTTTGTATTTTTTCGTTTTTATTTTTTGTGTAATTTTTTGTTTTTTTTTGTTCAGTGAAACCACCAAAATGCCGGCTTATCACAGTGTAAAATCTATACAATGAAAAAAAAATAATATCAACTACTATGAGCACCATTCAGACACAACAACAGCAATTGCATTAATAACATTTAAAGCGAAAACCCCAAAAAAATAAACACAACGAAAAATGAAACCCTACAGAAATACAGAAAAATAGCCATGCATATATATGTATGTGTGTTCTGCGTGTGTGTTTGTGTTTTCATACCATAGCGTATAGAGTGAATTTATATATAATTTCTTATCACAATCAGGATCTTATCAATATAAACAATCTGTAGACGCGCTTAAAATGCTGTTGCTTAACGCTGCAACAGCAACCACAATAGCACTGTGGTTGCTGGTGGTGGCGGCGGCTGTTATTGTTGCTACTATTTAATGAAACACACAGTGACTTAAAGGCAATGAAATCAAAAATATATATTTTGTTAAGTTATTGACTGTTTGAAGACCAACTTTGGTGTATGTGAAGTACTTACAAGTCGTTATTGGAAGGAAATCTTGATGTGTAGTACTGAGAAATAGAACAATTTGTAGAACATAAATGTTATATACAGGGGGAAACGCATCAAAGAACTTTTTGTTTTTTTTTTATTCCTATTTGAGTGTAATTTTTGTGAATTATATTTTGCGCTCAACAAATTATTTTACTTTTGTCTGAGCTGCTGCAGGCAATGCTCTGAACTATCAATAATGCTGTTGATGATGTTGATAGGCATCCCATAGCCTCGCGAGACCGGAAATGACCGTTTTCATTATCACACAGATCGGAAATTCATACGAACTCGAATGGTTTGTTTGATTGAAAACAGTCAGTATATGCTTAAGTTTTATGAAAGCAACACCACACATGCTTGTCTTGCATTCAACACAAAAACAGACAGAGAAACAAAACTCACCGTATTCGACACAAAAACTTAAAATTTCCCTTTACACCCCATGAATGAGGTATGGGATTGCATCTCGCATTGTTGTGAATTAACATGCTATCCATTTTAGATTCACAACAAACGGCACCTACATATTTATCGACGAATGCGAACGTCCCTGTTTGAGAAGCTTCTACTAAACATGCCGATTGACTCGACACTTATACTGCGAAGTTGCTGTTGGCAACATCGAGGGGCCCGGCAATAAAAGAAAAATGGAGATGATTGGAGTCGGAAATTGGACCAGGGATCTCCCGCATGGTAGTCGCGTGTTCTAACCACTATGCCCAGGCCGGTCACATAAACTGACAGAGAAACAATGTCCACCGATCGATTGTTGGGAGAGTATGGGATCATATTTAGTGGAAGAGCGCAAATTTTCCACCGTGTACAACTTGAGGCGCTGACTCTTCTTGTGCGACCGCACTCAAGAACACCATATTGTTGTGTGCGTGCGTTTGTTTATGCCTACTACTGATCTACATACAGTAAGCAAACTGGGTAACCACATTGAACAGATCTAATGGACATACATTCGTGTAAAATAGACAAACCATTAACTTTTGGCTACCTCATGACACTCGACTTACACTACTTGCATATAACATAAACCACTGTGCACCGTATTGAAGAAGAATACGATTGCTGATGATGATATTATAGCCACTGACATACATGATGACTACAACGATGTCGATGTCGATGATGATGATGATGACGACGATGTTGATGGTGTAGTCATCATTATCATCGCCGTCGAACGGTTGCATGTTCTCCTTTTCCATTCACTTTGGAACAATGATTGTTGTAGCCACCACAATTGTTACTTGTTTTTTTTTTGGCAGATAGCTGAGGAACTTGATAGCAAAAATGAAGCTCAAGATGATGTCTTGTTGATTATACCAATGGTATTTGCTTTGAATTTCTGTTGTTGAATTTGCCCCCATTTACCCCACACCCCACCCCACTCCAGTCCACAGTAATGGCTGTTAATTTTCTTTTCACTTCGTTGCTATTGTTACTAAATTTTGTAATTACATTTTTAGTTGCAGTTAATTTTTTGTTTTTGTTTTTCATTTCCATTTTAATACCCGGGCGGCATTTTTCGTTGGCAGCAACAACAAACAATAGACTTTAATAAAACGTTAACTAACTGGTTGGTGGTATCTCAATCTCGAAATCATCATCCTCTCAAACTCGTCATTAACGTAATTATCATATACCTCATCACCATCATCATCATCATCTTGGTCGTTGTTGTTATTATCATCAGTGCGTCATCATCATCAGCAGTGGCGGCGGCAGTGGCAGCAGCAGCTTGAAAAGTATTAAATTTTTCATTTGCTTATCAGCGTTGATCAGGAAACTATACAAAGTATAAATTCTCATATCTCGCTCTCTCACACTTTGAATATGAATGTGAATGTTGGTGGTGTGCGTTCGTTGTATCTGTGTGTATTGTTTTATTAAGTCTACACGTGCATTTAACATTTGTATCGCACTTTTGTTGTTGTAGCTTTTGTTTTTATCATACAGAAGCGTTTATCATTTCAAAATATGGATACACCCACTTTTTTCTACTGTTGTTATTTAGTTTCTGCTGTCTAAAAAGAGTTGAATGATTTTGTAACTGATATGGAAATTATCCTACGCCAAGGTTTTTTTTCTCAGCTGCATTTGGTTTAGATATAAAATTTTTCTTTGGCTGCCGGTATTATGAGAAACTGGTGGGTTAACTAACACTGTACGACATTTTGCAGCTCATTGATTTGGGACTGGGAATTCTGAGATTTGCACGTGAAAGTAGCCCCAAAAAGAAGAAGTTCTGCATCATTCGTTTTGTCAAATTACATGCCATAAAAATTTAATATCGATTTGAAGTTAATAAGTCTCGTGTAGGGGAATTTGTCACTTGTAGGCTCTATTGTTTGACATAACATAAATACCATTATGTCACGTTCGGCCGCAAGTTCAATAGTAATATACATTTGATTACTGACGAACTCCCTTTTGGTATAAATTGCCCACAGCAGTTGACGTGATAAACTTATGTATGACCCCATAGTAAAAAAACTTTATTTCCCTTTGCACCCCATAAATGAGGTATGGGATAGCTTCTCGCGTTGTTGTGAATTAACACGCTTTCTATTTTTAGATTCACAACTAACGGCACCTACTTCTTTATCGACGAATGCGAACGTCACTGTTTGCGAAGCTCTTACCAGACACGATTGACTTGACACTTAATACTGCGAAGTTGCTGTCAACAACATTCGAGGGGAGCCGACAATGAAAGAAACAATTTTTTTTAAGATGACTGGAGCCGGGTTTGAACTTGCGATCTCCCGCATGGTAGTCGCGTGTTCTAACCACTATGCCACGGACACAATAGTAAGGGAACCTAAAAAAAGTCCGAACATTGGGATTTATCTGGTGTAGATAATATTATACCTGATCCATTATAAATGACTTTAATGTAGCGACTCTGCAACTTTCCGTCTGTTTACATCCGCTGTTCCTTTTTTATTCATATATACTGGCCAGGTGATAGATGGACAGGACAATCACGAATTTGGATGTGGATTTGGTAGTTGGCGAGTGACTCAGACAGCTTGTCTCACGATTCAATCCTGCTAGTGACCGAATAGCCACAATCCGGATCGAAACGAAATATTTCTACATCACGCTGATTTGTGCTCATGCACAGAGCGGGGCGAAAATTGCACGTAACCAAACACAAAGAAAGCTGGCCATCGCGTAGCTGCAAACCCCACAGATAGCCACTGCCTACTCCAACCAGCTCTCCCAACTTATACGATACCACGCCTCTACTTCTGACCCGATACACAGTGGCAGCCTATTGCACATTCCATGGCAACCGCCGCAACTATCGTACTAGGATATGAAAAGCGGCGCTCAGACGAATCCTGGTACGAAGAAGAATGTCGCAAAGTTTCTGAGGAACAGGTAGCTGCTTACAGGGCAACGCTACAGCCAATCGTAACCCGTGCTATGAGGGAACGGCACAAGAAGACAGTAAAACAGGGGAGACAGCTATTGAAGCGAACAAAAAACGTCATATGAAGAAACGGGAGAACGAGGATATAGAGCGATACAGAGATAGAGTTGAGGCCCAAAAATTTTACCAGAAAGTTAAAACAAAAGGCTACGGTAATGGACTCCCCTCATGTAAGGACAAGGATGGAAATCTGGGTACAGATACGCAGATTGTGCTGCATAGATAGAGAGAACACTTCCAGCAACTGCTGGTTACAGAAGGAAGTGCACTTGAAGGTATCACGCCAATTGTCGACGATGGCTTAGATTGCCCACCACCAAGTCAAGCCAAGATAAGAAGTACAAAATTGTGGCTGAAAAATACTAAAGCAGCCGGTCTTAGCGGACTTCTGGCAGAGCTCTTCAAGTCCAGTGGCGAGCATGAACCAGCTCCTACGCACGTTTTGGCTTAATGAGTGCATGCCTGACGATTGGAATCCAAGCGTATTATGTCCTGTGCTGAAAAAAGGTTATCCAAGTGTGTGCTCCAACTACCGCGGGATAAACCTTCTACCCATCTCATATACGACCCTGTCGAGTGTGCCATGTTAAAGAGAATATTAACCAACCAGATCGGACCTTATCAGCGTGGCCTTAGAACTGATAAATCAACAACTGACCAGATATTCACACTTCGGCAAATCCTGGAAAAGTCCCAAGAGAATCAGATCAACACGTACCACGTTTTCGTCGACTATAAAGCTGCCTTTGACAGTCCGATACGGCAGAAATTACTCGAAGCCATGGCTGAATTTCGAATTCGAAGTTGATACGCATTTGCGGAATGACGCTATCCGACACGGAGTCTTCAGTGAAGAATGGCAATGACCTTACGGAGCCATTCTATACCAGAAGTGGCCTTAAACATGGCGATGGCCTATCGTATGACCTCTTTAACATAGTGATGAAGATGATAATGAGGAAAGCTGCAGTACACACGACTGACACGATATTCAACAAAAGCCACATGCTACTCGCGTACGCTGATGACGTAGACATCATCGGTCTAAAATTGCGGGATGGGGCTGCAGCCATCTCAGGTATACAGAAGGAATCAGCGAAATTGGGTCTAGCGGTGAACGAGGACAAAACGAAGTTATTAGTTTCAACAAACATAGCAACGTTTAGGAAACTGCGTGAACGTTGACAACTATAAGTTCGATAAGTGGTAGATAATTGGATCTACATAGGCTCCGCCATCAACAAAACAAATAATGTCAGCCTCGAAATCCGGAGATGAATCCTACCTGCCAATAAATGCTACTACGGACTAAGCAAGCGATTCAATGGCAAAGCCCTCTCTCGACAAACAAAAATCCAGCTATAACAGATGCTGGTTCTAACTGTCTTGATGTACGGTGCAGAATCCTGGGTTATGACACAAGCGGATGAATGGGTTCTGGCTGTATTCAAGAGGTAAATACTCCAAAAAATATATGGGCTCACCATCGTTAACTGAGAGTATCGGGTCGTATGAGTCATGACGTGGTCAGACGCATTAAGGTGCAGCGGTTTCGTTTGCTAGGTCATGTTGTTCATGTTTTTTTATGAGATACAACCATTTTAAACCTTTTTCGTTTTTCGAGTTGTATGGGCGATGCCACGCCTTTTTAAACCCCCTTGCAGTTCGAATTACCAAAAATCCCGTCTTAGTGTGCGCCTTCGTCATTAAGCTACTTCATACATACCAAATTTCAAGAATCTAGCTTTAGCCATTGGGGCTAAGGGAGTAATCAATCACCCAAGTCCTTTAAATATATAGATTATTGACAATAAAATTACTCACCCGATAAGGGACCTCCCTATGATAACTTTTTACTTTAGGAAATTTTTTACCAATATATACTTTTACAAATAAAAATCATCAGAAGATAAACTCTTCAATAAAATTTCTTATGAGAAAATTTTCCTTTAGAACATTTTTCGCTTTGCCTTACATAATATCATTCTCTACAAAATTCTTTGATTTCCTTTCCGCTGTTACACATCTATTTTTCTGAGAAATTTTCAAAAATTCATTGTCCTTTGCAAAAAAAAAACAAAAAGCCAATGCCAACAACATTTCCCTTTGCACATTCTCAGCACATTGTTTTTGTGTAATTTTCCAATTATTATCTGCCCAGACACATCATTGACACACAAATCACACAGCTCATTTTCACAAGAGCTGCCGGTCCCGGCCTAATGATTGCCCTTCTGGCTGTCTGATTAACTTGTCTGACTTTGGCAGGCAGACAGACTTGTAAAAAACACACACACTCCCACACGAACAGCAACAACAAGACATATAGATGGTTAAAAATTACCTAAATACAAATGAACAAACGAATGTGTGTGAGTTAAGGATCATTTTGTGGCGAAAAAAAAGAAAGTGCAAAAAATAAAATAATAAATGAGTAAAATGAAATACAGTGGGAACGCAATTAAGGAGACTCTCATGAAAGTACATAATGTCGCTTTTCATTCCATGAATGAGATATGGGAGAGTTTCCGGCATTATTGTGAAACTGTACGCTTTTATATTGAGACTCACGCAACTGTGGATCCCCGTTTATCAATATGCCAATTGACCCTACAACTTCACGAAGTTGCTGTCGACAACAACGAGGGGGCGACCGATGACAACAAATGTAGATGACTGAGACTGATTTCGAACCTTGGTCTCCCGCATGATAGTCGCGTCTTCTAGCCACAGATATTCAATATTGACTATTAACATTTCTTTTTAATTACTTAATTGTTAAGATAACAAAACATAATTATATAAGAATAACATACAAAAATTACACCTGAATTTAAATTTAGCAACCCTTAGTTTCTGTAACAGTTTTTGTTTCTATTTTGTCACTTATTTGAGTACTTACTGTATTCAAAACGCAGAATCCTCATGGATATAAAGAGAACAACAACTGCAAAATTACGTGACATAAAGACTGACAGACAATCAATGAATATGATGGTTTTTGAATGACTCGAAAAGTGACACTGGTAGGTACGACGCTGGTAGGAGTTATAGTGTTGGTGGCGGCTTCACTTGATTATTATGTTGACCTCGCATGGGTTGCTGACGATTAGGAGATGCTGTTAACGTTGTTGTGGATGTTAACTGTGGACAATCACTGCGAGACAAGTCGGTGCTGCCAAATGTATACCGTTTAAAAAATGGATTTGTCTAAGATTTGTTAATAGCTTACAAAGACCGAAAGGTACCACAGGCTAAAATTACACTAAAAAAGTAACACTACCCATAGGAAAACGATTTGGGGCATTTGGGGCAGACGTGTCAGACTAGACTTCGTAGACGTAGAACAGACTTATCCCCAAGGGCTTTTTACTTTAGGGATAGTATAACGGGGGTTTCGATCGGCCGTGGCATAGTGGTTAGAACACGCGACTACCATGCGGGAGATCGCAGGTTCAAACCTGGCTCCAGTCATCTCCAAAAAAAAACAAAATTGTTCTTTCATTGTCGGCTCCCCTCGAATGTTGTTGACAGCAACTTCGCAGTATAAGTGTCGAGTCAATCGGCGTGTCTAGTAAGAGCTTCTCAAACAGTGACGTTCGCATTCGTCAATAAACAAGTAGGTGCCGATAGTTGTGAATCTAAAAATAGAAAGCGTGTTAATTCACAACAACGCGAGAAGCTGTCCCATACCTCATTCATGGGGAGCAAAGGGAAATTAAGTTTTTTTTTATAACGGGGGTTTTACCTTAGGCAGAGGTAGTCCCAGCCGCCTCCAGGGTCTTCGCAAGGACCCTCAAAACCTTACGAAATAAAAGAGTGGAATTTCCCTGACTAGGGCATTTCTTAATTTAATTTCTTAATTTACAATCCACAAAATTTAAATAAAATGAAATCCTTAAGCTAAATTGTAGTCACTGGTCTGATATCCTTGAGTTGTCCGATGGCGGGTAATGAGTCTGGGATTATGTTTGGTAGGTGGCCTCTTATCGTTGATGGTGTCCTGTGAAATGTTTTGCGAAGCCTTTGTACGGAGTACCGGTCCTTCGACGAGCGACGATAATTCGGTGACTGGAAACAGAACGGGTTTAACGTTGCGGTAATTCGGGTGGCGTCGGATGTCGAGGATAGATTTGGTAGGACTCTCTGGTGAATGTTGCTAAGGTTCTGGATCAGGAAAAGGTAAACTATTAATAGGTCCTGGTCCCGATTGCACAGGCTTGTAGTCCGATTTTACAGACTCAAAGTCCGATTGTATAGGCTTATAGCCCGATTGTACTGGGTCGTAGCCCGGTTGTCCGATTGTACAGACTCAAGGTCCGATTGTACAGTCTTATAGCCAGATTGTACAGGGTCGTAGCCAGGTTTTACAAACTTGTTGTCCGATCGTACAGACTCAAGGTCCGATCGTGCAGGCCTTTAACCCGTTTATACAGGCTTATTGTCCAATCAACAGACTCAAGGTCCGATTGTACAGAATTATATCCCGGGTGTAAAGACTTGTTGTCCGATTGTACTGGGTCGTAGCCCGGTTGTCCGATTGTACAGACTCAAGGTCCGACCGTACAGACCTCTAACCCGGTTGTACAGACTTATTGTCCGATTGTACAGACTCAAGGTCCGTTTGTACAGTCCGATTGTACTGGGTCGTAGCCCGGTTGTCCGATTGTACAGACTCAAGGTCCAATCGTACAGACCTATAACCCGGTTGTACAGACTTATTGTCCGATTGTACAGACTCAAGGTCCTAAAGTACAGTCTTATAGCCCGATTTTACAGGCTCGTAGTCTGGTTGTACAGACTTATTGTCCGATTCATCAGACTCAAGGTCCGATGGTGCAGGCCTTTAACCCGTTCATACAGGCTTATTGTCCAATTATACAGACTCAAGGTCCGATTGTACAGAATTATATCCCGGGTGTACAGACTTGTTGTCCGATTGTACTGGGTCGTAGCCCGGTTGTCCGATTGTACAGACTCAAGGTCCGATCGTACAGACATATAACCCGGTTGTACAGACTTATATTGTCCGATTGTACAGACTAAAGGTCCGATTGTGCCGGCATATAGCCCGGTTGTACAGACTTATTGTACGACTGTACAAACTTAAGGTCCGATTGTACAGTCTTATAACCCGGAGGTCCGATTGTACTAACTAAAGGTCCGATTGTACAGGTTAGTAGCCCGATTGTACAGACTTAGTGTCCGTTTAACAAAAATGCTTGTCATCGTACAATCCCAAAGGATCAAGGAGATAAGATGACATTCCTTGAATTGGCAATAAACTACGTTTTGGAGGTGTCACCGACGGTTGTAGTAGAAAACCATCGTCTCATTATGGATGACATGAACCAAATGAGAATTATGGATTAGTTGCCTGTTTGATGTTTGCACTGAACGGCGCGATGAGTTAGAAAGAACCTTTGTGCTGCTCACCGATGATGCTGTTGCGTGGTGGTAGCGAATGTATTCCTTTAGCGCTTGCGTCGCAACCAGTTGACGTGGTGCGGTGGGAAAGCATCTGGTTGATAATAGTCAGGTTGCAGGATCAAATCCCACTGGAGTCGGTTCTTAAACCTAATACGATAGTTTTTCCATAGCTCTCAGTTGGTATCGTAATAGTCCCTTTCGGAATCCCCAATCAAAATGACCCAGAGATATTAAATTGAATCTTTTGCATTTATACCTTTTATACAGTTTTATAAACGTTACGGTCCAAAATGAGGCAAAGAATAATACCTAAGTAATTTCACTTAAAAATCGCTTAATTTCAATAACTCGAGAGTTAAACAATATGTGACATAGAGTGAGGGTATTTATAAGTCAATTCACCTGATTGAAATGGTTTATGGGAAATTTATGTTCCAAAAATACTCTTAGTATATGAGAAAAATTCAATCTCCGTGACATATATGTTCTATTGGGAAAATTTAACTTTTAAGAAATATTTTCTATAGAAAAATGTGTGTCCATTCCATGTATTTTCTGTTAGTGGAATTTCTGTCAAGGGAAAAAAAATTGTGCCTTCTAAAGGTAAATTGTGTATCTAATGCATATTTTATAAAAAAAAAACAGTTTCGTTTACTTTTCTCTTTAAAAATTACTATTTTTCTAACATTAGAATGGTATTAGAGTAAAAGGATAGAATGAAGAAATATAAGAATAGAATGAAGACATAAAATAATAGAGTGAAGCATTTTCTACAGCGATATTTACAACGACTGCCTACGAGTTGATACGATCAAAAAGTGTAACACATAGTAGAAGTCACTTTAGATCCTAGGTTTCTTTGAACCAAATTCGATACATGACTTTTTAAGTCGTTTGAGTCATGTCTTTCCGTCTATCCGGCTGGTACGCACGATCACTTTCGAAAGACTCTTGAAACTTTGAATGTGTTAATATTTCCACAAAACTACTTACGGTATTGCAAACGGGCTACTTGGCCACGCCCCTTCTGGCACCTCTCTTACAAATGTACCATTCCGCCCACTTTAGAAATCGAGTAATAATATCAATAAACTCGACGAGATCGAACCCTAATTCAGTATATAGTAAAGATATAGCAGATTAAAGTTTTGGAGAAAAAATTGGAAGTCTAACCACGCACCTTCTGATACCTCCCATACAAATGTTCCATTCCGCCCACTTTAGAAATCGAGTAATATTATTATATTATTGATCGAGCCCAACTTCAGTATTTAGTAAATTTATAGCAGGATAAAGTATTAAAGAAAAATGGAAGTCTTGCCACGCCCCACAGTGGCACCGCCCCATACATTTCTTGGAAAAAAATAGAAGGAGTGGTCGTACAGCAATGAAATTTTGCAGAAACACTTCTCTGGGCTAAATTAAGAAATTTTGAAAAAATCTTTGAAAACAGCCTACTGCCACACCCACCTTTCATATAACTGCACTTGCCAAAATTTATATTTTTAGACCTAGGTACTCGAATTTCGGGACAATTCTTAATTGATTTCTCCTTATGAAATAAAATTAAACATATTGGGGATGCCACGCCTACTTTAGATTTTACGCCCATTGAAAGTTGTAGATTTTAGGTGTTTTTCTTCCCTGTCTGGAATCATATAAAAATTGCATATTAGTTAAAAATGTTAAATTATATTTAAAAGTTAAACATGTGTTGTCTCCATACAAAAGAAGAGAATATCCCCAACAACCCTCCTCGAAAGATATTAGCCTTAAAATACATAGAAAATATCGCACAAATACATGCATTAAAATCGATGTTACTAAAAGGGACGGTATTTGGCGGTAAATTTTTTTTTTCTTAATTGAAAGTACAGACTCGGACCTTTCATTTTTTTATAGTTAGAGGGCTAAGCAAGGCAAAGCACATAAAGTTTTTTTCCATCAAAAAGTGAAAATTTGATATTTTTTAGTATAATTTTTGATAAATTATAATAACACTATGTCACAAAATTTCATAAGTTTATGTATCCCGGACATTTAAAAATATATTTTAATGTAAAATTCCACGCTGATTTCAAATCTGCTCTCAGATATGTGGAAAGTAGAACAGTTTTTGAGATATGGTCAAATTTCCATTTTTTATGTTTTGAAAAAAGGTAGGTCTACTAAAATGTCATTTTCTCTGGTTTTTGTTCACCGATGTCACCGAGCTTTGACGAAAATAAAAGATAATAAAATTATTTATTAAAAAAACGATAGCTGATTAAAATCCTATCATAAATGACGAAGTTATGACACTTTAAAGTTAGATTTTGAAAAAATTTTAATGATTTTTCAAGTTTTCGCTGCCTTTAATTAAGTTTTTTTCCGTGTTTCCGTAAAATTTGCTCCGGTTTCAGACCATTACATGAAAGAATAATATGTTACAAAAATTTGTTGCTCTTGGTCATCAAAATCGGTTGAAAAATAAACGCTACATTCACAATTAAGTACACATACCTCTTCTTGAGAGTAGTAGTAATTGTTGTTTTGCTTGCTTTCCGAAAAATAACTCTACATTTTTTGTTAAACAAGTCACATAGGAAAATCTAAAAAAAAAATTGGGTTATTTTTCCAAATGCTGCAAATGCGGAAGTATTTTTTATCCGATTTTGATGACCAAGGGCAAAAAATTTTTGTAACACATTATTCTATCATGCAATAGTCTGAAACCGGAGCAATTTTTACGGAAACACGGAAACAAACTTAATAAAAGGCAGCGAAAACTTGAAAAATCATCAAAATTTTAACAAAAATCCAACTTTGAAGTGCCATAACTTCGTCATTTGTGATTAGATTTTAAACAACTACTGTTTTTTTAAGAAATAATTTCATTATCTTTTATTTTCTTTACAGTTCGGTGACATCGGTGAACAACAACCAGAGAAAATGTCATTTTAGTAGACCTACCTTTTTTCAAAACACAAAAAATGGAAATTTGACCATATCTCAAAAACTGTTCTACTTTCCAAATATCTGAGAGCAGATTTGAATTCAGCATGAAATTTTACATAAGGATCAACTATTTAGAACCCGGGATCAAAAATTTGTTGCATTGTGTAATTAGTTTACTTTTCCAATTTCAATTTTTTTATAATAAAGTAAGTGTTATATTTTCATTAAAAAATAAAACAAAAGCCATAGGTATAAACTTACACACAAAAAAAGTTCTTTATTTGGGCAATAATTTTAATCTAATTTCATTGAATAAATTTCCTTTGACTTCTGTTTTTTTAACTACAAAATTTCACTTTTCATAAAAAACTTTGTTGAATTATACTTATCCAAATATTTCTTTACAAAACCACATCATTAAAATTTTGAAATTTTATAATTGAAAAACACTATTTTTTCCGCAGAAATGACACTGTGCGCCCCGTCTGATAACTTCATACAAATGTACCATTCCTCCAACTTTAGAAATCGAGTAATAATATCAATTCACCCAATGCGATAGTGCCCAAATTTAGTATTTAGTAAACCTATAGCAGGATAATGTTGTGGAAACAAAATCTGGATGTCTAGCCACGCCTCTTGTGGTGTATAAACATTTCTATATTAAAATTTTATCTCTGATAGAGCTCTGTGAATATTTAAGTTTGGCATCATAAAATACTTATATATTTTATAATCAAAATTTACTTTCTCTAGGTAAAAACCACCAAGTACATTAAGGTTTCTATTTAAAAAAAGAAACACTATCAGATTTGCATTTCAATTTCTCTCAGTTTTTTTCTCATGTAATTCCAACTTATCTAGTCCACTTTATAAAACTTTGTAACATAGGAAGTCTCGTTGTTGCAGCTTCTGCAGAAGATATTGCCAATGATGGTTGGTGGCAATGTTGTTGATGATGCTTAGGTGACATACAATCGTAAGTAAGCAATTTTTGTTTGTCTTTCTCTCCAATCGCATCCTCTCGACAATATTCTACTTCTGAACATACATTAATATGTATAGATGTAGTATAACCTTTATTGGTTTCAGGTTACATACGTATTCCTGTGTGCTTTTTCTCTGTGATTTATCCTCCTCCCACCCTTGACACATCCTTACCTAACATCTTCTTCTGCGGGTGCTTTTGCTACTTTTGATCGAGTAGATAACATTATGTTTTTGTGTTCGATTGAGTGTTTTTACGGGGAGGGCGCTGTTGGCACAAAAAAAGTGTATCATATTGCTATTTGTGGCATTTCAATGATGATGATGATTCCTCTATATTGATTTCGCTTTTTTTGTTTGCTCCTTACCACTTTTTTTTCTATACGTTCGAATGGGTTCTTTGCATCGCTTTTGTTGCATGAAACACTTTTGTTCGTCCGTCTGTTAGTCTTATCTTAACCGGAAAAAGACTTCCCATAAAAAAGAATATGTTACACACACACACACACGAATACGCACACATACTTGAATGGGGGAAGAAAAAAGGAAGGTGCAATAAAAATTCATTTTACTTGCGCATATTACTGCTGTTGTTGTTGTGGTTGTTCTATCAGCATTTTCGTTTTCCTTTACTTTTTTTTGCTCTCCTATATCGATTCAATGTGGTTTGTCATTGTTGTTGCTGCTGCTATTGCTGCTGTAGCGGCGTCAGATGGTGACAGGGCGATGGTGATGCACCAGCACCAGCAACACCAACAACAACCATCACTGCCACCACCACCAGGAAGCATTAATGTGTGTCTGATAAGTTTCTTATATTTCAAGATATAATGTGGTGCTGCTGTTAGTGCCCTCTTTCGTTCACATCACATTTCGTATTCATTATTCTTAAATAAAACATAAAGGAAGATGATGGGAGAATGCGACAATTGAGTCATTCAATTACTTGCACTTGATACTAGGTAAGAATGTTATGAATGCTATGTTAATAATTTACAGTGCAGCATGACAGAAGTGGGACAGTTTTTATTTACTTAAGAGGCGGTTGGATAGAATGTTTTATACAGAGAGACAGTTTTTTTTTTGAGGATCGGAATTGGTAAAAGATTTTATGAGATTATGATGCTTGGTAATTCAGAAAGGGTTAAGTATGATCTCTCAGGGCGTAGGTTAATGAATGTCCTTTGCATCGTGTCTTGGCCAGTGGGTGAAGATCATTTCCATTTAAAGGATATATGTGGATTTTGTTTTAGATCGAGATATATCACAAAGTATATTCGGCATAAATTACATTAAGTAGAAGCATATCTCAGGGCCTAGATTGACCTTTATGAACATTGAGGAATGCATGTCCTTTGCATTGCGCCATAGCCCCATGGTAGTTGATCACTCCCCTGTATGGGATATATCCCAATTCTGTTTCAGATCAGAGATATGTCACAAAGTATTAGCGATATATTTGATTTTGTGTAATAGAATATTTGGGGGCCTAGATGGATCTTTACGAGCCTCAAGGATTGAATGTCTTTTGCATTACACCATAGCTCCATAGGAGTAGATCTCCCCCAAATATCGGATATATTCCGATTCTGTTTCAGATGATAAATGCCGGATAAATGATATTTAGTATCAGCAAATTTGGGGGCCTAGGAGGAATAAATGTCCTTTGCATCACACCATAGCCCCATGGGAGAAGATCTTTCCCATGTATAAAATATATCCCGATTCTGTTTCAGATCAGAGATATATCACACAGTATATACCGAATAAATTATATTTAGTATCAGCATATTGGGGAGCCAGATTGAGCAATATGGGCGTTGAGGAATAATTGTCCTTTGTATCACGTATAGCTGATTTGGAGCATATCAATCCCACCTATAGGATGTATCTTGATTCTGTTTAAGATCAGAGATATATCACAAAGCATATACGGTATAAATGATATTTAGGGCTTTGGATAATGAAAGTCCTTTACATCACGCTAAGGCCCCATAGGCTCCACGAAAAGCCCCCCAATGAAATAACGCCCAAACGAGAAATGAAATATTCCCCAAATTTTTTTCATACATTTTTGGGTGTTAATTCATATGAAATAACTCCCAATTTTTTTTGGGTCGTTTTTCATTTTTCTTTGGGAATTATTTCATTCCTCATTTGGGGTTTTAAAATTATGAAATAATCTCCAATGAAATAACACCCAACCAATTTTTAAAAATTGGGGATTGTTTCATATCGTGAATATTTTGGGTGTTATTTCATTTTTTATTCGGGGGTTATTTCATTTTGTAAGCTGTTGGTTTTGAGGTTATAATTATATAAAAATAGGCCTTTTACAAGAAAACTTTTAGTCTGTGAATATATTACAATATCTTTTGAATGTTTACAGATATTTCCATTTGTGTTCATATTGACGGATAGAAAATCAACAAAATGAAAAATTCGATTAGTACACACTAAGAATGGAATTTTTTTAAATTTGTAAGAGTTCTTCTAAAGGAAGAATTCAATAAAAGCAGATAGTTTGATTTGCTTGTGAACACTGGAGGTGGTTGTGTAAAGGCCAAACGTAAAAGGCAAATTGTCTTCCGAACTGCAAAAATAGAGCAGGGCTACAACGATCTACGATCCACACGATTCATTTCAATAACTTTGCGACTTTGCTGTTGGTCCATATTGACTTCATGAAATCCTTAGTGAAACAGACTCTTTTATGAATTTTGGGCATAATTTCATTTTTGTTGCTGATGGGGTTTATTTCATTGGGGGTTATTTCATTTTCATCATTGGGTGTTATTTCATATGAAATAACTCCCAAATATTGGGGGTTGTTTCGTTTTCGCTTTGGGGTTTATTTCATTTATTTTTGGATGTTATTTCATTTACTGTTTTTGGGCGTTATTTCCAATTTTTTGGGGTTTATTTCATTGGGGGTTATTTCCTGGGCGTTATTTCATTGGGGGGCTTTTCGTGGAGCCGGCCCCATAAGAACTGATCAGTCTTATATATGTGATTTATCAGATCAGAGATAAATCACAAAGTATATGCGGTATAAATGATATTTAGTAGTAGCATATTCGAGGGCACAGATTGGCCACTAGGGGTTAGGGGAATACATCTCTTTTGCATCACACCATAACCCCATAACAGCAGATCACTTATATATAGTATATATCCCGATTCGGTTTCAGAGAAGAGATATATCACAAAGTATGTGAGGTATAAATGATATTTAGTATTATCATATTCGGAGACCTAGATTGGCCTTTACGGGCAGTGAGGAATACATGTCCTTTGTATACCGACATAGCATCTTGGGTGCAGATCACTTTCATGTATTGGATATATTCCGATACTGTTTCAGATCAGAGATATATCACAATGTATTTGCCAAATAAATGGTATTTAGTATTTGAGGGCCTAGTTTGGGCATCAAGGGCATTGAAGAATGACTGTCCTTTGTATATCGACGTAGCCCCTAGGTAATAGGTCACCCCCATATATAGGATATATCTCGATTCTATTTCAGATCAGAGATATATCACTAAGTATTTGCCAAATAAATGAAATTTAGCATTAGAATATTTGGGTCCCAGATCGGCCCATAAGGTCGTCGAAGAATGGATGTCCTTTACATCACGCCACGGTAAGTGAGCGAAGGGATCACTCCCATATATAAAATATATCCCAATTCTGTTTCAGATCAGAGATATATCACTAAGGTATTTGCGGTATTAATTAGATTTTGTAGATTAGATTTTTGTATATTTAGGAGCAAAGATCGACCACTACGGGCATTGTGTAATCAACGTCCTTTGCGCCACGTCATAGCCCCATTATAGGATATAACCATATTCGGTATAAGTGCTTGGGACCGGCCGTGGCATAGTGGTTAGAACACGCGACTACCATGCGGGACATCGCAGGTTCAAACCTGGCTCCAGTCATCTTAAAGATATTGTTCTTTCATTGTCGGCTCCCCTCGAATGTTGTTTACAGCATCTTCGCAGTATTAAGTGTCGAGTCAATCGGCGTGTCTAATAAGAGCTTCTCAAACAGTGACGTTCGCATTCGTCGATAAACAAGTAGGTGCCGTTAGTTGTGAATCTTAAAATAGAAAGCGTGTTAATTCACAACAACGCAAGAAGCTACCCCATACCTCATTCATGGGGTGCAAAGGGAAATTAAGTAAGTATATGTGCTGCCATTTTCCACTTTAAAACATACTTTGGAAACTTTTCCTAAACCAATATGTTGGGCTTGCTTACTTTCCTCATGTACCCTTCAGTCACTTACCAAAACTAAAAATCTGTCTGCAAAAATCTATTCTGCTGAGTACAACATGCATACAAATATTATCTTATATAGATCCAAAAAACAATTTTCACATTTAAAAAAACATTTTTAGCACAATCAGAAAAGAACATTTCGTCTAAATTTTTATCACACTTAAAAAAACATTTTTAGCACAATCAGAAAAGAACATTTCGTCTAAATTTTTATATCTTATGTGCTACGTATTATCTGCATATCAAATTGTATCGCTGTAAACTATAAACTATTTTATATGGTACAAATGTAGATCTAAAATACAGTTTGACCACGCCCACTCCGCCCACTGATCGAAAATTTATAATTGTTGTACCGAGTAATACATATATGTGCTACGTATTATCTGCATATCAAATTGTATCGCTGTAACCCTATAAACTATTTTATATGATACCACTGTAGATCTAAGATACAGTTTGACCACACCCACTCCGCCCACTGATCGAAAATTTATAATTGTTGTACCCAGTAATACATATATATCAAGTTTTATCTCTCTCTAGGACTAAAATACAATTATGCCACCCCTCCTCCGACCACTGATAAAAAATGCAAATTTCGTCGGCAAATTTTAACCAATCCTGCCGAGTTCTACCTGTGTACCAAAAACTGTCTCCGTAGGATTACATTACAGTTTTGTTACGCCTATTCCGCCCACTGATCGGAAATAAAAATTTCGTCTGTAAATTTGAACCAATTCTGCCGAGTACTACCTGTGTACCAAATTTTATATCTCTAGGGCTAAAATACATTTTTGACACGCCCCCACCGCCCACTGATCGAAAATGAAAATTTCGTCAGCAAATTTGAACCTGGAGTGTCGAGTACTATCTATGTACCAAATTTTATCTCTCTAGCTCAAGAAACTGTTGTGCCACGCCCACTCCGCCCATTTAATTCAAAATTTAAAAAATATAAAACCTATTATATTTTCCATATAGAGCATTATAGGATGAAATCTGTAAAGGAATTAAGTTTTAAGAACGTCTTATAGGAATTTTAGATATATTAAAAAAGTGGGCGTAGAAATGGGCGTGGCCAATGTTTTTTTTTATATAAAAACCATTCTCGGCCTATTACGAACATTGTCACAAAAATTTTGTCAAATCGGTCCATGCGTTCTCAAGTGATGGCCTTACCAACGAATAATATTATAATATTATATATAAGATATGCGGGGGCCTAGGTTGGCTTTAACGGGCAGCGAGGAATGAATGTTCTTTGCGTAATGTCATAGCCTCATGGAATCATATTATTTCCCTATATGGGATGTATCCCCATTTTATTGCAGATCGAAGATAAATTACATCATTCACATTTTTTACTCAAATATTTTTGTCCTTTAAAAAATCCTTTTGATCAATTTCGTATTTGTGGTTTGAATCTTAGCTAAATGTATTGAACTAATCTTAATTTTGTAATGTTTTTTCTTCATTAGGTTATATATAAAATAACAGTTGATTTCAGCAAAAATATCTATACTACCTTCCTTGGTACCGTGTTTTTGCCTCTAAATGTTTCGCTTGGCTATTAATTAACAAACGTTTATATCCCTTTAAACCCTTTCTCCCTTTACCCCGCCCGTTTTACAAATTTCACTGCACCAGCTAAAGAACCATACATAAATTATTATTCACTTGCGGCAAAAGACAACTTTTATTTGCTATGGTTTTATGGCCGACGTAATAAAACGCCAAACCATTTTAATCATTTCTACTAACTTGGCTCGAAATGTATAAAATTCACTTAAGATATTCACATTTTCATAGGCGATAATTACATACTCAGAAAAGTGTGTTATCGCAAATACGAAATCAGGCAATTTTTAATGAAAGCAATTCCAACGAAGCATCATAAACAATAAGACACGACAAGATGAGCCGGAATGAGACGCCCCAAGAGGCTAGAAAGCGGGGGGGTGGGGGCATATAAGCTACAATAAGAAGTCTTGTCCATAACTAGGCAGTATCCTATACATTCAGTTTATCTACAACGTCGTACATTTCATTAAGTCAATGGCAGTGGCAACAACAGCAACACCAAAGCGAAAAGACGAATAAAATTTAAATAATTTTGATTGATTGTGAGATTATAAAACACCACCGAAGTGCAAAACAAACTACGCCTTTCCCCAAAAAATTTCGCAAATGAATTTAATTTGTGAGAGACCTCTTACCGTTTAGTGATAGGCAACGGATGAGGAAACTTGAGTAAAATTAACATGTTAATTTAAACATGTCCGCTGCTCATTCTCAACTAGAAGACACATGACGTTAAACTCAGCTACTGTTCGTCTATTTACCTTTGTAGCAGGTAATAAAAGTTTGCTCCGACCGCTCGCGCTCTTAGTCAATATTCGTTGTGTGACCCATACCCCTAAGGTGCACTGCTACCATTGTTGTCGCCCTAAGGTGATAGTATTTGTGTGTTGTTCGATTTTTTCCCCTGCTGTTTTAGTGGCGGCAACCACGAACCTCTAATGTTTGTTGTTATTGTCAACACCACCATTGCCGCCGCCAGCAGCTTAGCAGTCAGTCAGTCAGTCAGTCAGTTTATAGAACAAATACCGGTAGTGGCAGTTAAGAGAGTGCGGCGCTCCGCCGTCTCTGTCATTATCACCAAGTTAGCGGCGCGACTATGTTGATTTTTATTATGACCTTTATGGACAGCGAGCTGTTTGTCTTGAAGCAGATCCGGCCTTTGGCTAGCTTCTTGTTTGTGTTGAGCGTGTTTTTAGGTGCGCTCTTGTTAAATTATGGATTTATTTGGCGTAACACTTAATGGTAATGACTTTGAGGCTAATGGACGAGCGTCAACATAAAACAACAACAGAGGAAAGGGGTTAATTCGACAGTTAGTGGAACAAAATGAGACTGAAGCAAGGAAGGGGGCACAATTGGATTTGAACAAATGGCTTAAAGGGAAATTGTTGCTATAGAAAGAGTGGAAATAGGAGATAATCTTTTGTAAATCAAAATTCGAAATTTTAGATGAAGTTCAAATATTTGCACTGTAGACAATGATCTGGAGACCAGTCAAATGTATTGAAAACGTCAGAAATAATGTTTTTTATATATCTAAACTATAAGATATCTTATTAAAACTAATTAAAATGTGCCCCAGAGAATTTTTTCCAAACAAAATATTTGAAACTCACAAAAATAATTAATGAATTGTTTATAATGTTCGTAAAATCTCAAAAAGGTTTTTAGGAAAAAAAATTTGGACACGCCCACTTTTTTAGTATATCTAAAATTCATATAAAATGATCTAAAAATTTAATTTTTTCACAGATTTCGCTTTATCGACGTTCGATATGGAAAATTTTGGATTAAGAGTAGACTGGGCGTGGCAAAAAACATTTTTCAAATTTTTAGACAAAATTTGTATTTTCGATCAAAGGGTGGAGTGGGCGTGGCAAAACTGTATTTTAGTCCTAGAGAGATAAAATTTAGTACACAGATAGTACTCGACAGGAATGGCTGAAATTTCCTGACGAAATTTTAATTTTCAATCAGTGGGCAGATGGGGCGTGGCAAAACTGTATTTTAGTCCTAGAGAGATAAAACTTATATAAAATCTCTTTCTGATCGAATGAGATCCGGAGACCACTTTTTCTATTAAAAATGCCTCAGAGGGAAATGATTTAAAGGAATTCACTAACACCAAACATAATTACTTTTCTACTATTCATTAAATATTACTAACAAAGATGCCGAAAAAAATATTAAACTTTTCGCTATACTTTTGTGAATCGGATTCAATTTCGGCCGAGAAATCTTAAAATTTTGATTTTTCACTATTCCTTATGTTTGAAGCAGTTTGTCGCCCCGTTTTTATAATGCCAACCTAACGTTTATTATTTTATTCAGAAAGTGTACGTTTTCACGATTTCACTGAGGTACAAATATGCGGATGGTATTAACAATATTAGGCCGATAAATGGTGTACACCATCGGCCGTAAAAAGTAATTTTTTGGAATGCTGATGTTCGTTATATAGTTGAACAATTTGAAGATATTGTATTATTCATAAGACGTCGATACTTTCCGTTAAAGATAATGATTCCATATATTTTATAGAGTTTTTTTCCTCTCAAATACTGCCAGAACCGATTCAACAGCTTGTGTTATTACCATAGAGCAATAATATAAAAGGACACCAATTCTCACGCGAAATTAGGTTCCATAAGCTTGAGCACACTATAGGGGAAATGTTTGAAAGGAGCGATAATGAGGATCGTATGTTGCATGTGCTAGAAAGACTTCTAAAAGAGTTTTTTCACAAATCGCAAAACCTTAACATATTTCGAAATTTCACATTAACTTGTAATAGAATTTTTGGTAGATTTTTAAGAAAAAATGTGACATATCTCCACGTCGAATATCGAACTTGTTGGAATTCGCTTGAGCCTATTCATCAAACTGTCGTCTAATTTCAGTCGAGGGAGAGAGTTGGAGACCCATTAGCTATTACCCAGAATTCTGCGCTATGCATCAAGACAGGTGGAGCCAGTACCTGCTTCAGCTGGATTATGTCCATCGAGAGATGGATTCTTCTTCGGATTTCAAATCTGAAGTTATTTGTTTTATTAATGGCGGAGTCGATGTAAATTAAACCATCTACTACTTCGAAGTTGTAGTTGCCATCGTTCACACAGTTTTCCAAACGAGTAGATTTTTTGTTCATTGAAACTAGTAACTTAGTTTTGTCCTCAATTAACTTTAGGCCCTTTTTCGCTAATACCTTCTGTATACCTGTGAAGGCTGCAGTCACATTCCACAGTTTTTATTTATTAAATTATTATACACTCATCCTACGGGTAGAAGGTTATATATCATTTTATACGACCCAAAAGTGTAACACACAGAAGGAGTCACTTTGGACCCTAGGTTTCTTTGAAGCAAATTCCATTCATGCCATTTTTAAGTCGTTTGAGCCATGTACGTCGGTGCGGCTGTGTCGAAAGTTATCGGCACGCAGGATAACTTTCGAAAGACACTACCAATTGTTTTGAATCATATGGGCTTCATGGCCACGCCCCTCCTAGTACCTCCCATACAAATGTACCATTCCACCCCACTTTAGAAATCGAGTAATAACTTCAATACACCCAACGCGATCTTGAGGCCCTATGCTCCTTATAGGATCGACGGGAATATATACAGGATAGACAGGATATAAGATATAACATCTATGCCCCCTCCCATACAATTGTACCATTCATACCATCCGTATTAAGTAAACTTATAACTGGATAAAGGTCTGACAAAAAAACTGGAAGTCCAACCACTCCCCTTTTGATACCTCCCATGCAAATGTTTCATACCGCCCTCTTAAGAAATCGAGTAATAACATCAGTATACCTAATACGATCGTTTCCAAATTCCTTATTTTGTTTAGGTGTGATAGGATAAAGTTTCGGTGGTTGAAAGTCCAGCCATGCCCCTTCTGGTACCTCCCATACAAATGTGCCAAATCCGCCCACTTTAGAAATCAAGAAATAATAATAACATATACAACACGAACGTGCCCAATATCTGTATTTAGGAAAGCTTTAATAGGATAAACTTTTGAAGAAAATACTGGAAAATAAGTCACGCCCCTTCTGGTAGCTCTGTAAAATTTTTATACTTGCAGTCGGTTAACCCTACTGAAACTTTCTTACTTGTTTCAAAGCTATTGTCCCTTAAATCCCTTTCGCGATATGTTGATTGGTTTAGAAGTTTTTCATAACGGTTATGTGTATAAAATATGAGAAATGTTTCAAAATAAATAAGTTTTTTGGCTCTAATAAAAAGTAATTGAAAAACACATGACTGTTTTAGTCGACGCGGCGGCGATATGGCTTTTGTTGAATACCATGCCACTAGTGTTTACTGCATTTTTTCTCATTATCACCTTCATCACAATGTTGAAGAGATCGCATTATACGCTGGCGCTTTGTCTTAGGGCTCGTCTGCTATAAAATCGCCCAGTAAGGTCCTTCGCAATTTTCACAGGAGACTTCGTGTTAGTCTGGGACTATCCACAAAGGCGCATGAGCTTTGCAGGAATACCAAACTCAACCATGGCTTCGACTAATATCTGTCGAAGGCAACTTAAACTTAATTCCCCTTTACACCCCATGATTGAGGTATGGGATAGCTTCTTGCGTTGTTGTGAATTCATACGCTTTCAATATTACATTCACAACAAACGGCACCTACCTGTTTATCGACGAATGTGAACCACTATGCGTGGAAGATCGTTGACACAATAAACGGTCATTAAATTTGGTGTGGATTTATTTAAAATCGGTATACGAGTTCGGAAGAAAAATGGGCGGCATCAGATCATGGGGTGTGGCCTCGTCGTCCTCCCCCATTATCAAGAAATGCTGACGTACTGTTACCTTGAATAACTTAAAATTAGCAGTAAAATGCTTAGATTAATAAAAAGGGGTGGCCCCGTCTCTCGCACTTATTTAATAAAAAAAACTTTTAATTTCCCTTTACATGAATGAGGTATGGGATAGCTTTTCGCGTTGTTGTGAACTCACACGCTTTCTATATTTAGATTCACAACTAACGGCATCTACTTGTTTATCGGCGAATGCGAACGTCACTGTTTGAGAAGCTTTTTACTAGACATTCCGATTGACTCGACACTTATACCGCGACGTTGCTGTCGACAACATCGAGGGGCCGGCAATGAAAGAAAAATGTGAATGACTGGAGGCGGGAATCGAACCCGGGATTTCCCGCATGGTAGTCGCGTGTTCTAACCAGTATGCCACGGCCGGTCTTTCGCACAATTCCTTTTACAACGCAATATTTGGTGGATTTTACTCTAGGGTGGCAGCGAATATTCAACTTTGGATTTCCGGTAATGCCCGAGCAGAATAATGTGTCAGTTGTTATAAACAAAAAGGTCAAAGGTCAAATCCGCATACATGCTCATACCAAGTGGGCGTGGCCCGCCTTTTGGACCCTATTTTTGAAACCGCAATCTGGAGGACTTTTTCTCCATTCGCCTTGAATATTTGTGTAGATTCATTTGGGAGCAAAGTTTGTGATCCAACAAATTACTAATATTACTAAATATAGATTTAAACAGTTATGACTCGCGGCCTCTGATATTTTAAGAGAATATAAATCTTTGATTCAGACATTAATCGAGAATCTTTAGAATACAAGCTTTCAGGCATTTGCTTCAAACGAAATTAAATTTTTTTTAAAATAATAAAAAAAATTAATAAAAACTTTTTTTATAGAATGTTTTTGAAAACAACTTATATGTGTATAAATTTTTTTCAATATATTCGTAATGTTGATATTTCCTAATCGCTTTTTTATAATTGTATTTGTATTATCCTGTTAAGTGTTTTTTAGTCAGACGCAGTATTTTTATATAAAATTCGATTACAAGTACAATACTGTAAAGGTGTATTTATTTTAAAAATAATCCTTTTCCTTCTTCTCCGCCGGCTCACCCTTTCATTGATATTGTTTAACCATATTATATTTTCTAATCGCTTTGCTGTGTTTCACTCCATTTATTTAAATAAATGTGTATACAAGTTTTATCTATATATTTATCCTCGACAACGTAAAAAAGACCAACCATAAAAATGTTATCTAAGTGAAAATCTTTTGAAAATTGCCTTCGGGGGAAATTGTAGACTATTTGAGAGGAAATAAAGGAAATGCCAATTTATAACGCATGCGCAACACAACTAACAAACAGCTGGTTGGCTGGCTGGCTGGCTGTTTGTATGGCTTCCTACTCCTCTGGTTGTTGCTGTTGCGATGGAAAATGCACTTAAGAGACGTTTTGGGAAAAACCCTTGAAGGCTAGTCACACACACACCAACACACACACACACAGTCACATGCGAAACATCATCAGTGACGAAGCTATAGCTTGGCTGGCTCTCTTTTCAAACACAACTCGTTGGTTCGATTACAACCCAAACAGACAACATCAGCTGTATGAACTCTTAAAAGATTTAAGATAGAGCAAAAAGCATTTTGTGAATCGACAACGAACGATGAACAACAACAGAAAAGATTTTAAGCAAAGATACCGGGAGCAAACTTATTTTTCTTTCTTGAAGGCAAAAAAAACGGACGGGCTCTGTGGAAATGTAAGAAACAAAAACAACAACAACAGAACGAAAAAATACTGATAAGAATTTCATTCGTCAGTGTGTTGGTTTGTTCGTCTTCTAACTCAACCAAAAACACAGCAACAACAACAACACTAAAATGTTTGATCAAAGGATGATGATAACATAACACAAAAACCCATCTAGTCTAAATATATTTCCCTATCGCTGTATGTATGCGTACATGAATTGTTGTGTGTTTGTGTTTAGGGTGATATCTAAAATCTATATGAATGTTAAGTGTATCTATGCCAGTGTCAGTGTGTGTGTGCGTGTGTGCATATACGATACGAAAAAGTTACAACAACACTGCACGGACCTAAGGAAAACACACAAAAATTTGTTAGTCAGCACAAAACTTAACTCCAACATTCAGTCACTCTCGCACTGACACGCTCGCAGACTTGCAGATACGGATATGCCGACAGACATACGAAGAACATTCATAGTTACATACATTTAAACATGCATACATACGTTTAGAGAGAAAGATACAGATACAATTAAACAGAACTGTGTTATCACAACGCAATAATCAGAATTCCATTAGCTGGCAATGTTTGGATATATCATGGCTGGGATGATATGGGTCTTTGCATTCATATCACAACGCAGAGTTGATTGATGTATAGATAAGAAGCTATAGCTATAAATAAGCTATACTTAAGAAGAGCGGAGCGCGAGAGCATCGCAGGAATTGTGGTGAGCTAAAAATCTCGAATATACTGATTTATAAAAATAAAACAACTTCAACAAATTTCCCTTTACACCCCATGAATTAGGTATAGGATAGCTTCCCGCGTTGTTGTGAATTAACACACACTATTGTATTGTCAATATAATTTATTAAAATTTAACTGAGAGAATTCACATTTTTGTAAGTTAACGCACTTTTATTGTTAGTATCACATAAAGGGACTTACAATTTAACGACGATTCCAAACATCAGCTGTTTGAAAATGTCACGATATCTATCGACATTATCGATGGGGCAGCTATTGCTGGCTTGTAGATCACATTGCCAGGGCTCGAACCAGGTCAGCAACAATTGTCCAAAAATCTTATGGTTTTGTAGGGATGATAAGTTTACAAATCCAAAATTCAGAACTAAATACCAAAATATGAAACAAGTATTTCATAAAAGACGATCCTGATACAATATAGATTTCTGCACTGATCCAAAATAAAAATGTTCGTGGTTGCATTTTATAAATTACTAGTGGACCCGGCAATGCTTCGCTATTGTTTACTTGACAAATACTTTTATAATATGTTTTGCACGCCTACTTAAAGGACTAAGCTTAAGCGTCGTTTTTGCACGCTCTGTAAACAATTCGTTACTCCAAGTTTCTCCTTAACCTGATCAAACTAACCACGTATCACTTACCGATATTAAAACGTTCGTTTGAAAATTAATATCTATAGTACAAAGTATTGACAAAATTGCCAACATTTTTGATAAAACAATCTGACTCAATGTAAATAGACCAGTTTTTCTACGACCCCTTCCCCAATGGTCCAAAATTAAAAGTGCTTCTGCACATTCATATAAGTGTTGCCGTGTGCTATCTGGGTGTCTAAATTTTTTCTCTCCAGGGCTAAAATACAGTTTTGACACGCCCCCTTCGCCTACTGATCCAAAATTAAAATTTCGTCAACATATTCATATTCGTGTTGTAGTGTACTATGGTTGGTAAATTTTATCCCTCTAGGGCTAAAATACAGTTTTGCCTCGCCCACTCCCACCCACTGGTCCACAATTAAAATTTAGTCCACATATTCATATTCATGTTGCAGAGCGATATCTGTGTATCAAATTTATTTCCCTAGCTCTAAAAATATGCTTTGCCACGCCCACACCCGCCCACTGGTCCACAATTAAAATTTTGTCCGCATATTCATATTTATGTTGCCGAGCGCTAACTGTGTATCAAATTTTATTTCCCTAGCTCAAAAAAAATTTTTGCCACGCCCATACCCGCCCACTTGTCCAAAATTAAAATTTCGACCGCATATTCATATTCGTGTTGCCGAGTATTATCTGTGGATCAAATGTCATCTCCCTAGCTCAAAAATTAAAAAAATATAGAATACGGTAATTTCCTACTACAGTAACTGTCTTCCAATTTCCATTGAAATCGGTTCAACCGTTTAGGCGTGGTTGAGCTACAAACATACAAAAATGACAAACATTGACAGTTATAATATTAATAGGGATTTTGTTAATTAGGTTCGAAATAAGATATTAACACCTTCTTTGTGATGATTCTTATTTGGCAGGAACAATAGATGTTCACCCGTCAATTACCGTACGTAAATATGTCTTCCATCTTTTTTCCTCCGTAGATATTTCGTCAGACGAAGTTTTGATAACAGCTCCTTAACCTGTCATCTAAACGTCGAATACTTTTCGAGCTGGAGCATTTACCTTCAAATGAACAACATGTCGCAGCCAGCTCTGTCGGTCTATTTGGACGCGCATGACTACGTCGATGTTGTTATACAGCTTATGGTTCATACAACGACCGTAGTGCCCCGTCTAAACCCGCATTTTATTGAAAATGACTCCGTCAGATTTGTGTCTATTTGATGGCTTCTTATCGGCCAGGGTCATCCTACAAAGTCGTATCAGCTTCGCGTGGATATCAAACTCAGCCTCTCAGCATCTAATAGTTTCTATCTTATCGAAATGTCGATTGCAGCTTTGTAATCAATAAACAAATGGTAAATGTAGATGAACATTTCTCGGGTCTTGTAGTAGTGAGAATATCTTGTTGGTCGTGGATTTACCAGGTCGAAAGACACTCCAAAGAGGTCAAATGAGGTTCGCTTAGATGGGCTTTAGTCTTTCATATGCCACGATCAACAGGACCTTGTATGCAATGGGTAAAAGGCTCGGACAAATCATGGTCTCTCCGTAAGTCTTAAAAAGGTCTGTCGGCGCTTCATCGGCAACTGCAGCTGTATTGCTTTTCACCCGTGTAATTGAACCCGCCGTGTCATGATGTTTAGAACACGCGACTAACATGCGGTAGATTCCTGTTTCGACACCTGGCACCAGTCATTTACATCTTTCTTTCATTGCTGGCCACCTCGATGTTGTCGACAGCAATTTTGCAGTGTAGTGTCAATCGGCATGTCTAGTAAAAGCTTCTAAAACAGTGACGTTAGCATTCGTTGTTAAACAAGTAGGTGCCGTTTGTTGCGAATCTAAAAATAGAAAGCATGTTAATTCACAACAACGCGAAAAGCTATATCATACCTCATTCATGGGGTGTAATAGGAAATTAAGTTAATTGCTGTGCTGGTCTCGATTACTTCGGGAACGAGAAGAATACGGAAGTGTTACCTCTATATTTCTAAAACACTCGACATGTCCGTTACCATCTTTCGACTCCTGTCTTTACATGGATCCCTTTTTCAAAATCATTGATTTCTATCTTTTGATATAACTCTCGGGCTTCACCTCTATTCCAGATCTTTTCGATATCTTTACTCTCTCTTTTCCTCTATAGAGGTTTTTCTGCTTGAAGCGGCGTTTCGTCTCTCTCCTCTTCTCGTTCCATCACGGCACGCGTTCTCATTGGCCGCTAATTTGCCTTCTATGCAGTACTTTTCCGTCAGACAATACGCGACATCGTACCAGGGCTTGTCTGAGCGTCATTTATCATATCTTAATACGTTCGTTGCGGCAGTGCTCATAAACAGAGCAATATGCTGACACTGTGTGTCGGGAACATTAGAATCAGAGCCGTTTATTTGAAGTAATTGAAAGAGTTTGTTCAAGTAGGCATTGGCTATATCGGTGGTATGCAGCTTTACGATGTCAAAGTTTTTTGGGTTTGGTAGCGAGTGTTTATGGCACTGCTTAATCTCCTGCGTACCTTGACTGCAATTATGTAGTGATCCGAGTCTATATGTATCTACATCACATTAGCAATGAGCAGACACTATGTGTCGTGAACATCAAAATTAGAGCCCTTTATTTGAGGTAATTGAAAGAGTGTTTGCTCGAGTAGGCATTGGCTATATCGGTGGTATGCAGCTTTACGTTGTCAACTTTTTTTTTTGGATTGGTTTCGAGTGTTTTTGACACTGCTTAATCTCTTGCATACCTTGACGGCAACTAGGTATTGATCCGAGACTATACATGCATTATGCATTACACACACGTTCTTATCTCCAGAAAAATGCCATCCATCGATTACCAAGTGATCAATCTGGTTTCTCGTCTTTGGATATCTTGATGTGGGAATCTGGTTCCACTCAGGACAATATTCCTTCCCTAAGCGAAGCTAACTAGTCTGAATCCGAATCTGAATCTTAGGTTTTGTTGTATATACTGTATTTTCTCACTGCTCAGTCAATAGCATCTTCTATACCTAGTTTAGTATTAAAATCCTCCAGTACAATTAAAATGTAGTGTCCTGGGCACTTACAGAATGTGTCTTTAGTATCCTCATTTATGTTTCGTCGCTCGTGTACACAAGTCAGTGGGATATCAAAATATTTCGCCGCACATTTCGCACATTTGCTACCACCGTATATTCAGTGCGGTGGTTCGGGGAACACGAGATGTCGGTGGTTATACTCTTTGGAGGTTCCCAATCATCTCACAACGTCCGATAGATCAAGTGTTCTCTTGGACATTCCACTTAACATCCAGTCCTATTCCTCAGGTACATATCCATTCCTCAGGTACATATCCATAAATCATGATCCTTATAAAATTTGGGGTTTCTTGTCCTACCTTCTCTCTGTGTTTTTGTAATAATTACATAAATTAAGGAGAGTGGCTTAGTAGGCCACCGCAGTCAACGCCACTACGAGAGCAGTTGCGTTTCAGCAAATTCTGTTACCCTTCCCCTAAAACGCATAGGTCTTTGCCCTTAAGCTGTTCTCCCTCAAAATGTACACCAAATAATCTACCATTTGTTTTGTAAACCATATCTACCATAGACATCTGCTATGGAGACACCCATACATTGTTGGTTAGTTTTGTTATCATCTTATAAAATCGCGCTCCCGCACACTGGTGTGTGAATGTAAGTCTGAATGATTGTTGATATCGCGTCTCGTATATGCATATACTGCCAACGCCACCACCACCACCACCTCCAACAGCAACAAAAACAACAACAACAGCCACTCGGTTGTGTTGTTGGTAGGTATGTAGATATATTTTGTAGATCAAGACTTCAATTCAACAAAACTCTGAAATTGGAATAAAACAAAAATGTTGAAATGTTGTTTTGCGATATAATGACAGACAGACAAACAAACAAGCAAACAAACAAACCTTCATTAGTTCGTCTCTCATACTACTGCGATTAGACTGAGAGGAGATTTTTGAGTTCTAAAACATTTGAGGTTTCCTTTGCTTTATTAGTTGTATTCGTACTAGAAGTTAACGATCTAAGTAAAAATTATTATAAACACAAATGCAATGAGTGTGTGTGTAAGTGTATAGTGGAAATGTAAGTTTGAGGGTGAACGTATAAAGGCAACCGCGTGTGTGTGTGTGCTATATCCGTTTTGTGCTGTTAATTCAAACTACAACGACGACTACGACGGCAATGATGATGATGATGACGATAATGAATATGAGGATGACGATGACTCCGACTACGACTACACCAACATATTCGCGTGCATAAAGTCTTGTGCGTGTGTGTGTGTGTGTGTGATGTATTGGTTCGCTTGCTTGAGTTGGTTTTGGTTCGTTGGCTGGTTGGTTGGTTGGTTGGCCTGGCCGTTCGTTTTGGCTTCGCTGTCTTTCTGTTATGTATGTTTGTTTGTTTGTATGTCTGTTGGATTTCACCGCTTTGGCTCAGTGTGTGGATTGGATTGATGTTATCTAACACTTGGGCTGCTTTGCTTATCAATGCTTTATCAGTTTTTTCTTTCGTATTCTGTCTTTGTTGTTGTTGTTGCTGTTGTATTTGGTTGTTTCTTTTTCGTATTTCGAATGGAACGTAGGAATGAATAACACAAAATTTACACAAGAGCGCGCGTCTACAATGCACTGACAGAAATTTTAGTGCATTAATGGTACAGAAATGTATTGGGATACATTACGACGGCTGATGATAATAGTGTTGGTTTATTATTAAGCGCTAGATAAATTGTGTACGGCTCGTTAAACGACTTAACGCTTAGTTAAGAGACAAGTGAACTTTTTCATAACTTGATTTGATATCTTGTGTACGTTTGATGGATCTTGTTTATCACCGCTTGCTTAACGGTTATGAAAAGCTAATAGACAAGCCGCTCTGATCGCTAAGCAGCAATTCATGGGAGCAAAATTTTATTTTTTACCCTTCACTATATGTAACAATAAATACCCCACTTGTTTTTCCTAGAAATGCCCATCTTTTTTAATGCTAAGTCGGTACTAGTATTCCGAAATTGCACAAACATGTCATATCCTAGATTTGAATTTGGTACAGTTTTATTTTCTATGAGCAACAGGTCTTAAATACTACATTCTTAAATCATTCTTATATTTAATGTAGACAAATAAAAAGTTTTCTGCAAAGGTCCCCGAACCGCTCATAACGTCCGATAGATCATTTTTTATCCAAGTAATGCCACTAGACTTCCCATCAGTATTATAAAATCCAAGAAGGTACAATGTTGAGAAACCTAAATGGACAAGAGAAGTTACTTAAGCTAGATACAATTGATCTCTTTGTGGTGTTGGCAACCTAAGTAAATTAGGATAAGGCTCGGTGGAATTTTGATGTAAAATTTTTAGAATAAAATAGCGCACAACAAAATTGTGTTTGTTTAATTTTGGAATTAATTTTAATTTTTGTTGATTTAATAGTAATAGCTGCGATATTTCTACCCATGATGAGAACACTGCCTTTAGTAAGCTGCTACGCCATGGCCCATGTTTTGGAGATCAATCCTCTCAATTAGTTATCTTTACCCGTAGATATAATATCAATCACTTCAGGCCACGTAGATTAAATGGTGTGAAACGGGGATCACTGTGGCAAGACAGAGTGTACTAAAAGCGACTTTAAATGTGTTCATGTGCCCACATCCTTGGAAATATTGCTCAAGGCATCTGTGGCCCGAGGTGCTATCGGAGTAAGGGAAAACTAGTGATTGGCATAATTTCGTGCTTTGTCATGCAAATATTCTCTATTTTTAGATTTCCGTAAAGTTAACGTTGCAATTTTGAGTGACTCTATTTCTGTCTTCATGGATGGATCCCAGATAAAACATGGCACTGTATCCTTTTCTAACCTAACTAATGAATGCAGTATTTTTCGAGGTGAGATACATAGAACCGGCCGTGGCATAGTGGTCAAAACACGCGACTATCATGCGGAACATCCTTGGTTCGATTCCCTGCTTCAGTAATCTACATTTTTCTTTTATTGCCGGCCTTCTCGATGTTGTCGACAGCAATTTCGCTGTATAGTGCCGAGTCAACCGGCATGTCTAGTAAAAAGCTTCTCAAATAGTGACTTTCACATTCGTCGATAAACAAGTAAGTGTCGTTTGTTGTGAATCTAAAATAGAAAATGTGTTTATTTACAACAACGCGAGAAGCTATCCCATACCTCATTCATGGGTGTATAGGGAAATTGGGTCGCGAAGGGCGTTATGGAATATGGAATTTGTATTGGCAAAAGGATAACTGTATATGTAGGTAGGCAAGCTGCACAAAACATGACCAGGTATATGTGGTGTAAATCAAAGTTAATAAGTGAAGTTCCAGCAGATGTTACACATACTAGAGCCTCTGTAAAGCATAGTCTGCTGGGTTTCGGGACATGGCGGTATGTACGATGCCTTATCGTGACTCTTTGGGGGATGTTGACCCGCCCATTTATTACCTTTTTGGGTTCGTGAAGGACTGTATGTCAAAAACTGGAGACGTTGGGTCCTCATAACCGACTAATGACTGCTGGACCACTGTGGCTCCAGTATAACGGATTACGATTATTGTGTATGATTGGTTTTTGCTGGGGCGACTTCAGACTGACCAATTTGATTTTAACTGGTCATTGCAATCAGAGACGGATGTTACAAGCAAATGAAACAAACAGGACTACATGTACCAACTAGGAGGATACCGAGACTATAAAGGAGAAATACTTAGTGGAAGATTTGATAGAAAACATTGATTCTTATTTCTTAATCGTAGTAAGTAATCTACAAGGTTTCATGTGTTGCCTTCCATGGTTGACAGGGCCAAGATAGATGTCTAAAGAACATTTTGTGAGGCGTTATGCACGATTGTATTTTCTATATCTATACATAAGTATTTATATCAATATTTAGGACGTTTTTTAAAGGCATGTAACTTCTTTAGATATAAAATAAAAAAAACAATAGAATGACCAAAATATTGGCTATTAACTCACAAATTTCATGGCATTTAATTTAAAAAATAATTTCTAGCATATGATCTTCGCGACTCTGCCTTATGAACGACATTCTGTCGGTACAATTTAGCTTCATTTTTTTAAGCATATTCGGTCTTATTTTTTCAATACTGCGTCGAATATTGGCTTCAATATGATCAATCGTTGCGGGTTTATCAGCATAGACCAGAGATTTGATGTATCTCCACAAAAATGTAGTCCAACGGTGTCAAACGAACAAGGTGGTCAATTCACAGGTCCTTTTCTTAAGATAATTCGCACACCAAACCTTTGGCTCAACCGAGTGATGTTTTCACGCGCTGTATGACATATTGCGTTGTGATGTTGGAACCATTTCACCTCTAAGTAATTTGCAATGTCATTAGAATTAAAAAAATTACGAATCATTTGCCTGTAGTATTCGCCATTCCCGGTAATGTTGTCACCGGTTGTGGATTGAAATGCATATGGCTTGCTGACGTCTTCGCCATATAAACCGCATCACATCGGGATTTTTTTTCTGGATGTAATGGAGTCTTAAGAGTCTTATTAGAATTGTGCTATCCGGAATATTGACAATTCTGCTTGTTTACGTACCCGTTAAACCAGAAATGAGCCTCACGATAAAAATCTGATTCAACTTCCAGTTAATTTTGCCCTATTCACTGCACACACGACGCAATTGATGGTCCGTTGGCATTAATTATTGCACCAGTGGGATCTTATATGGATGTAAGCCAAGATCTTTCCTCAAAATTTTGCATGTAGTGGACGGGCAGAAACCGAGTTGCTGAGAACATAGACGGATCGATAAATTCGAGTCCGCTGTCACACTCACATCTACAGCGGCGGTGAGTTCTTTTGTATGCATGGTAAGGACTTGATTTAAATGAATATTATTCAAAATATGGTCATTAATTGTTCCATAGTATTGCGTATTAAATGCTCAGACGAACGATTGCGATGCGGACCGTAAACTTGACGAAGTGCTCTATAATATACATATATGTGTTCCTTTAACTCTCATTTGAGCATAGGGCGTCAATTACAGCCGTCCGCCATCGGACCCAATTTTGTGCCATCGATCTAAGTTGGTTTCAGGATACGCCGATATTATTCTTTCCCTTTCGGTGGATTCGGTGGGACTCCATTTAAGCTCTTGCTTAGCCACTTTGTGATCATTTCGGCGCAGATTATGACCAATCCACCGGCACTTACGCTTACGAATTTCTGTTGTCAGTGGTATTTGCCCTGACTGCGACAACAGTTCGGCGTTTGAGATGGTACGAGGCCAGAATATGCAAAGTATTCTTCTAAGGCAGCGGTTGACAAAAGTTTGAAGGCGATTTGTTATTTTATTGGTAACTTTCCAGGTTGTACATCCATACAGAACCACAGACTTTACACCAGCTTCGAAAATTCGAAGTTTTGTATGGAGACTGATTTTGTTGCTTTGCCATATTGGAGCCAGTAACGACGATCTTGCCTGGTTTATTCTGTCATCTATATGTAAATCAGAGCCTCCATCAGCATCAATATCACACCCCAGGAAGCTCAAGTTAGGAGCATAATTGTAATCTTCGTCACCCACCCTTAATGGTGCTGTTGTTTCGACTCCTATGCTAAGAGTCTTGCTGGAGTATATTTTAAGACCCGTTTATTGCAGCTTTTCCTGGAGATCTAATGTTGTCTTCTTTAGATCACACATCTAGTGAGAAGCCAATCAAGGTATTTGTTGTTGATTTGCCATTGTAGTCCTTGGCTTCTGTTCTCTATGGAACTAATGACATCATCCATAACCACTAGGAATAATAACGGTGACAAATACAAAGTTGAAATAAAGTTCCCCAATTTGTACATGTCGTTCCCTTGTAGGTCTTTGTAATTTGACACACACGTTCTTATCCGCCCAGAAAGTAGATCAGCTGTGTTGGAACAACCACTATTGGTTTTGTTATTGGATTTCATGTATATACTTACAACTTTAGTACACCTTCTGAATTACCTAAATATATTTAGACATGATTATATTTGATCTTATATCTCAATCGAGGAATGCTATTTTTTTCTAATTTCGACCCATGCCTTGGTTTAAAACTACTTCGGACACAATCTAAGAGAAATCAATTACACAGTATCAGCAACAGCCATATTTTTAAATGAGTTTTGAAAAAAAATTATGATCGATCTTATTATTAGTTAAAGAAATATCACGACCAAGAGGTTCTCAACTCAGGACAAGACCACAATGCTAAATTTTGGGAAATGAGAGAAATTTTAGTCTTTGGTATGTTTTTTGTCCTCTTCAAAAATATATTGAATCATTTTTAAATGTTTTAAAAATATTTAATTTAAGATTCTAAAGATATAAAGCTTAGAAGTTACATATCTCAAAACTATTAAAATGGAGATATGACTTTAATTCTTAGGACGGCAGTATATACTATGATATAAATCCTTTGATGCCTAAATTGTATAAATACACTTAATTATCATTTCGCTACCGCAAATTCCTTTTCTTCGCTATTTTCGAATATTTTTCATAATTTCGCCAGGTGTACAAAATTTCCTACGACCTAAGGCAGTATAAAGATATCCTTGAGATTAAATTGTACACAAAGATAAAGGATCCCACTGACTAAAAAGAGGGAATATTTGGATACAACTCTTTGTCTTCAAACTCAAACCGAATGCAATGCACTTACTCACTCACTCACTAATGTTACTATTATGACAGACAGCAGTGAGCAACGAAGAGTATTGGATGACTGGATGGCCCACAATTGACACTCTACTTGCAACTACAGACATCAGACCGTCGGACAGACCAACCAACAAACAGTGAACGAACGTACGAACCAACCTAGCTAGCTGAGCCAACACAATTCAAAGAGCCAAACAAATCGACAAGCAAACATCAGTGTACTAGCAGCAAACGGCAACAACTACAACAACAACACTAGCACTAACCACAGCACCACCAGAGAACAGATAAAGATTGCTGCTGCTGCTGCTGCTATTGTTGTTGCTGTTGTCGGTCGTATTTCATACACTCACTCACTTATATTATCACACAAATATCAGCTGTTTGCTTTTAAGCCAGCTCTACAACAACAACAACAAGCAACAACAAAAAATGAAAAATCAACATGCGCTTCGTACATTTCGTACGTATCTTTGTATCTGACAGTAGAAACAAAAAAAAATTTCATTACTTAACGCTCATTCGCTTTTCAGTTTACTACAGAACGTGAAACGGACAACACAAAAACGCCGCCGCTTCTGTCAGAATTTTTATGTTTTCGTGACGGTTTTCGGAAATTAAACGCATAGTGTTGATGGTGGTGGTGTATTAAACTCAATAAAGAAAGAACCTCTATGCAATGGACTGCTAAATACTATATGGAGAAGAATGAAAAAACAAAATCAACGAATTTTCAAAAGAATAACAAACGGAAAACGCGGGTGTTTTGTGATGAAAATGTGCAAAAATGTGTGAAGAATATTAAATGAATCTAAAATGAATGAAATTCAAATAAGCGAAAAATGGGATAACAAAAAGTGAATTGAAATTGGAATTCTAAAAAAATGTAAAACAAAAAGTTGTTTAAAAGTAAACATAAATACAAGAGAATTTGAAGTCAACTAGATCTCAATAAAAAAAATCAACTAAAGTGACAAAAAAAAGTTAAGAAAAACTAAAATAGTTAATAAATTGTGTGTTTTCAAAAATGTATGGAAAATAAAAAAAAAATAAAATCGGTATACAATTGTTACAATGTGTTGTAAAAATATTCCTGACGATACATAGAACATCAACAAAGGAATATATTGCGGCAGCAGAATATTGTTTCGTGGATAACAGTTCTGTCTTTTATTTGAAAAGAAAAACAATATTCAAAACTTTGTGGATTATGACAATATTTTTATAAAATTTCAGTACAAGTAGCAAGAAAGTTATTGCAACAAATGTACTGTCTGAAAAGGTAGGTTAACATTGAAAACTACAAACATATTTTCATTAAGTGTTGTATAAAAAAATATCGATAGTGAATATAAGTATTCCTGCAAAATTTACTCTATAATCTGCGATATGAGGCTTTGATTTGAATAAAATCAAATTACTTACTACAATATGGATAACAACTGCAAAGTGATATCGATAACAATGTCATTGGAAAAGACAACGAAAAGTTATCGGAAAGTGCTACAATTTGAATAATAAATTTGCAAATTTGATTTGAATAAAATTAAATTACTTACTACAATATGAATAACAACTTTAAGTGATATCGATAACAAGAACTGTGAAAAAATACAACGAAAAGTTATCGGAAAGTGCTACAACTTCTTTCGACCGAACCTGATCATAGAGCATCAATAAGAAATAATAAGTCAAAGTGAAAACAATTTGTTAAACTACATTTAATTTGAAATTATATCAAATTACATAATCTGCAGAGTATCATAGTGGAATTGTAGTAACGACAGCCAACAAATTTAACTAATTACAAAAAAATTAAGTTGCGAAAATTTAAGTGCATTTTTTGACAATATCTTAATAACTTTAATAATAAGAATTTAAATTTTTTTTTTCATAAAAGCCATCGTGGTCTTATTCCGCTTCGGCGATAAAACAATAGCGTGTTAAAATCTATTTAATGTAACGGAAGTTAAACTCGTAAAAGTAAACATAAAAAACTAAATTTACATAAAAATTTAAATTTTGGTAGAAAAACAAAAAAAAAAACTCAAAAGCCAATCGATACAAATACCCAATATATCAAGTTATCGAAACAACGATAACAATAGTGACAAATCGGAATTCATATCATCGAAAATATTAAATAGAATTTGTGCCATTAAGTGTACAAATAAAATGTGAAACTGTCGATAATGGTATAACATTTAAAACTTTTCTGAAATACATACAATTTTTATACTCCAATACGCCCAAATAAGGGAAACCTACAAATAATAGGTAATACTTGGAGTGTTTTTCAAACATAAATGTTTATGACTAAAATTATTAAAACACTAAAGTGGTACGCAATTGAGTGATATATGTTTATAACAGCCAAATAATTAAAACTATTCAATCTATAAAAAAGGAGAACATATAAAATAGTTATGGACAAAAAAATAATTACAACAAATAAATATCTGGATATTAATCGAAAAATGTGTCATAAAGAACTAATTGAGAAACATATCTGTAGCATACATAATATAGTTTCATAATCTTATAATCGCAACAAAAAATACCAAGAACTTTAAAATATACAAATACCTAATTCAATAAAATTTGCGGATATATTTCAACAATAACCATGATTGAAAGTTACGTTAAAAACATGATGCACTCATGGAATAAAATAATAATAAAAAATATCAGTTGTCAACGAAAAATAAAATCTAATATATAAAAATTTCGTATCATGGTGTTTGTCGCAGCAATCCTCCGAAACAGCTCGATCAATCTATATGAAATTTTGTATTTATAGTTGGTAGGCATGAGAATACGTACAATTGCATTTTCAATCCAACTAGGTGGCGCTGGGGTAGATTTACATCGAAAGTTTGAATGTATGAACCAATGTAACTTAAATTCAGAATGTATGTTTGTTTGATCATGAGAAAAATTTTATGTACAAATGAACCCGATAGGTGGCGCTGGGGTGAATTTAATTTAAATTTTAATGAATGGACCAATTTAACTGAAATTTAAAATATAAATTACTCAAATAAAGGTTTATCCTAATTTTTCCTTTAAAACAAATCACAGGTATAACAACTCTACAAAAATAAATTAGACAACAAAAACCTTATTTGTAGTAATATCTAAGATAAAATCTCAAACTGTGTAAATATGTATATAATTTAAATGTTAATAAAGACGATTTTATAAATTGAAAAAAAATTGATAAAATATAAATTTGTTTGATCATGACAAACAATTTTATATACAAATTGACCCGGTAGGTGGCGCTGGGGTGTATTCACACAGAATGGACTAATTTGGAAAATTTATATTGATGGTCTCATTTTACTCAAACTCAGTATGTCAAACATCCTTGTGTTGAATGTATGGACCAATTTACCTGAAATTTAAAAAGTATATTTGTTTGATCATGAGAAAAAAATTTATGTAGAAATGGACCCGGTAGGTGGATTTTCGAAAAATTGACCTAGTGAACATTACATTTATAATGCAGGTTTGTTTGCCTTGATAATATAAGTATTTATACATAAATATAATATATAAACTACTAAGAACTAAATATTTGAAGATATGATATTTTCGCTTGGCCTGTACCTGTTGACGACAGCCTTTCCTACAATATACTTAGTGTAAACTTTAAAAAATTTATAACGTTTGAGGTACAGATGTAAAATATGCTACGTTTATATAAGGATTCCACACTTATGTTCTTGGACTGCTTTCCTCTAAGACATATTCCATTTATGTCCTTTGAGTTTTGAACATATCATAGTTATGTACTTAAAAGTATCTCAATTCACTATTTTTGGAGATTTTGCTCATTTTGTATGGGGTTATAACTGTACCAACTAAGATCTAAGATAAAAGTATCTTATTGAGTCCAAACAAAAACTTAAAAGAAATTATAATAATAAATAGGTGGAGAAAACTTCACTGTTTTTTAAGTTTCACCTATAAATGCAAAATATTTTAAGTAAACTATTTTCAACGTTAAGTGAAGATTTTTTTGTAGAAATTATTGAAAAAATACAAATTTTCACCAAACTTAGTAATTTCTGTAGGAGGTACCAGTTAGGGCAGCACAACGGAGTGATGGTTCATATATTTGTAACGTCCATAAGGAGTAGTGGTAGGTATGAAAATATATACCGTCGAACTTTTCTATTACGTAGTCACTGGGGATCGCCGATTTCTATGTTATAAAGAAAATTCGTTGTAGAAAAACTGCTGAATATTTGGTTATATATGCACACACTAACTTAATATTTAATTTAGATGTTATTTCTATACATACAAATTTATATAAACATTAAAACTTATTTCATCGACAACATCTTCACATCTACTGAGGAAGGAACAAACTTTATTCGTGACATAATTTCTTCATTCTATAAAAGTTATTTGTGCGCGCAGAAATTCATTGCATTTTTGCCATTGCTAACCAAAATTCTTTATAGATAAGTTCGACTGTATATAAATGACCAGCGTCGAAATCTGAGCTCGATTTAATGATGACCATCTGTCTGTCTGTCCCCACGATTACGAGATATCGAGCTGAAATTTTAAATAAAAACTTTTATCCTCAATGCGGAGATTATAGAGAAGTTCGAATGTATATAAATGATTACTATCGAAATCTGATGTCGATTTAATGATGACGATCTGGCTGTCGGGACCGGCAGTGGCATAGTGGTTAGCACACGCGACACGGATGCGGGAGATCCGTGGTTCGATTCCCGGCTCCAGTCATCTACATTTTTCGTTCATTACTGGCCCTCTCAATGTTGTCGACAGCAACATTAGGGGGGGCTTCATGTCCAGATAATCGGCATGTCCAGCAAAATCTTCTCAAACAATGACGTTTGCATTCTTCGATAAAAAAAAGTAGGTGCCGTTTGTTGTGAATCTAAAAAAGAGAGCGAGTTAATTCACAACAACGCTAGAAGCATCCCCTACCTCATTCATATGGTGTAAAGGGAAAATAAGTTGTATCTGTCTGTCTGTCCCGCGATTACTGCCGTAGTTTAAAAGATATCAAGCTGAAATTTGGAATGCAAAATTCTATCCCCAAAGCAGAGGTTAAGTTCTAAGACGAGCCCGATAGGTTAAAATTACTCCCATCCCCATACAAACTCTTCCTTTTTGGGGTTTGTCCCTACGATTAAAGCCGTAGTTAAGGAGCTATCGTGCTGAAATATTGTATCTAACTTCTATTCTCGAAACGCTGGTTAAGTTCTAAGATAAACAAGATCGGCGGAAACCTACTCTTACCTCCCTACTTTCCGTGTATCTGACCCAGCGATTACAGCCATAGTTTAAGAACGTAGTTTAAGCTTATACCCTCTAAGCGGAGGGTAAGTTCTAAGATGAGCAAGATTGGACAAAAACTATTCCCGCATCCTTTACAAACTACTTGTTATTTAGAGGTGCCTCTTTGTCCGTTCCCACGGTTACAGTAGTAGTTTAAGAGCTACCGATCGATATAGTCCATATTTATTCCTGAGTCAAACTTCCGCAAGCGCACGCCTAACGCCAAATATGTCTGAATTTCTTCTAGAAAATATTAGTACTAGTAAATTTTCATTAGGATCAGTTAAGCTTGTTAAGCTTTATCCACCCCACCAGCCAGCCAGACAGACGGACATGACTCAGACATCTTAAAAAGTCCTGAAACGAATTTGGTCTTCAGATACATGGGCTCTAACACCTCTCGTTTAATGCGTCATACTATTTCTTGTACCAAATGAAATATATTATCTTCAATATGGGTGAGGGTATAAAACTTAAAACAATTGGAATAAAATTATGTTTTTTTTTTAAGTTATAGATGTTTGAAATGTTTGAAATGTTTGAAAAAACATTTCAGAAAATCGGTTTAAAAATGCAAATTACATATTATATTGTCTTATTCGAAATGAAATGGCTCTTCCCAAATATAATTTGAATGAGTCGCACAATATCGCCTTAGAAAATTTAAACATGAAAAAAGTTAGAGATGAATCGAATGATCGATAATAAACGAATGATAATATAATATAATTTTTATAAAATTTGCTCCTAACTGCCTTAAAGGTGCCCCTAGAGGAGTCAAATGTATGACCGACCCTTAAAATTTGTACAACCTTGGGGTTTCTCAGATCATATCTAACTTTTTTCGTCAACCCTTAATGTGATCCCCATAATCTTTTTTATTTTTTTATGAAATCAGCTCCCGACGCTCCCATGGTACGTCCTAGGGGGGGGGAATGTATGACCGACTAGTATTTGTCTCCTAACAATTTTCTCCAAAATACCTATCCCCTAACTTCATACCCTAAGTCGAAACAAATTGAATTAAACTTGTTAGTACGTCCAGTTTTCCAGTGTCCAGTTTCAGATTTTTTCAAATTCAATTCGTTTTCTTCCGTGGCCGCATTCATAAGGTGCATGGACCTTATGACACAACAAAAAGTGTCATAAAGTCTATGGACCCTATTCCCATGGGCGTTGTGTCATAAGGTCCATTAGTATTGCGACATAAGGTCTATGAACCTTATGACACCTTATGGTCTCAAGATACGCCTTGATGGAGCCATCATTTTGACAGTCCTTATGCCACGCCCATGGGCCCCGGCATAGACATTATGACCATGTACCTTATGACATACCACCGTCTGTTTCACCATGCTCAATTACAATTTGCAATATGTCACAAGTAACACATGTGAATTCAACAAATGCTACAATAAGTCGTCAAATTTTAGCTCAGAACTTAACTGCGAAATAAAGCGAAATAAATATTTTCATGGGAATTGATGCAATTGGTCGCCATATCTCGTTACCGGATGAAAATGCCACATTCACCTCTTGGGCTCTGAACTTCACCTACTTCACCTTCCATATATAAAATCAATCCCTATATCTGCAATTAAGTTCAAACGAAAATTTAAAAGGCTATAAAATTTAACTTTAGAAGTTCTTTAAAAATTTAATAAAAAAACACTACCTACATAACTTGATTTTATACGAATTATCTTCCAAAATTAAATCTTTTCTAAACGAAGAATAATATTTCATCATTTCACATAATATTGTATTATGAATAGCATTTGTTATCATTTTGAAAACAAAATCAAAACTCGTGTTAAATATTGCTGCATTTATCGTTTCAACAGCAACAGATCACACACACAAAGCATTGTGAACGGGTGTGTGGGGGTCAGTGTCTCTTATAACAGCAACAACCGAAACAACAACAGCAGCAACTTCAACTGAGAAGAATAGTGTTGGATATTAAAAAACAACAACAACATCAGCAGTAATAATAATGACAACAACGGGCAACGACAATAAAAATAATTGCAAGTGATAACAACAATAACAACAACAACTGCAGAATAACAACAATGTTTGGTAATAATGATATTTCCATAATCAACTAAATATCTTATTTCATTCGAGGCAATAAAACCTCAGATTGCAAATGGATTTATAAAAACAAAAACAAAAAGATGAAAAAAAAAACTTGACGATTATCACTCAATGAGATTATATACGAGTAGATATATACACAGATATGGATGTATATATAACTATGCACTTATCGTGAAATGGAATTCCCAGAAAGTTTTTAAGTTTTTATAATACTTATATGTGAATGAGGTAACCAAGTTACGTAAGGGTTGCAGGTTTTCTTACGACAGCGGTATATAAAGGATTTTAAATGTTATTGAAAATAGTGACTAGATAAAATATAATTTATTTAGATAGGTATCATATAGACGTTTCACAAGAAAGTGTTATAAGCCACTGCGATATTTAAAAATGAGCAAATAATAGAAAAAAATCTTACCTATCTCCTAATTGCTAACGATAACGTCGAGGGAGCCGCCGATGAATGAGAAACAGATGACTAAGGCCGGATTTGAATCCTAGTCTTCCGCATGATAGTCGAGTGTTCTAACCATCATGCCACAGTGGGTCTTCGGTTATAGATATAACTTAATAAAAAAAAAAACTTTATTTCCCTTTGCACCCCATGAGTGAGGTATGGGATAGCTTCTCGCGTTGTTGTGAATTAACACGCTTTCTATTTTTAGATTCACAACTAACGGCACCTACTTGTTTATCGACGAATGCGAACGTCACTGTTTGAGAAGCTCTTAATAGACACGACGATTGAATCGACGCTTTATACTGCGAAGTTGCTGTCAACAACATTCGAGGGGAGCCGACAATGAAAGAAAATTTTATTTATTTTTTTCTTTTAAGATGACTGGAGCCAGGTTTGAACCTGCGATCACGGTAGTCGCGTGTTCTAACCACTATGCCACGGTCGGTTATAGATATAGCTTTGATTAAATCGGGATCTGCAAATATGTTAAGTTTATAGGAGGAGATTTAATTTCGGTGTTGCTCTTTATAAATTTTACCGCATTAGTTATTTAGACTTATTTCGATAGACCATTTGTGCAAAGTAGAATATTTGTTAAATAATTGCTTTAAAAAATCAAACAAATCTATCAAAGAAATGTTGATAGACTGTAACAGGACTCAAATCCAGATCAATTGCATCATAGTCGCGTGTTCTCACCATTATGTCATATAAACTTTACAAAAAAATCGTGTGCGTTTTCCGCTCTTTCTAACTTATTTCGCTATGTATTCCACAATGATACGAAACATATTTAAATTGTTCCCCTCTTACTATAAATACCGACTGCCATAATGACATACCGCCCTATTACCATTTAATTAATTTAGACTGTAACCCTCGTGCGTGCAATCTAATTTCAATTCCCATTAGTTTTTGCAACGAGAAAAAAACGCAACACAACACAAAATTTCATTTACCCTACACAACACAAGACTCGCGTTATCAGTTAACAAACTAATTAAATTTAAATTAAATTCCATTTAAAAACATAATTTTGAAAATTTTGGCTTTTTTCTAATTACCAAGCGAAAAATAAATGTAAAACAACTACAGGAATAAACTGATACAGGCGGACAAACCCATAGAAAGATTACAACACTAGTACCTGCATGTTTAGTTAGTCCCGTAGTGGTGGTGTTGGTGATTACGGAAAACCAAAGCAAACACATGGCAGCGTATGTTAAACTATTAAAAACAGCAACAACAGCAATGAAGACGGTTGCCGCCTCACTTAACTAGTACTACGTAGTACGTACGTATGTGTATGCAACACATTAAACCACCAGATTGTTAGGAAACTGAAGAGCGCTAAAGTACAACATATCTATTTGTATTATCAGTTCAAAAACTAAAACATACACATGGTGTAGTAGTAGAGAAAAAGAGTGTGAGTGAAGCGAGCAAGTGTGTGTGTGTGCGTGTGTTTGTTGGTACCTACGACAGGATACACGAAGTTGCAAATGGTTTAAAATTAAGTGCATGTGGGATAATCGAGGACTAATGGCAAAGTAATTGTGCGCAAGAGAAAGTTGTTCTGATTAGGAATTGAAGTGCAGCAAGAAACTAATTTTTGTCTTAATTTTCAATAATCTACATTAATTAAGCAGCTCATGTGGTACTTTGACAGTGTAAACATAGAATTTTTTTTTTCAAATCGATTCATATTTACCTTATGTAGGCGGACTTTGAAACAGATACCGGTATATCGAATTAAAAATTGTATTGTTGAATTCGAAACTGTGGTCACAAGTCATTACAGTCAAAGTCTTTAATATAAAATTTCAGAAACATACCTACATTTCTTACTGATTTTTGAATGTAAGACAATTTAAGTAGATATACCCTTCATGTAGGCCTGTTGAACCTTGGTCAGAGCTTCCTTTTCAAGAGATGGCCTGATATATACATCAATTATTCACTCCAAAGTTTTAAATAGGAAGTAAGATAGGCTAGTCGGTTTAAAATTGCTTTCCTACTATGGAATGCCTTATCCCCTTTAGAGATAAATAATATTTTGATTTAAGATGTTCAAAAGCCAGTGCAATAATGCCTTCTAAAAATCTGTTGGGAATATGTGAACCCAGAGTAAAGATCAAACGAACTATTACTATTAGTCACAAGTCATTACAGTCAAAGTCTGTAATTTAAAATTTCAGCCACACACCTACTTTTCATTCATATTTTGATGCGCTTTATACGAAACTGAAGTCTATATCATAGCAGCACGTCAGGATTTTTTCCGAACTTCAAAAGGCTAAAATTCGACACCTAAAGTAAAGAATTTCAAAAGCATAAGGTAGTCGTGGTCTGATCTCGACCACAGAACATACATTTTTATACCCTCACACTACGGATAGGAAGATATATATCATTTGATTCGACCCAAAAATATAACACAAAAAATGAGTCACTATAGACTCAAGGGTTCCTTGAATCAAATTCGATTCATGACTTTTTAAGTCGTTTGATCTATGTCCGTCTCTCTGTCTGTCCGGCTGGTAAGCACAATAATTTTCGAAAGACGTGACCAATTCTTTTGAAACTTAGCATGGGTTAATATTTTCCTAAAACTTCTCACAGGATTGCATATGGGTTATAAGGCCACACTACTGCTGATACCTCGCATACATATGAACGATTCCGCCCACTTTAGAAATAGAGTAATAATTTCAATACAATTTGGTAAGATATAACATGATAAAGTTTTGGAGAAACAAATTGAAAGTATAAATGTACTTTTCCTCCCACTTTAGAGTACAAATATCAATACACCCAATGGGTGATGGTATTTATCAGTCAGTCCAACTGACTGGAATTTATGTATTTGTTTTTGTGTGCATGAAAAAATGTATGTTTAGAGTTCGATGGCACACCATGGCTACTTTATGTTTTTGGTGTCGCTTAAACCGAATCTAAAGTCGTGGTTAGAACACGCGACTACCATGCGGGAGGTCCGTGGTTCCATTCTCGGCACCAGTTATCTACATTTTCTTTTATTGCCGGCCCCCTCGATGTTGTCGACAGCAACGTCGCAGTAAAGTGGCGAGTCAATCGGCATGTCTAGTAAAAGCTTCTCAAACAGTGACGTTCGCATTCGTCGATAAACAGTAGGTGCCGTTAGCCGTGAATCTAAAATAGAAAGCGTGTTAATTCCCAACAATACGAGAATGTATCCCATACCTCATTCATGGGATGTAAAGGAAAATTAAGTTTTTTTTTAGGTTAAAGTCTGTTTATCCCAATCACATCAGGTTTTTTACATAACCCCAAAATAACCTAGCTGTGCGGTTCGAATTTTGATTTCTTAAAGTTAGAAAATAAGATTGACAGAATTATCCTGGTAAGCAGACCCCCTCTGACTTGGGCTGTCGCACAGTGTATTGTTTGAAAATGAAACAAATAAGTTAACCTATTAGTTTCTTTCGCGGCATTGTGATATTTTAACAACATTTTCATTAAAACCAGTTAAGTGGTTTGGAGGATTACCCATTACAAACATTCATGATGTAACCAATTTTGTGAATAAAACTGATTTGATGATTTGATCTGATAAATAATTTTTGGATATGGCTTCCGCGAATGCGTCTTATGAACACTACCAAGTCTTATGTAGCTATTCATTTAAGCTATTTCTCGAATTGGTTATATAGGCAAATGTTCGTCACGGGCAAACTCAAACACTACTGAAACGAAGTAGATAAGTATTTATTTAAAAAATCTTAATTTGTCTAATAGTGAGAATAGTATATCTTATTTTCTATTTTTAATCGTTAAATATCTTTTTTTTTTGGTTTTAAGTTCAAAGTTTTAACAAACCATGAAAACTCTTTTATACCACATTTTTTAACAAAATGCAAGTGTGTATCAAAACAAGTAATCTTCGACTATAGCACAAAGATAACTTTACAACTCATGGCATGCAAATTAAGCTGCATCGATTAAATAGGTTAAAAAATGGGTGCAAAATTTAAAACAGGACAACCGAAAACTTCAAGATATTCCGAATACATAGATCGTGTAAGAGCGTCCGTTCGTAAACATTGTCGGAAATATTATGTCGTAAAGACTGTTTTGGTCGTTTTAAGTACATTTTGTATGTGGTCTCTAAGGGGGTGAAGGGGGCAACATAGGAGCGTCAGGAGCTGATATAAAAAAAAATATAATAATATTAAAAAAATTTATTGGGGACCACCTAAGGGGTTGATGATAGAGACCAGATATGCTCTGAGAAACTGTTGGGGTTGCAAAAATATTGGGTGTCGGTCATGCATATGACTCATATAAGTGCACCTATGAAGAAGTTTGAGCGTTGAGAGCAAATTTTATATGGAAGCCTCCTTAAGGGTAGAAAATGGGGAGTAGGTATATTTGATAAAAATGGTAGTAGGGAAAAGTAACTGGGGTTAGGTCACACAGTTTGCCGTGACTGTTGCTGGGCTTGATGTGTATCTTTTCCCATCCCCACCAACTTTGACAAGGATCCGCAGTCATTTGCCCTACCCAAACTCCCCCAATTTTTGGCTCATGCGTTAATTTTCCAACCATATGAAATTAGTGGGTGGTCTGTATGGGATTCGTGAACGAGTATTCACTAAGATGGGTCGCACTTCATTCAAAAAATAAAAAGGTGTTTCGGTCACCCCCTAAAATAAAAGACAATTTAAAAACGAACTCAAGAAATTTTTTCATTTGTTTTTGCAACGCCCCTTGACCCGGCGCATTGGCTTTTTTGTTTCCTGTGCCTCCATGTGTAGTCCGATCATATCGTGTGATATCATATCAATGTTCTTAGAATGACAACAGCTACATTTTCTTCTTTGGTCACTTTTGACTCCGACATCATGTTCCAGAAGTTACAAAATGCGATCACGCCAACATTCGTAAACAATGAGCTTTGGCCTTTATAAAGGACAATGCAGAGTACAATTTTCTAAGCAACAGTTTTGTAGAGAATTTAGATGTTCTAAAAACCCATTTTAAGGTCCTTTTCTAACCTTCATCGAAATAAGGACAGAAAGGACTTGTAAGGAAGTGCACTAAACCAATAAGAAAGATGCTCTGACTATTATAGGGCGCTGTTCGCACAGTGCTTTGAAAAGAGACAAAAAGTTTAGCAAAATATGGAGATATTAATTTTTTGACTAAGAGTAAGCTAAATTAGCTGAGCAAACATTCTTGTATAACATTAAAATGTTGTAAAAGTCCTTTTCTGACCTTTCTCGAAATAATGATCAAATATGTTATGACGTAGAGGTAAAGTGTTCCACAAAAAATTCCTTGTTAAATTTCATTGGAGAGATTTTAGCAACTATTTCAAACTATAGTTTAGGTTTAACCAAAACCATCATCTTCGACCTAGAGGGGATCTGTCCCCCGGAAATTTAACTTGCCAAACTTGACTTCGACCTAAGATCAGACTTCAAATGTCCCACAAAGGAGTTGAAAAAATATTACCATTACGGTTCCTATCAAACAAAAAGTGCAACCATAAATATTGCGTCTGAATAAACTATAACTTTCTTTAACATTTTGTGGTCATTACCTCCTGCCCCTTCCACCGATTATGCCCGCCAGACAATTCTTAGTATTTGTTCCCCAATCCACATTGGCATTAATTCCTTTGCGTCCCTCGTTTCACAGTTATATGTGCAACATACATACCTACATTATTTGTCTTTAAATACTCACTTAATTTTCAATTCACTTGCTATGGCCAACCTACGTGTAATTTTTTGTTATTCTTTACCTATGATAAAGAGCGCCTTAAAGTTTTGCTCTGTTTAATTGTTTAACGTTACTAAGTTTCGTTAATTTTGGAACTTTGCTACTAAGACTCCCCGCATGAAAACGCTAAAATGTAAAAGGAATTGTTATCACTTGACTATCTGTAATTTTTTCGGATACATTCATTTATAAATAAAATACACAGTCGTAGCACAACACCATTAACGGCGGTTGCCTGATACGTGTAAGAAAGTAAAACTCCAACTACCGGCTGACTCAGAATTGTAAGAGTATATGTAAAAGGCCATCACCAACGACGTGGTCGTCGCCGCCGTCATCATCATCATCATCATCAGTATTATCACAATAACACCGACAGTCCGCCCTTGCGCCTGTCTACATCATCGTCATCATCATCAACGCAATGATGATGATATTTTGTACTTGATATTCATTTTGGTTTGTTTTTGTTGGGCTCTGTTTTCTTCTTCTTCTTCTTAGCTTTGGTTGATATCTAAAATCTAAAAACAAACCGAGAAAAATATAATAAAAGGAATTCTGCGGATTGTTGTTATTATTGTTATTATAATTCCTTGAAGTGGTCATATCAGTAAAATATAATCATCAAAACTAACAAACACACACACATACACTCACACACTACACATTCAGATTCAGATATCCCCGAAACCCCAGTACCATATCCAGATCCAGTCAACATGTACTCGTACTCGCACTCGCACTCACACTCACATTCGTACCGCCTGTGTCAGTTTGTATCATCTACTTGGGGCCCACAAGTACTCACCGCCGCTGCATACTGGGCAATGTGCAGTAAAATAAAACGAAAATGAAATAAGAATGAAAATAACTGAAATGCAACTTGATGATGATTACGAACAGCGAAAATATCTACGTACTTACGCTTCGCTAACACCGGTCAAAAAAATGGAATCTTAAAAAAGAAATCCCAAATCAAAAAACAAAAAACAACAACAGCAACAGTAACAGAAACTCTAAAAAGTACCCACTTGTAAAGGAATGAAAAATTGTATGTCTGTATTTATGATGATGATAATATGTTGATCGCATTCAAAAGATACTTTTGCTGCTTTTGTGCCCCTTTTTTTGAATTTGTACTGTTGGTTGTTGTTGTGGCGGCTGCTGCTGCTGCTGCTGCCGCCGCTGTTGGTTGTGATAATCATACAAAACGTAAAACACCATTAACATTGTTTTACTTGAGACAATTATAATGCCCCTAAGTGTTTTGTTTTATACAATCATATTTACTTGTATTGTATACACTTAAATGTTCATGGAATTACCCATATTTATATGTTAACATTTAAGTGTGCACTCTACAACTGCAACAGGTGGGCTGCATGCATATTCAGTTGGCGTTGAGATTTGTAACATCTTGTGACATTTATTTCGATATTTATCAGATAATTTTTGTGTCGTGATGTTAATGGTGGTAGTGGCGGTGGTGGACTCTTGAGATGTCGCCGGCTATGTCTTGCGACATCCGTTTCGTTAGATAGGAAATGATCTCTAAACAATGTAAGTTAATTGAAGTAATGTGATTGTCTAAAATCGAATATAGATACTATGTTGCAGTACTTAGGGTTGGTATTGAACGCAGAGCGACTGACAAATTGCTAAAACAGCATTATAAAGTAATTTAATATATATATATATATATGTGTTTCTCTGACTCCCATTGGAGCATAGGGCGCCATAAAAACACTTTGCTTTCCATGAATAAGATACGGGTGAGCAAGGAATTGTAGATGGCAGTAACAGGGCTCTAACCCAGGCCACTCGCATAATAGTCGCGTGTTCTAATAATTATGCCGAGGTCGGTCCCGATTGTCCATTGTGTTCAGTGAAAAGTATTGCCATTGTATCTGAAAATGAGCTTGAACAGCTATCAGCATCAACTTTGCTACTCTTTGCATAGAATTGCATAAAGACCTGAGTAGGAGTGCTTATTAGGGTGAGTCTTAAAAAATGTTTTTGGAATTTTTCATGGGCCAAGTTAAAATTTTATTAAGACGTACAAAAAAACTCTATGTGAATTTTTTTAATTTTTTTCTTAAAGGTTTAGGGGTCGCTACCGGGGTTCGAAATTCAAAATTTTACCGTCATCCTGAGGGATAAGCAGAATAACTCGAGTAAACCTTAACTGATCCTTAAGAAAATTTTTCAGTATTAATTATTTCTATAACGAAGTTATATAATTGTAAATGGGCAGAATTGCCCCACCCCTTCTGGTACCTCCCATACAAAATTACCTATTTTTTGATAATTATTATTTCTCCCATAGCTTTCAAACTTGCAGCTGGATGGCATTTAAACTTGGTCAGTTTAATAACCTTGTAATAACAGATAAACCCTCGGAAAATCAAAACATTTGTCACACCCCTTCTGGTACCTCCCATACAAATGACCGAATTAACCCCCACATTTTTACCTACATATCTTTTTAGTAAAAATACTGAATTCAATAAAATTTTGTATGAGATGAACACATGCAAAAATTTGACTCGTGAGTGAATATGGGCTATATCGGCCAACCCCTTCTGGTACCTCCCATACAAAATTACCTATTTTTAGACAAATTATTTTTTACCAATAATTTCCAAACGGACAGCTGGATGGCATTTAAACTTGGTCAGTTTAATTACCTTGCAATAATAGATAAACCCCCAGAAAATCAAAACCTTTGTCACACCCCTTCTGGTACCTCCCATACAAATGACCGAATTAACCCCCACATTTTTACCTACATATCTTTTTAGTAAAAATACTGAATTCAATAAAATTCAGTTTTCAATCAGTTTAATTACCTTGTAATAACAAATAAACCCCCAGAAAATCGAAACCTTTGTCACACCCCTTCTGGTACCTCCCATACAAATGACCGAATTCACTCATAGTTTTACATATTTATGCTAATTATTTGACAGAAAATTTTGATTTTTTTCATAGGTTAACTTAAAAGTTTTAAACGTAGAAGTCATATAATATGATTTATGCATTGTATTTCGGGAATATCAACCGGTCCTGTAATATTGCTTTTTAAGAGGTTTAAAAATGCCTGGACAAAAGTTGATCATTCCAATTTTAAACCTGGCATATCGGATGATCTCATATTAAGACAAGTAAAGAATTTTGCGAATGCTATTTGTTTTGGCGAAAATCAGCTAAAAGAGTTTCAGCCACGAGAGGACTACAAAGAGCTACTTAAGCTGACAATAATATTCTGCGGTATGTTCCAAAAACACAAATATTCTTCAGAGCACCAGCAGGTCTTTACCGTGCTAGATGGAAGGCTAAGGTAATATATTCCTTAAAAATATATTTATTCATAGAGCAGTTCAAGTTAAACAAAAGCGAATTATGTGGAATACAGGATGTTTGCAGTTTTATAATTAATATTTACCTTAAATTTTGGTTTGAATCCACTTCTGGACCTTCTGCTTCAAGAAATGACCTCCAGTTATTAAAAGACTTGAAGTCTTATGCAACAATTAATAAAGAGACAGTGGCAATAGCCTTAAAAAAATTCTAGGTCATCTCTGGTATTTTTAGGAAGAGCTAGATGGATTTGCATTTTTGATGACAAAGTTTCTCATGAAATTAAGAAGAAGATGGTAAATGCTTTAAACATAGAAGGAGTAGATAATCCAGAAAAACGAGTTACAGTGGATGGAAACCTACTACATTCCAAAAGTCTCGAGCAACAATACTCTTAGATTTTTCAGCATAACGGGTATTAAATCGGGTTTCCTAAAAAAAATGTTGAAGATTGGGAGCAAGATGCAGACTTTAAATTAAGTAAAGAATTAGTTCGGTCTAGGTTGAAGGTTGTTAATGATATTGCTGAACACGGAGTGGCCTTGATGCAGGAATACAATAAATTGCATACACATTATGGAGTACAGAAGCAGTTCCTATTATTATTGGTGAAGGAATTTAGAAAAAAATATTCAGATCCAAAAAAATCTACCATGTGTAAACAATATTTTACAATATTTTAAAATTTAAAGAAAATTGTAAGCAGTAATACAGTTGTTTATAATTATATTTTTTAATGTTAAGTTTTTCATGCAATGAATTCATGTTTAATATTAATATATTAAATTTTTATTTTAATATTATTTTTTAACTGTTTAATTTAATTTTTATTTTCGAAATGTACCTTTTTAAATAATAATACAACAAAAACTGATGAACAAATTTGAAATAAATCATTTTTTATTAACTGTACTGTAAAAATTCCTAAGTTGGACTGCAAATTAGTGGAGGGGGGGGGGGGGGCAAGACAATAGCATTGCATTATCTATGTTGAATATCTAATAACATTCATTAAACTAGATTTATATTTAAGATAAGCATTAGTAAAATTACAATAAGCGTATATCTATAGCAAAATATAAATGAATTCAGCATACTTACAAAAAATGTATGTAAAAATATGGTGGTTATTTCGGCCATTTGTATGGGAGGTACCAGAAGGAGTGTGGCAAAGGTTTTGATTTTCTGGGGGTTTATCTGTTATTACAAGGTTATTAAACTGATCAAGTTTAAATGCCATCCAGCTGTCCATTTGGAAATTATTGGTAAAAAATAATTTGTCTAAAAAAAGGTAATTTTGTATGGGAGGTACCAGAAGGGGTTGGTCGATATAGTCCATATTCACTCACGAGTCAAACTTTTGCATGTGTTCATCTCACACAAAATTTTATTGAAATCAGTATTTTTACTAAAAAGATATGTAGGTAAAAATATGGGGGTTAATTCGGTCATTTGTATGGGAGGTACCAGAAGGGGTGTGGCAAAGGTTTTGATTTTCTGGGGGTTTATCTGTTATTACAAGGTTATTAAACTGGCCAAGTTTAAATGCCATCCAGCTGTCCGTTTGGAAATTATTGGTAAAAAATAATTTGGTTAAAAATAGGTAATTTTGTATGGGAGGTACCAGAAGGGGTTGGCCTATATAGTCCATAGTCACTCACGAGTCAAATTTTGGCATGTGTTCATCTCACACAAAATTTTATTGAATTCAGTATTTTTACTAAAAAGATATGTAGGTAAAAATATGGGGGTTAATTCGGTCATTTGTATGGGAGGTACCAGAAGGGGTGTGAAAAAGGTTTTGATTTTCTGGGGGTTTATCTGTTATTAAAAGTTAATTAAACTGACCAAGTTTAAATGCTATCCATCTGCCCGTTTGAAAGTTATGGGAGAAATATTAATTATAAAAAAATAGGTAATTTTGTATGGGAGGTACCAGAAGGGGTGGGGCAATTCCGCCCATTTACAGTTCCGTTACTTCGTTATGGAAATTATTAATACTGAAAAATTTTCATAAGGATCAGTTAAGGTTTACTCGAGTTATTCAGCTTATCCCTCAGGATGACGGTAAAATTTTGAATTTCGAACCCCGGTAGCGACCCCTAAACCTTTAAGAAAAAAATTAAAAAAATTCACATAGAGTTTTTTTGTACGTCTTAATAAAATTTTAACTTGGCCCATGAAAAATTCCAAAAACATTTTTTTTTTGCCAAATAAGAATCAACCTAGTGCTTATACAGCCCAATTTGTCCAAGAACTGAAGTCTCGTAAAGGGACTGAAGATTGTTTGGCGAAAATAATCCCTAGTTGGTAGCGGCACAAAATCTACGCTGTCGTTCACAACATAGATGCTCAAAAAGTCGATAATGTGAGAAATAGATGGGTAAATCAAATGTCCATGAGAACCTCATTAGACATTAGTTGAACGATGTTAACTTATATTCTTTTATATCTTTTATTAAAATATAGATAAGCATTTAGTTAAAAGCGAAAATATAATCCAATTCATGAAAACTATTTGAACGGTGTTGTGTTTTATTCTTTTATATGGCAATGAAGGACCTTAACAATACAATCATAATTTTGGAAAAATATAGATAAGGATTTGGTTTAAATCGAAATTAAAATCCAAATATTACATGCCCCATTCATTATTTACAAAATTTCTTATTTTGGAATGTTTGTAACGGGTAAACTCAGAAACCACAAAAACGACTTTCGTATTGTTTTATACCAATTATCACAATTTACCTAATGAACAAAATACGGTACTTTATTTGATGTATTTCTTCAACGTAAGCAGCAATATTTTATGTGGAAACCTACAACATCTTACCAATCTATATATATAAAAGGCTTGGATGTCTGCCCAGCCCAAACGGGAATGTTGGAATGTTGGTTCCTTTTATGACTTAGGCGCGTAATAAGACAGCATTTTTAGAAAATCCAAACCGCAAGGGGATAAAATGCGCTTGGCACCGCCCCATACAACTCGAATTTTGAAATGGCTGTATGTTTTGAACCAAAATATGTACGAAGTCGAGATTTGGCACATATATCGGTCCTAGAAGAAAACATACTTTGTTTGTGGAAAATGGGCAATTCCACGCCCCTTTTTAAAAAATCGTTATATGTGCCAAATAAATAGACCAATTGCAATTATATTTTCTTTGTGTGATACTGCCCATAGGGCCTGTATTAAAGGCTTCATAAAACAAAGATTGACTATGGGGCGTGGCACCGCCCACACAAACTGAAATTTCAATCGGCTCTATCTCACGAGCCATTAGAGGTATGAATATGAGATTTGCTACATATGTTAGTGGCACAAGGAAGACTGCGTCTCGCTGGAAAATGCGCAGTGCCACGCCCCTTTTAAAGAAATCTTTATCAAGGCGAAATAAATGGGCCGATTTCAAAAAAAAATTTGAATGAGTTGGATACATCAAAACAAAATTATACAAAGGGGCGTGGCACCGCCCCACACAAACCACAATTTCAATCGGTCATATTTCACAATCCATGTAATGGGTCATACTATTAGAACGATAGTAATAACATTTTCATAATCTAACGGGTCCGCCATCTAACGTTTTATTTTCAACTAGTGCTTATTTCGTGAATGGTAACACTTAGCTCATGTCTGATTTGACAGATAATTAGTTTTATCCTTCCGCTGAACGAATATGGTAATCGCTTGAACAACGCTGGGAAATATTGCGACTTTACTTTGAAAATCATGGTAATGTTGCAGAGTGTGTGCGAAAATTGCGTACGGATTTTGGAAGAAGAGAAGCACCGTCAGCTCCGTATGTTCGTTATCTTGTGAAAAAAGTGAAAGAAACTGGCTTCCTCATCGATAAACCATAGCGTGAAAAGTCAAAAACAGTGCGTATACCCGAGAATATTGCTGCTGTGGCAGAAAGTGAGCGTGAAGCGCCATCAACATCAATTCACCGTTTGCATAATGACCTTGGTATGACGCCATTCAAAGTTCACTTTGTTCAGGAGTTGAAGCCATTAGACCATCCAAAGTGTTTTCGCTTGTCGCATTTGGGGCACAGAAAACCCGCACGCATACATTGAAAAGCCGATACACCCAAAACGAGTCACTGTTTGGTGCGGATTTTGGTCCAGAGGCATAATTTGGCCACACAGCCGAAGCTACACTCGATGTTTTGCGCCCTGTTTTTGAAGATCGCATTATCAGCCGCAGAGCTGATGTCGTTTGACCACCTCGGACCTGCAATTTGACACCGTTGGACTATTATTTGTGGGGTGCCCTCAAAGATAAGTGTTACGCCGACAAGCCAGAGACAATTGACGCTTAAAAGGACAATATTCGTGAAGCCATTGGTGAAATACAGCTGCACACATTCGATAACGTGCTTACAAATTTGACCAATCTTGTAGGCTACTGCATGGCCAGCCGAGGCAGCCATTTGAATGAAATTATTTTCCATTATTAACCGAAAGGATTGTACTTTCAAATAAAAAAAGAAATTTGAGAAAATATTTAGTAGTTTTTTATAGCATTTTCAAAAAATAAAGTTATTTGGCGGACCCTGTATATATTTTAAATTGCTTGACTAACTGATTTCGTGAAATGGCTGTATATAGGATGATGAAATTTAAGGTGAAGGTCCCCTTTTTCGAGTAATCGTCAGCTAAGAATGGATTTTTGAAATTTCGTTAGGGGTAAGGGATAAAACTTATACAATCACTCAGACCAATCGGCTAATACTATATGGGCATGCCGACTATTAAATTTTTTTCCGTTTTTTTTTTGAAATACGATATTTCTGCCGCCTAGACCAAACGGCTACTTATATGGGTTTGCTCCCTATAGAATTAGATTCGTACCTTACCTTTACCTGGGTAAAAAATAACTCAGGCCTAAGGGGTAAAGCTACAAGCACATTACTTGTATTGCTTAAATTCTTAAGAAGATTCATTGTGTGTATGGGTGAAGCAACGCGGGAAAGCTCGTAAAATCATAATTTTGAAAAAAAATGTCTTTTAGTATTTGTCAAGCGATATTATATCCCAAATTTTAGATTTCCCAATATTTGGTAATAAAATTAGTTTTATGTGGAATGTTTGTAACGGTTAAACTTGATAATTACTGAGCCAATTTTAATATTATTTTAATGAAATCATCACAATTTGTCTAAAGAACAAATTACGATACTTTATTTTCTAATATTTATTACCTTCAATTTTTTAAAATCACAATATAAGCAGCTATATTTAAAGTGCAAATCTGCACCATCTTACCAATAATATCATAATTTAAAAATAAATATTTACTAATCATATTTTAAAGCGAAATTATATTCCAAATTTTACATGTCCCAGCCTTTATATATGAAATTGTCTATAAGTGACATGTTTGTAACGGGTAAATTCATAAACTACTGAACCGATTTTAATATTATTTTATTAAAACCATCACAGTTTGACTAAAGAACAGAACGCCTTTTTTGTTTTTTTTTTTATTGTGTAACTTTATATATTTGGACTCACTCTATGAATTCGCGTAATCATAATATTTTGTGGGTTTTACCTCCTGTCCCTTCTTCCGATTTTTTCCACGGGCAATTCTTTTTATTCTTCAATCCGCATTGGTATTACATCCTTTGCGTTTCATAGTTATATATTATATTCCAGACTTTACATGCCCCAGCCTTTATTTATGAATTTGTCTATAAGTGCCATGTTTGTAACGGGTAAATTCTTAAACTACTGATCGGGTTTTAATATTGTTTTATTAAATTCATCACAGTTTGACTAAAGAACATAATGGCTTACTTGGTTTTTTTTTATTTTGTGAGTTTGATTACCTTAAGTGTTTCATAGTTGTAAGCGAGTTGGTGTCAATTCAAATAAACACGAATTACTTGAAATTTAAAGATAATCGTTATTTGAAGTCATGAATGTGTAATATTAGTGCAATGCATTTCTTTTTTTTGTAATTTTGTACATTTTGATAAGTTGTGGTTTTGATGGTTCTTATACCTAATGCGTTCGTTACTATGTGGGTTTGATAAAATTCAGAGAGATGGAGATGGAATGTGTATACACACGAAGGAGAAGGTCTGTTTTCAGGCATGTGAAAACAAGACCTTGAAGACATGACGTTTCCATGTCTCAGAAGGCCTTGTTGCATGCCTGCTTGAATAGGCTTTGCTAATTTCGCTACTGGGTAAATCGCTTATCAGATCCCTAAAGAACGTTAACTGTTAAATAATGCCGGGCGTCTCTGGATGATATAGCGAGACATGCAAACCAGTGCTAATGGCGGGAAACTCAACATTGTTGCTATCCACCCACATTTCCTATCTACCGAGAAATCAGTTTATTTGGATTTCCTATCCACCATCCTATAATTGAATATCTACTCTCCCATATTTTTGTAGTGTATGTATCTTCGTTTTAGACTTTCTCGTTCATGTTTCGAGGGGTACATCAAACATAAGTAAAGATAGGAGAAAGAACCCACTTGCCCAGCAACAAAACAGCTAGATGTGTAAACGTTAAACGTGTCTAGATCCCATATTGGAAGCATCATAGCTATAATAACCGGTCACTGGCCTGCTGGCAAACACGCTAAGAAGTTAATACTTCCCTAGAGAAGCTACAACGATGAGGAAAGAGAGGAGACGACAGGGCGTATTCTATATCACTGCACTGCTTTTGGTGACCAAAGATATGAGAAGTTTAAACATTGAACAATTTTGATTAACGCCTGCCCATCAGTAGGTGATCTGCATAATATCCAGGCCTTTATCAGAACAACGAAATAGCTAAAGAGCGACGCTGACCAATTAGAATGGGAATAATTGGAGCGAGAATTTAAAATGGTATTACCTATAATCGAGACCGGCCGTGTCATAGTGGTTAGAACACTCGATAAACATGCGGGAGATCCGTGGTTCGGTTCCAGTCTCCAGTCATCTAAATTTTTCTTTCATTGACGGCCCTCTCAAAGTTGTCGACAGCAACATCGCAGTATAAGTTTCGAGTTAATCGGCATGTCTTGTAAAAAGCTTCTTAAACAGTGACGTTTGCATTCGTCGATAAACAAGTAGTTGCCGTTAGTTGTGAATCTAAAAATTCACAACAACGCGAGAAGTCCTCCCATACCTCATTCATGGGGTGTGTTTTTTTTTACCTATAATCATCGGTATTCATAGGGCACTGCAGTAACATTTATTTGCGTATGTACTGAATGCAACCTTAAAAATATTAATATTGTATTATTTTAATCAACTCTAAAATCTTTCAATACTTATTCAAGTAGATATTACATTTTACATGCCAAGTTGTATAATTTTTTAAATAACTCTTTTATATACTTCTCTCTCTTTTTAGGTGACTGTTCAGATTCGACCGAAGACATGACAGTAGATAGCAGAGGTATGTTAAAATAACCCACACATTATTGTATATATATAAACACACATGCATAAGGATCATTGTCCGTGCATATGGGATAATATACCATGTCTCTGCCCCGCCCCAGCCACTCTCTTTCACATATTATTAGCCAATTTTCCATAAAAAGAAGCCAAAAAATCAATATCAATGTTATAACACTCATAAAATGCATTGCGGAAAAAGGGGTTAACGTTCGTCGTAACCCTTTTTTGTGTGTGTGTGTGTGCTTATTTTATTTTGTAGTCACCCAGCGTTATTCATTCATTTCGTTTTGCGTTTGCGTTTTTGTCAATGATGATGATTAAACTTATGACCAGTTCGGGTTTAATACGTGTGTTTTGGTAAAGATAAGAACCAAAAGGGACATAAAAAATATCCCTTTTATCATTTAAACCTTGTGAGTGTGTGTGTGTGCGTGCGTATTGGCGTGTTGGTGTTATCCGCATAGATATACTTTGGCATTGGCAAATCCTTTTTTCAACTTCCTTCCCCCATCTCCTGTCTGTAGCCGACCAGGCAACAAAACGGAAACCCTTCAACGTAACGTAAATTTAAAAGTTAATTCATATTTATAACAATGATTATGTGGTTCGCTCAAGAGCCGGAAGGGAGTCCAGCATGTTGTGATAGATAGCTAGAGATAGAAAAGGAAATGGCAGGGGAGGGGCGGATTATTAAACCAAAGAGGTTTAATGCCATCATTCCTAACCACCTTCCGCAACGATATCGAGCATTATAATGCCAATAAAAAACAGAAGTGTTAATCTCGTGCCAACCATTCACTCCCTGACTTTTGGTGCTATTTTTTTGTGTCTTCTTGCTGATTGGTGATTTCACTTATACGAGTATTTCACATTTTTAGTTGCACTCATTATTATTGCGACATTTCTTCTCTTTCGAGTTTACCGGAGTCTTATCTGGTAAATGCCACCAACCAACCAACCAACTACTGCCTGCTACACACTTTGCGCGTTTCGTGCGCTTCGTGCAATGTGGGTGTTGTCACTCACTCACCCTTTCTCTATATTTGCTTTAATCATTTGTGGTGTCAGAGCGTTTTTTAATTCGTTTATTATCGCCCCGAAAAGGGTTTGATGTCAGTTTAGTCATCAACCTTTTTGTATTTTTTGGTTGGTCGGCTTTTCTTTTTGCCTCTGTCGCATGAAGCTCATTTCCTTGATGATTATGAGCCATGACTTCGAAATGTCGTGGGTGAGAAATGATATAAACGCCCATTAATTAAAACTTCACAAGCGATTTGGCACTTGGATGGCATTAGATACTGAATGAAGGCCTGTTAAAAGGAGATATAATGCCAAGTGCGTTAAGAGAGAAGTGATGGTGCAAAGGTGATTAAGTACAAAAAAAGCTAAAATCATAATATCATGTGGCGTAATTTCATTAAAAATTTTATGGTTTTTTAGTTTGGATCATAAATTTTTGTAATGAAACATAAAAAGAACTGTTACTACAACAGCAAAAATTAGTAAAAAAAAAAATTATTTTGAATTTTACAAATAAAAATTACAAATTAATTTTTATTTATTAGAATTTTTATTTTTTAATTTTTAATCTAAAAATTAATTTTTTTTAATTTTAATTGAATTTTGAATGAAATTTTAAAATTTTTAAATTATTTTTAATATTAAAAATTAAAAATTAAAAATTAAAAATTAAAAATTAAAAAATTCAAAATTCAAAATTCAAAATTCAAAATTCAAAATTAAAAATTAAAAATTAAAAATTAAAAATTAAAAATTAAAAATTAAAAATTAAAAATTAAAAATTAAAAATTAAAAATTCAAAATTCAAAATTCAAAATTCAAAATTCAAAATTCAAAATTCAAAATTCAAAATTCAAAATTCAAAATTCAAAATTCAAAATTCAAAATTCAAAATTCAAAATTCAAAATTAAAAATTAAAAATTAAAAATTAAAAATTAAAAATTAAAAATTAAAAATTAAAAATTAAAAATTAAAAATTAAAAATTAAAAATTAAAAATTAAAAATTAAAAATTAAAAATTAAAAATTAAAAATTAAAAATTAAAAATTAAAAATTAAAAATTAAAAATTAAAAATTAAAAATTAAAAATTAAAAATTAAAAATTAAAAATTAAAAATTAAAAATTAAAAATTAAAAATTAAAAATTAAAAATTAAAAATTAAAAATTAAAAATTAAAAATTAAAAATTAAAAATTAAAAATTAAAAATTAAAAATTAAAAATTAAAAATTAAAAATTAAAAATTAAAAATTCAAAATTCAAAATTCAAAATTCAAAATTCAAAATTCAAAATTCAAAATTAAAAATTAAAAATTAAAAATTAAAAATTAAAAATTAAAAATTAAAAATTAAAAATTAAAAATTAAAAATTAAAAATTAAAAATTAAAAATTAAAAATTAAAAATTAAAAATTAAAAATTAAAAATTAAAAATTAAAAATTAAAAATTAAAAATTAAAAATTAAAAATTAAAAATTAAAAATTAAAAATTAAAAATTAAAAATTAAAAATTAAAAATTAAAAATTAAAAATTAAAAATTAAAAATTAAAAATTAAAAATTAAAAATTAAAAATTAAAAATTAAAAATTAAAAATTAAAAATTAAAAATTAAAAATTAAAAATTAAAAATTAAAAATTAAAAATTAAAAATTAAAAATTAAAAATTAAAAATTAAAAATTAAAAATTAAAAAGAATAATAAATCAAACATAAAATAAAAGAAAGTTTCAGTCAGGAAACCCAACTTACTTATACCTTCTATGTGTTACACTTATGGGTCGCATCAAATGATATATATTCTCCTACCCGTAGGGTAAGTATATAAAAAGGAATAATAAACAAAAAATAACAAAAATGCCGAAATGTCAAATCTAATACCAACTCTCAATATTATTTTAACCCCAACACTTTCTCAGAACATATCTGCACTCGACCTTCAACACTTAATGTATTTTATGAAATCAGCTCCTGAGGAGTCAAAAGTACGACTGACTTCCAAGATTGTTGCAACCCCAACAGTTTCTAAGAACATATCTACCCTCTATCTTCAACCCTTAAGGTGGTCCCCAAAAATTTTTTTTTAATTTTTTATAATTTTTGTTTATAAAATCTACTATTTTCTCTCCCATGTCTCCCAGAGGGGTATGATGTATGATCGACTCCCAAACATTGTTCATCCCACATTTTTCCCATATTCATTCCCTAAGGCGGCTTCCATGCAAAAATCAAATTTTTATGAAGTATGCTCCTAACTGCCTCAAAGCTGCCCCTAGCAACCCCAACAGTTTCTCAGAACATGTCTACCCTCTTTCTCCAACCCTTAAAGTGGTCCCCATAAGTTTGTTATTATTTTTTATATTATAATTTTTTTTATTAAATCAGCTCTGTTCTCCCTTTCTCATGCCTCCTAGAGGGGTGAAATGCATAACACTCCCGCAATATTTCAGTTCCTCCTAAAAATTTTCTTTAACAAACCTACCTCCTATCTTCACCCTCCACACAAAAATCAAAATGTTTTAAAATTTACTCACACCGATCTTTATGCCCCCAAGGTGCCCTAAGAAGGGTCAAAAGACCGACCTCCAATATTTTTGCAATCCCAAATGTTTCTCGGAACATATATGCCCTAACTTAACACAATTTAATAATGTTTTTTATAAAATTAGCTTCTGACACATGATATGATATGACACACCCCCAATAATTTTTTACTTCTAACATTTTCCCAAACTTAGCCGTATCGAAATCGAAAACTAGCGAGACCCAATTTGCTACAATGTTGTTTGTTAACGTACCTCTCTAGGTGGAAATCGCTTCAACGGAAAAGATGATTCTTGGTATAAATGTTCTTTTTCAGTCGAGCAATCTTCAGATTATTTAGAAAAGCGAAAATGCATCGGATGGGTACAAGGACTTCAGACCATGGTCTTTACGCAAAACTCTTCGCAAAAAGTGCGAGAAATGTTCAATTGAATCGAACGGTAGCGAGTTAATATTGATGAGTTGATGACATAAACTTCGGACTTAAAATAAAGAAAATCTTATTTTCATTTAGAGCCTTAGTATCGTAGCCTATTAAAGTTCACATCTTCATCGACTGGAAATGGTGTAAATAGTTTGTTTGCCACATTTTTTTTTTATTTTACAGTTTATACATATTTCCAACAATATTCAAATTTCCATTCGAGTCTCTATACAAATACTAAAGATATTCCGCTTCAATCTCACTTTTAGGAATGAGATCATTCCCCCACAGCTCTGTGATAAAATAACGCAAATGTATTGATATCGCTCGTTCGTTTTGAGTTTATCTAAAAAATTCAATGAAATTTAAATCTTTTCGTTATCAAACCAACAGCAACAACAACAACAAAAACAGCATTTAAAATAAATGGTATTTGTTGTTTGAACGATGATTTCGCGTGCATTGTTGTTGTTGGTTTGCTTTCAAAATACAATATAGAACAACCGAACAAACGAACGATATCGAGAATGATTAATTATGAAACCATTTGGAAATAAAGTATCTCATCTCACTCTAACACAATTCAAACAACTTTATAACAATAACAATAATAATAACAGCAACCAAACACTAACACCACTACCGCCACCACCAACAGCAGTAGTAGCAGCAACAACATGAGACGAGTAGAGCAGCAGTAGTAGTAGTCGTAGTAGAATGTCATTAAAAATAACGATAAAAATTTATAACCGAACAAATGTCAGATAAACTTTCCCAAAACCAACAACACAAACAACAATAATGCTAGCACATTGAACATTCATATAACAACATTAGAGGGAGAGCTGCTATGAAGAAGAAGAATTGCAAATAGCAAAACTGAATTGTATCTTGTTTTTTTTTCTCCTACATTTAATTGACTTGTAGTAGAAGGGTAAAGTGTGTGTGGTGGCAGGAGCGCTATAATAAAACAAACTAAAAACATACAAAAAAGAGAAAAAAACACTGATGCAAACAGAGGGCGGAGCGGGCGAGCTGGAGATAGATAGAGCAGCTCAATTGCAACATCAGCGCAACGAAGATGGGGCAAGTGTTTGGTAAAACATGAGATAACACAAAATTTCTACCAAAGCTATAGACCATGATAGTAACATAGATATTGCTAGTGCATACATACTGCTCTCTACTCTGAATGTATTGTATTTGTATGTCTGCATGTATGTAGGATTTTTGAAAAATTTACAAAAAGAAACTCACACACGGACATCTATAGTATGAAACTTCAGATGAAACACTAACGCCACATGATGTTTAATGCTGTTGGTGCTATAGTGGCAGCAGCAGCAAATGTGGTATGGCTACAAGCAATCCTAGTAAATACTAGCAACAAATATTAGTAGCAACATTCACATCACCATCGTTGGCATCATCATCGTCATCATCAGTAGCAATAGCAACACCAAATGCACTACACTTACAAACAATATATAGGGATAGTACGTGGATCATGGTAAAAGTTTGGATGTTAAAATACTTTTATTTTTATACTCTCATAAAGGAAAAAAGGAAATAGGAAAAATTTCCTTTTTTCGAAAACAATTTTAACACCCTTCACCACGCGCATGCGCGGACCGAAGGCTAAATTCAGTTGGTTCTTCCATTTTTAACTCCCATCGGGAGGAATGGTAGGTATGACAATAAATATATATATAAATGATCGGCGTCGTCTTTAAATCGACATAGAATTCGATTTAAGAATGACATTCCGTCCGTCTGACTGTCTGTCCGTCTCCCCGCAGGGTGGACCTCTCCGGAGGGACTTAGAGGAGTATCGTCCGCGCATACACGAGAGAACCACCGGCTGACCACTGCAACGGCAACAAGCAAAATCAAAGGTGTATTCGACCTTCGATCAAGGAGTCTAAAGATGGTACTACGGACGCCAGTGTAGTTATGTTCGGAAGGGTAAGGACCCATTTCCGTAGTGCCACAAGTCAATGGTAAACCATTCAACTTACCGAATGGATAAAATGATGATGCTAGCCGAATGAGGTGTTATGACACATAAAAGGAGTGTAGAGAATTAGACAAACCAGATGGGGAGTTTAGCCCTTAGCAGATAGTGGTGTATTCAAGTGTTGTTGTTGCGGTAGTAACTGCAGTATGTTTCAGAATGATGAGTGACTGGCCGGATGGGAAACTTTGGTGCCCAGCTGATGACGATTTATTTTTCGTGTAGGATGGAATGGATTACCATCATATGACTATAAAAAATACGGTAGCAAATACTAACAGCGGGGGTCTACTTGTCAGTCAATATGGTACTCCTGCGTAAGAGATCTGTTCAATTTGAATACTTCATTAAATTACGTCCCAGGCCTTAACGGCAGAATTGTTGTCGGTTCTAGTGGGGTGAAGCCCACTATCCTGTCAGGTCGACAAGACGATACTAGATGTTTAACACAGTCAGATCTGTCCCCTTGATTACATAAGTAGTTTCAGAGCTATCAAGGAGTAAACAAAACCTACTCTCACCTCTTTTACATCCAAACCCAGACGGATATCCGTCTGCCTTTTCCCGCGTTTAGACTGTGGTTTAGGAGCTATCGAGCTGAAATTTGGTATGCTACCTTCTATTCTCTTAGCGGAAGTTAAGTTCTAAGAAAAGCAAAATCGGACATAAACTACTCCCTCCACTCACCTCCCATACGTCCTCACCCTTTTTGGGGGTGCCTGTCCCCGCGATTACAGTCGTAGGTTTAAAGCTATCGAGATGATATTTGGAATGGAGGGTTCTATGCTCCAAGTGAAGGTTTAATTTCTAATATGAACAAGATCGGACAAAAACTACTCCCATCTACCATACACACTTCCCTATTTTGGGGTATGGTCCCTACGATTACTGTCTTAGTTTAAGAGTTATCGAGCTGAAAGTTCGTAAGCTTCTATCCTCTAAGCGAAGGTTAAGTTCTAAGATGATACCCATACAAACTCCCTCTTTTTGGGGGGTGTTTATCCCCTCGATTACGGTCTTAGTTTCATAGCTATCTAGCTGTAATTTGGTACGCGAGCTTCTTTCTCTGAGCGGAGGTGCATATCTAAGATAATCAAGATCAGACAAAAACTACTGCCATCTACCTACAAACTCCCCTATTTTGGGGTACGGTCCCTTCTATTACAGTCGTAGTTTAAGAGCTATCAAGCTGAAAGTTGATATGCAAGCTTCTATCCTCTAAGTAAAGATTAATTGGTAAGATGAGCAAGATTGGACGAAAACTACTCCCACCTACCATACAAACCCCCCTATTTTGGGGTACAGTCGTAGCTTAAGAACTATCAAGATGAAAGATGGTATGCAAGCTTCTATCCTATAAGTGGAGCTTAAGTGGTAGGATGAGCAAGATCGGATGAAAACTACTCCCACCTACCATACCAACTTCCCTAATTTGGGGTACGTCGCGGTGTAAGAGCTATTAAGCTGAAAGATTGAATACAAGCTTCTATCCTCTAAGTAAAGGTTAATTGGTAAGATGAGCAAGATCGGAAAGAAACTACTCCCACCTACCATACCATACTTCCCATTTTTAGGAGTGTCCCTGCAATAACAACCGTAGTTTGAGAGCTATCGTACTAAAATTTGGTATGCAAGCTTGTATTCTATAAGCGGAGGTTAAGTTTTAAGATGAGCAAGATCGGACAAAAACTTTTCCCACGTATCATACAAACTGCCATATTTTGTCCTAGTCATCCACAAAATGTTAAGCCCATCCACATTAGGGATATACAAATGTTAATCAGTTTCTCAAAAAAATCAAATATTTTCCTTAATATTTCGTAGTAGTTTTGTCAAGTTACATACCATAATTATTAAATATCAATTTGAAGTTAGTAAGTATCGTATAGGGGGAATTTATCACGTTTCAGGTTCTTTTGTTTGACATAACATAAATACTATGTGGTAGAATTGAGTCCCAAAATCATGTATTGTACTGTGTAATATTTCACCAATTACCTCATTTACCACACCCATGAAATAAAACATAATTACAACAACAACAACAATACATAACAAGCACCGATTGAAATCAATCATAATCACCTTATCACTCACACAACAAACTTCTGCTAACACCCCTCGTTCCAAAAACTATGATAGTACCACATGCTGGAAAAATGCTACAGAAATATTAGCAACAACAATAACACCACTTCACTAGTAAACATAACAACAGAGCATCAAACCACACCAAACCCAACCCAAACCAAACAACAGCAAAAACACCCAACAGAAGCATCTGCAAGTATGCACTTTTTATAGATAAGCAAAGCATTCATGAATTTCAAAGATAACAAATACCAAAAACCGTTCAAAATAGTTATATCTCTAGCAGCATGTATGTGTATGCTGTGGTGGTGGTACACATACTGAGAAGCAACACCCGCAAAAAACCCGAAGAGACTAAATAAACACTGGTTTGAACAATACAAAAAAAAGTCAGTCATATGTATGACATTGTATTTGTATTGAAAAAATCAAAACAACACACAAAATGAGCCAACGTTGAGTAGAATGCAGCAAAAAACAAACAAACAAACAGGAAAGTGTCAACTTTTGTTGAGATTACGACTCGCAACAAAAAAAAAAGAATCCACATGCAACACACTTCGTTCGTGTGTGTGTTCACATAGATAAAAGTTCGAGGATACGCGAATAGTACAAAGATGAAGCACAAAACCACCAACAACAAGACATATCACCAACACGTCGCTAACCACCGTCAGCATCATCACCACCACCCATGCCTCGTGTTCTGGGATGCCCTGAAATTAACGCCCACTTTTGGTATTAGTTGTATCCTTTGCAACCCACTCACACCAACCCCAGCAGCACCACCACTACGACACAAACGTCAAAAAACTGACAATCTCATCAGTGTCTGTGAGATATGACAAAAAGATTTACAAAACGATGTGAAAAGTCAAATGACTTTGAAATTAATGATGGGAAAAACTATGAAATGAACATTAGCTTTATCCTTCCACCAGCAACCCCAGCAACCGGTCCCCGGCTGCTAATGCTGACTGCCGCTGCAGTCAGTGTGTGTGAAGGCAGTTTGCAGCCGTTGGTTTGAGACACTTTCATTATTCCTTGTCATTTTTTTCTGTTTTGCTCTTTGTGTTCTTTATGTTTTATTCTGGTTAAGGGTGACTTTTGAAAAATTTATAATGATAGATAAGGAGTAAATTTAAAAAAAAATTGTACAGAAAACGAAGAAGAATTATATACAAAAAAATATAATCACTAGGGATTAGTAAAAGTGATAACAAAACAACAGCAAGAGGTTGAGAAAAATTAAACAAGAGTTCTGTATATAGATTATGATAATCAGTGAAGCAAATGAAGCTGGGAATATACATACATACGTATGTACATGAGGGAAGTTAGAATGTTTGGTTAGAAACAACAATTATCAATAAAATCACATTTTGAAAGAGGGGGTTATTATTAGAAACTGTTCAATTTGGTATATGGCAACAAATTTGTTTTTTTTGATAAGCAGCATCTGTCTTTAGACATTGGCACATTTTTTTAAGGTGGAATTATTGCAAAGATTTTTGGAATTCATGTAGATGCAATAAATTATATTGTTTGTTTTCGAACGGGAAAAAAAGCTTCGTGATATTTGATCCAAAAAAAGTAAAAGCACAAATTTTTAAGGAGAAAAATACCAATTCCTTTTGCTTCCCCAAGGAGATATTTTGTTATTTTCGAACAGAGTAAAGTATACAGATCTATATGAGCTATAACTTAAAGCACTTACTTAAGCTATGTATAGACGGTTTCCGGATCTTGCAATGTTGTCAGATCTACTAATATACCGATAATGTAACGACGTAGACAGCGTTGGCAAGTTAATTATTTCTCTGCAAATGGTAGATGCAAAAACTTCGCTCATTAAAAGTGTTTAAAATTATCTTGCAATAATTTGATAATGGCAACATTTTATGTTCACACGATTGTCGGTTGCCTGGCAATACTGTGGTGTAATGGCAATGCTTCTGTTGACAATTTTGCCAGATACAAATTTTAAGTTCACATGGTTGTTAAACATTTTCTTAAAATTTCTCAGGCAATACTGTAAGATCTAGCAACCGTCTGTACGTAGCTTTAGAAATCTGTTAACATATCTTGAGTTGCAGACAACGAAGTGAAAGGATATTTATATAAAAGAAATTTGCTATTTGAAACTTTAATAATCTCAATCAAATTAATGTTTATTTCAGTTGATTAATATAAATGCCGGTTGCCAATATTAAAAAAAAAAACTAACTCAAATCCCGTTCACCATTTACAAAATTGTGTTAAAAATATTAGGCGTATTCACGATCATAAGTATACGCATGGCAAATTTCAAAAAATAAATTACTACAAATATTCCGAACACTTAATCGAGAATAACCAATACTTGTTTTATGCATTTTTTTTAACTCCCAGAAAGGGGAGAGTTTGTATGAGAGTCGGAAGTTGTTTTAGTCCGCTCTTGTTTATCTTAGAAGCTGGTATACCAAATTTCAGTTCGATAGCTCTTAAACTACAGCTGTAAACGCGGGAACAGACGGACGGAAGCTGATCAATTGTGCGTATTGTCCTACATACCACTCCTCCTTATCGGTGTTACACTTGTATGAACAAACTGAATATACTCTTCGGTCCGAGCGTGTGTGAAATGAAGGGTATAATTGACAAAAAAAAATTAATGGATCAATAACACTTACTTACATGCCTGGCACTTCTTTGCAATCCTATAGGATTATATACCGCACGTAGAAAAATATTATAAGCGCTTCGATCTTCTGTGCTTCTTCTCCAGTTAGACACTTCAAGTTGTGCAAGATTCTCAGTAACCTGATCTTTCCAACGGAGTTCTGCGCCGTCCATCGAGTTCATTATGGAAGACTTTTCGAGCTGGAGCATTTTCGTCCATGCGTACAACATGACCTAGCCAACGCAACTGCACCTTAAAACGTCTGACCATTTCAATGTCAGTGTATTGCTCGTACAGCTCATAATAAATACGACGCCGATACTCTCCGTTAACTAAAACGGGCCCACATATTTTACAGAGTATTTCTCTCACGAATACTGCCAGAACCGATTCATCCGCTTGTGTCATAACCCAGGATTCTGAACCATACATCAAGACAGGTAAAACCACTATCTGGTATAAGTAGCTATGATTTTTGTTCGTCGAAAGAGGGCCTTGTCATAAAATCGCTTGCTAAGTCCGTAGTAGCATTTACTAGCAAGCAGGATTTTCCCCCGAAATTCGAAGCTGACCTCATTTGTTTTGTTGATGGCGGAGCCTAGGTAGTTAAAATTATCTACCACCTCGAAATTATAGTTGTCAAATTTCACGCAGTTTCCCAAACGAGTAGATGATTTGTTCGTTAAAACTAATAACTTCGTTTTGTCCTCGTTCACCATTAGACCCATTTTCGCTTATTCGTTCTGTATACTTAAGAAGGCTGCAGTCACATCCCACAGTATTCGACCGATAATGTCTACGTCATTAGCGTACGCTAGTAGCATGTGGCTTTTGTTGAATATCGTGTCACTCGTGTTGACTGCAGCTTTCCTCATTATCATTTCCATCAGTATGTTGAAAAGGTCTCAAGATAGGCTGTCGCCTTGTTTTAGGCCTCGTCTGGTACTGAATGGCTCCGTAAGGTCCTTGCCAATCATCACTGAAGACTTTGTGGCGGTCAGCGTCATTCCGCAAAGGCGTATCCAAATACCAAACTCAGCCATGGCTTCGAGTAATTTCTGCCGTATTGTGCTTTCGAAGGTAGCCCTATAGTCGACGAAAGGAAGGTACGTGTCGATCTTTTTCACTTAGGTATTTTCCAGGACTTGCCGAAGTGTTAATATCAGGTCAGTTGTTGATTAACCAGGTCTAAAGCCACACTGATAAGACCCGATCAGGTTGGATAACACTGGCTTAAGTCTTTCACATAGCACACTCGACAGGACCTTATATGCGATGGGTGAAAGGCTGAACCCGCACATACTTTGATCAAATTTTTAGTAGGACATTATATGCTTAGATTCCAATCAAAGGGCATGTACTCGTTAAGCCATACCGTGCGTAGGAGCTGGAGCATGCTCGCTATCAGCACCTCGCCATCGGACTTGAAAAGCTTTGATGGAAATCCGTCGGCACCGGCTGTTTTTTTACTTTTCAGCCGAGATATTACTCTTCTTACCTCGGCTTGACTTGGTGGTGGGCAATCTAAGCCGCTGTCGACAATTGGCTTGATATCTTCACATGCGATGCCTTCTGGAACCAGCAGGTGCTGGAAGTGTTCTCTCCATATAGGCAGCACACTCTGCGTATCTGTAATTTCCATCCTTGTCCTTACAGGAGGGGAGCCCATTACCGTAACCTTTAGTTTTTACCTCACCTCTATCCCTGTACCGCTCTATATCCTCGTTATGTTGTTCTTTCATCTGACGTTTTTTTTTGATTAAATAGCTTTTTCGCCTACTTTACTGTCTCCTTGTGCCGTTCCCTAACAGCCCGGGTTACAATTGGATGTAACGTTTCCCTATAAGCAACATCCTGTTCCTCAGACGCTATGCGAAATTCTTCATCGTACCAGGATTCGTCTGAGCACCGTTTTCCATATCTGGTTGTTAAGGCGGTTGCCATGAAATGCGCAATATGCTGCCACTGTGCATCGAGAACGTCAAAAGTAGAGGCATTGTGACGTAGAAGTTGAGAGAGCTGGTTGCAGTAGGCAGTGGCTATCTCTGGGGTTTGCAGCTTCGCGATGTCCAACTTTATTTCTTTTACACAAAACTCTGGTGCAACGAAATGGTTGGTAAGACTACGAAGCTCCTGCGGGGTAACCCAGACAAGAAAGAGTCAAGAGGACTCCTCAAACTGAGTACGATTTTTATTCGTAAGTCAATGTTCAATTTACGTTTACCTTGTACAAAATATGACTGAATTCAGTGTGCTTACAAAAAAGATATACATGTAGAACTATGTAGGTGATTTCGGTCAGATATGGGCGAAACCAAAGGGGCACATGTTTCGGTTTTATGAGGTTTTGCCTAATAATACAAGATTGTCAAACTGACCAAAACCCTACAGTTTTGTGTTCGAAAGTTATGGGAGAAATGGTAATTTTTCAAAAATAGGTAATTTTGTATGGGAGGTACTAGAAGGGGTCGTCCGATATAGTTCATATATCATCCTAACTATGGACGCAAAATATGACTGATTTCAATGTATTTAAAACTATCAGAGTGAATTTCGTCATTTGTATAGAAGGTACTGGAAGGGAAAAGGCAAAGGTTTCGGTTTGCTAAGAATATGTCTACTATTTCAAGATACTTAAACTGACCAAATTCATTTCAAATCATGAACCATATTACAAATATCTGAATTCTAATGCCAAAATTAATATCCTGTATAATTGCCGATTTCGAAAATCTCTAAGGATTTATGTTTTCCCAGCCTATGTTCTCTCTACACACACACACACACACACACAGTCACTCTCAATCCCAACTATGCGTCTAAGCATATATACGAGAATGAGTTTTTAGCATAATAGGCTTAGTAACTTTTTAGCCGCTGTAATAAAGCCTATGTACACGTAAGCGCGTATCTATCTACTTGTTGATATCTTTTATTGGCCATTTCTGTTCTTTGTTATGTGGTTGTTGTTGTTGCTATTTACTTGTTGAATAGTATATGTATGTATATGGAAGGCAACAACCTTTAAGATCTGTCACTTTTTCTATGAATATAAATAAAAAAATAAACATATTGTCAAAATGTCAATTAGTTTTTATTCGAGTCAATGCAAAATAAAACGCGCGCTCGCAGACTGTAGAGACAAAACAACAACTGCGACAGCGACAACGAAATGACAAAAACCAATTATGTATGAACAAAAATGGTCACGCAGCACAGATCAAATGCTGCGGATCCAAATGGTTTGTTCCACGATCAATAAACATCGTTGTTGTTGTTGTTGTAGTTATTCTTTAGAATCAATATAAGATGAATCACAATTATTTGAAATAAAAATAAATTTTTGAAAGAGACATAGCAGCAGCAACAACAGCAACAACAACAATCGCAGCACACAGTAAAGCGATACTGATAACGATCGTGATAAAGCGACAGCGACAGACAGCCACATGAAGTTTTGTGAATTGCGGTTAAATTGAAATTGAATCCTTTTAAGGTAAAACAAATTAACAAATTAATGACAAACGAATATTTCATCGTTATTTATTTTTTGTTTGTTTTAGATACTGAAGGTAATAAATGTCAAAATTAATTAAAAATTTAAGAAAACTGATTTTTAGAAAGGATTTTGATTTGGATTTTAAAATTGGGAGAAAAAAATACAATTAACAGGTTTGAATTTAAGGTAATAAACAAAAATTGAGTAATAAAAGTCGATTGCAAAAGCAGACTTGAATATTTTAGGGTAAAATATTATAAAAAAAAAACTCAAAATAGAAAAAAAATAATTATAAAAATATTAATTAATTAAAATGTAATTACAAAAATTATTTTAAGGCTGGAATATTTTGAAATTCTATATTTTAGTAAAAGAAATATAATAATAAAAACCCTCACCCTATGAACGATATTGTTCATTACGTAAAGGGTTGAAGCGTAAACGGTTGAATAATTGGTTTTCGCTTGTAAAAAAAGGTTCAACAGGTCCGTTTAAAAGTTATGGGGGAAATATGAATTTCTAAAAATAGGTCATTTTGTATTGTAGGTACCACATATGTTAGGCTGATATAGTCCTGAGACAAATTTTTATAAGTGTCCATCTTAATCAAAATATGACTGAATTCAGTGTTCTTACAAATAAAGATAGGTATATAAAACTAAGTGGGTGATTTTTGGACATTTGTATGGAAAGTACCAGGAGGGGTGTGAGAAATGTTTAGGTTTTCTTAGGGTTTGTCTGTCATTACTAGGTAATTGAACTGCTCAAATCAAAATGTCCTCCAGTTTTTCGTTTGGATGTTATGGGAATAATATTAATTTCCCAAAGATAGGTAATTTTGCATAGGAGGTACCAGATGGGGTCGATCGAAATAGTCCACATTCTTTCCATAATCAAATTTTCACAAGCCCACAACTTAATATTACTGAAATTTGTAAGCTTACAAAAACTATGTGTGTAAAACTATGAGGGTGATTTCGGTCATTTATATGTAAGGTACCAGTAGGGGATGAGGCATAGATTTCGGTTTTCAGAGGATTTGTCTTCTATTACAAGGTAAATAAACCAAACTCAAATACCCACCAGTAATTCGTTTGGAATATTTGGAAGAAATGTTAATTTTCCAAAAATAGGCAATTTTGTATGGAAGGTACCAGAAGGGTTCGACCGATATATCCCATATTCATTCCTAAGTCAGCTTACTGTAAGCATTTTTCTTGACCAAAATTTTACTGAAATTAGTGCACTTACAAAAAAATATGTATGTAAAACTATAGGGGTGAACTCGGTCATTTGTATGAAAGGTACCAGAATGGCAACCGAAATTATGCAAATGCATGATTTTTTAGAACGAGATATTATAAAATGGTTAAGGAATTTATATGTTCCATGGTCCTTCAGTGATTTGACACCTATTTTTAAAGCATATTTTACCCATAAAGTCATATTTAGGCATATTTTGGATTTAAGAGCATATTTTCAAATATATATCCTGTTTTAAGCATATTTCATAGTTTATTTTATTATTTTATTTTATTTAGGGCATATTTTAAGCGCATAAAACACGATTTTTAGAGCATATTTTCGGTTGCCCTGTTGATAAACTATTACAAAATAACTTAACTGACTAAATTCACAAAACCTCCAGTTATCCGTTTGAAAGTTCTATGTATGTATAATTGTGTGTGTGATGTAAACATTTATGAGTGCATAACTTTCCAGCGAAGAAATTTGCAAGGACTTCTACAAGCAGGCATGCAGTAAGGCCTTCTGAGGCATTCAGTCGCCATGTCTTCCAGTCTTTGTTTTCACATGCCTAAAATCAGGCCTTCTCCTTCCTTTGTGAAATATACTGAGTACTTGTTCACTCTATTCGTTAAAGATCAATGCTGCAAGCCATCTTTGAGAAGGGAGAATCAAGGTCTTCTATGGTTTCCCAGCAGCGAAATTTACAAGGACTTCTACAAGCAGACATGCACCAAGATCTTCTGAGACTTTCAGGCATATTTTGGATTTAAGAGCATATTTTCAAATATGTATCCTGTTTTAAGCATATTTCATATTTTATCTCATTATTTAATTTTATTTATGCAATATTTTAAGCGCATAAAACACGATTTTCAGGGCATATTTCCGGTTGCACGTTCACTTCATTCTTTATAGATCAATGCTGCAAGCCTTCTTTGAGAAGGGAGAATCAAGGTCTTCGATAATTTGTTATTCCACCATTCTCCAAGTGTATACACATTCCGCCTCACTAGGAGGCATGAGAGAAGGCATGAAAAGAAAAGGCAACGAGGAAGGTGTTTGGTATTTATTTTTCTTAAATAGTTTATGATTAGTTTTAGTCACACATTTCGAATGCATCTTCATAGGCTAGATGGTAGCATGGCTGCTTCACAAGCGCCGAGCTCAAAGAAAACCGATAGAAGACCTTGCTTCCCAACGACGCCCTATGTTATGTTATTTGGAATGCAGAGGAAAGGCCTACTGACTGCTCTTGAAGGCGTTCTGTGAGGACTTCTACATCATTCCTTTCGCCGCTGGGTTTGGGTATACACATCCACATAAATAAGAGGGCGAATCAAAAATTGCCCAAGTGTCAAGGAAAATCGTATTCTAGGGATCAAAATAAGAAACTTTGCCAGAGGAACAATACCTCAAAAACGAATTCTGATGTCCTTACTTATGACCCTTGGTATCACTTTTTGGAATATCCCACTTTGACCCATTTAGAGTGCCCCAAGCGTGTCCAAATGAATGGCCCCCTGGAGGGTTTCCCATACAAACATTAAAAAAACAACCATTTTTCAGACGGTGTTCCACTAGCAAAGTTCTATTTTTGATCCCTAGAATACGGGTTTCCTTGTCACTTGAGTGATTTTTTTGCCTCCCTACAAATTGACGCGCCCTAACATACATATATATAAGTGTTAGTGTGTGTGAGTAAGTACACTGCGAAAGGATTAGCCTAATTGTTTACTTAACTACCCATAACTCGATGATATTATTATCCTTTCTTTACCACCTAACTACTTCTACTTCCTTCAGGGGTAATTAATTTCTAGTACTCGTCGTACATCCTTTAGGACATTGGGTCTATTGCAACTGGTGGCATAACGCTGGAAGATATCTATATGTTTATAAGCTCATACTCGTGGTACATCCTTTAGGACATTGGTTCTATTGTAACTGGTGGCATAACGCTGGAAGATATCTATATGTTTATAAGCTCATATCATGGCAAGGCTGCAAAGACATAGTGTAATTATTATCCAAAAATAGGTAATTTTGTATGGTTAGGGCTATTCTGTCCACATTCACAATCCGATTACTTAATTGTTGAAAATATTAATACTGGTAAATTTTCAGAAAGATCAGTCAAGGTTTACTCGAATTATCCTGCCTACCAGACAGACGGACATGGCATAACCGTCTTAAACAGCACTAGAACGTATTTGGTCTGAAGATTTGTATGGTTTAACACATGGTGTCCTTTAATGCGTTAAATTTTTTTTCGTATCAACTGACATAAACTTTCATATACTTCTTCTCGTATCCTTCCTTAGGGTAAGGATAATAATGTCAAACACAGTTCTTTAGTATGACAGCTAGTTTTACAGCTATATCTATCGGTTATATTGCTTTTTCTCATAGTTCGAAGACGTGAAAAATACTCCTACACAACCTAAACGTGTTAAGACACGCCGTCTCTCAAAAGTTTATACATTTTTGTTTATTACGTCTCTACTATTAAAACATTTACTTTTATAGCAAATGCGCTTTTAATTTCTTAACTTAACAAATGGCAAAATATGCCAAAGTCATACTTTTCCACACTTTATACCACCATACATACACCATAATTCATGTCACCTTACTACTTACCTCACTTTAAATGGCACTGGACCTAATGCAAGGATAATCCTTATTTCGTTATCCTCAAAAAACATAAATTTCTTAAATTCCATTTCATGCGCTAGTTAGATGGTTTTTTTTCGCTTTTTGATAAATTATTCTCAACATAAATTTTATACTACTGGGTTGGTCGCTTTTAGCTCTCCCCCTCCGCTTCCCATTCTCTCTCTCTCTCTATCAATGTTTGTCACTCCTCGTACCGTCATTCTTCAAAAATATAAAATATGGATTTTAACAACATAAAATTGCATTATAATATCGTCTGGTCGTCAGAGATAAGAAAATTTATCCAATGGTTTATATTACCCGTAAATACTCAAACTTATACCCAAACACACATTCATATAGAGACTATCAGACACACACACACACGTGCACACATTCACACTCTTTTACTCACCAACACATTTTGAGAGACACTCAGTCAGCCAATATATACTCAGGCCACATTAAGTGGAGTTCATAAGTTGGCGGGATGTTGGCTCTATGTTGTACACTTGGGTGGGTAAGCAGCAAGGAAAAGAGCTCCACTGAGCGGTGACAACTTTACAGGATACTCGTATGTGGTCGCACAATTTTAACTTCATACTCTTTTTTTGGTTTTTTTTTGTCATCTCCTTCGTTAAACTCGACAATTTTTATGATTCCAATGATGATGACAATGTGGCTGTTGCTGATATTGGTTGGCTGGGCAACGACGATGGTGATAGTGATGGCGTTCGTAATGGTGTAAATGGTGTAAGTAGTGGTGGTGGAGTTGGTGAGTTAACGGTACTAAAACGCAGCATTTTATCCGTTAAAATTGTGTTAGTCCAGTTAACTTTAGAAATATGACAGAGCGAAATGGCAACTTAGGACGCTCTTATGTACAGTGGTTGTGAAGGGAACTTGCTAGGAAATATGTAGCTGAGCTAATCAAAGAAGAAACTTTTACTAGGCAGATGCCGATTGACTTAATTATTCGAGCTGTCTACAACATCGTGGGGTTTTAAAACCTTAAAGAAATATTAAAAACTCATAATTTTTTTGACCAACAATATTCCCATTTCTAACCCACTGTTGTTGGCTACAATCGAAGTCAGCACTATCATTAACATCGCACACATCTTTCGCTTCAAAGTATGAGTGTGCATTATTTTTTGGTTTGGAGATGGGGGGCGGTTGGGGTTTTAAAAGATTTCAAATATACGATAAGGTGTTTGGCGCAAAAGGATATTTTTCCATATTATATCTTCCTGTGCATGTGACCGACCATATTTGTATGTGTATGCGAGTGGATGTGTTTATATGCGATGTAAACATTTATGAGTGCATAACTTTTTGTTTACACTTACCCAAACATATAAGTATGGTTGTATGTGAGTTAGTACACTGCGAAAGGATTAACTTAAATGTTTACTTAACTACCCACAACTCGATCACATTCTCATCCTTTCTTAACTCCCCTCCACTTGTACTTCCTTCAGGGGGTTATTAAATTCTAGTACTCGCCTTACATCCTTCAGGACATTGTGCCTGTTGTAACTGGTGGCATAACGCTGGAAGATATCTTTATGTTTATAAGCTCATATCCTGCCAAGGCTGTGAAGGCATTGTGGGGATGGATTTTTATCATTATTTCTATTTGTTAAACACACACATATTTTGGAAGTTAATATTGCGCACAAACACACACATTCTCACACACACATGAGTACACATAGTAGGAAGTTTAACTATAATTTATGATTTAAACATGATACTTTTTGTGAAATGTAAATGGTCTGTGAAACATTGATTTAAATGGGTCTATGTACGTTTTGTCGCTTATCTATTGGGAGAGCGGAAAGCGAAATGAGGGGGGAATGGGTTAATCCTTTTTTAACACTTTTATTTGCAGCGGGAGTGTCGATGGATGTGTGTGTGTGCATGTTTGTGTGAAGTTGTTGTTAGTATTTCAGTATTGCCTAATAGTTGTTGCATTTTAAATTACTGACAAGTGATGATATCTGGACGAAGATAATTACTTTCAATCTCTCACTTGTTTATATAACGAAATGTAAGAAACTTTCTATATTTCCCAGATATGTGTCATTTGTATCCAACAACAACTTTGATTGCTTTGCATGAATGGTAGCAAAAGGTTAAAATAGTCTGTATTATACAAATGCATTATTGACTTAGTGGCTGACTGATCATCGCCCTGACCAAACGGCTATGGCTAGAATCGCGTAGTCTTCTCTGAGAGTAGATGTTCAATAAGAAATTTTTCGAAATTCGTACTGTTAGGAGTAGAGAGGAGAGTAAAAAGCAATAGGATTACATAAATTGGCGTGGCCATTCACCTTGTAAGAAGGAATTTTTGGAATTTCGTAGATTAAAGAGTAAAGCTACATTCCCAAAAATTGCGATAACCGTTTATCATAAGAAGGGGTTCTGTCATATGAAGAGATTTTTCGAAATTTGTACTTTTTATGGATAAAAAGGGACAAAAGTGGTTCACTCACATGGTAAAACATTAATACATAGATTACATGACAAAACGTTAATATTTTTCAACAATAACAATGTAGGTGCAATTAATAATATAGTAAACATTTATTTAAATATTTGAGTATTTAGTTACAGAAAACATTTGGTTACACCCGTCCCTGGGTATAAAATGAAGCCTGCCATAGTTTTTTAGAATTCATCGTAGATTACGATTTTGAAACGTAACCGCGTTGCGGACGCACGTTTTTTTTCTTATTTTGTAGTTTTCTCGAAAAGTTGAAATATTTTGAAGATTATTTTCATATTAAAAAATGTAGATTTTGGACAGTACTATAATGTTCTTTTAATGAAACTTTACTTAAAATGTTGTATTCAAAATTGTGACTACTACAAAGTGCGTTACGGACACACACAATTTTTTATAGCAACTTGAAGTATCTACGAAAATTTGTAAAATTAATCAAAATTTCTTATGTGGCTAATATGTTCTTTTTAGTGAAATAAAGAAGACATATTGGGGTTATATAAACAACTTACTTCACATTTAAAATACTTTTACCTTTTATGCTACTTCAATCTAAATGTGCGTTGCGGACACACGCTTTGTTCTATGGATAACACAGAGCGACAAAAAAATCAATACCTCAAAATAGTATTGCTGGTAAGTGCTGCTGAGCACTACAAGAACCTGTTTTTCAAATTTCTCAAAACCCCCACCATCTTGAGTTACGGGTAAAAAACCGGTTTTCGAACTTTTACGCACTTATAAGTCTGTAGCGCGGATAAATATGAACCGATTTCAAGTTTCTCAGCGGATTTGGAAAGAAGAGACTTTCCAACAATTAATGTAGTTTGTTGTATTAAAGTTCAACAAATTCATGATATGATGACAAATATAAAAAGTAAAAAATATAGCGATTTTTTACTATGAAATCGTCCGTCCTTCCGCTGGAAATACCCATATGTCTTATTATTTTCTGATATGTTTACCTTTATATTTGTTATATAATTAAAACCCTATAAAAACTTTAATTTCTTCATACTTTTGGAATTTATTTTACTAGGTCACACCCTTCGTAAGATGGTGTCACACTCGTCTTATTGTTTTTAAAAGTTTTTTTTTTTAAGGAAAAGTAGTTTTTTGCGAACAGTAAGTACTTAACACAATCAAAAACAGTGTAAAGAATTACCTACATCATAACATTTGTGGACTTTCTACGGAAAATTTTACAGAATTTAACCTGAAATTATAATTTTTTAATGGACACTCTGAGCAGAAATCAAGTTCTTTCCTATTACTAAACGTTTTAAAAATTAACATTCTTGGTAATCACAGTTTTTCTTAATAATTTATTTTCTTTTTATGAATTCTAACCAAAAATGTGAGTAACATGGTCACATCCGTCCCAATGGAATTGCCCATATGTGAATTTTAACAGAAGTCTTCAGATAATCCAAAATATGAATAGAAAATATCACTGTATAAAACATTTTTTACGTCAGTAAAGCAAAACCCCCTGTGTGGGTACAGTATAAATTGTTATTCAAATTTTAAACGTATTTCTGGAAAATTAATTTTTCTCCCATAACTTTCAAACGGAGAACTGAAGAATATTTAAATGTGATCAGGTTATTTTCCCTGACCTTAACCGAACCATTTTCCACACTTCTTCTGGTACCTTGATTACAAATGACCGAATTGACCCCCATAGTTGTACATACGTATATTTTTTTTGTAAGTACACTTAATTCAATCATATTTTGCGTAAGATGAACGCTAATGAAAATTTCACTCAGGATTAAACATGGACTATATGCTGACCCTATATGGCTGACCCCTTCTAGGACCTCACATACAAAATGGAAAATTAATATTTATTCCATAAGATCCAAATGCACAACTGGAGGATATTGAAATGTGATCAGTTAATTTATCTCGCAATACTAGGCAAAACCTCAGAAAATCGTTATATTTGACACACCCCTTATGGTACCTCCCATACAAATTGATCATAATTTTACCCGCATATCTTTTTGTAAGTACACTGAATGTAGTCAAATTTTGCACAAGGTAAGCGCTTATTGTACGTAGATTAACGAAAAAAAACAAAAAGGAAATTTTCGCGTCAAATACCCCAAAAATGCGTTAATGGGGTTAATAAAAAAATCAAATTACCAGGAAGAAAATATAATGGGTTCATTTATTCAAAAACCTTTTTACTTGACTAGACTGCTCGTGATAAACATAAATTCACTATTTCAAAATCGTTTCATTTACAATACCTCCTAGTACAATTTGCTGTTGAACAAATTTACATAACATTCTAATCAATTAAACGCACGATTTGAGATAAATGATACTTGAAATATGCACATAAAAGATTAATAAGTGCAATTACTAAAAAAAAATTTTAACCTTATGTTGAGGACATTCGAACTCGGAATATAGCTCAAGGGACCTTTGCACCTCACTTCGAATATTATTCTAAACAGTGTTGGCGAACAATTATGAAAACTTAAAACGACCATCAAATTTGATTGTACTCAAACAGGAGTAACCGTAAATAATTATTTAGAGTAAGAAACATTCACCCCCCCCAAAACCATAACCCTCTATTTGTTCGACTTAGTAATCTATAAATTTCTTCCGTATTGCGCTCTCCATCCACTCTATTTTTAGTTCTGTATGTTCACATTTGTGAGCATTTCGAAAAAGGTCCTTTTAATCCTAAACACAACTTAAATTCATTAATTTAATATTATTCCCAAATATCTTCCGTCTAATTTACCATTATAATTTTTTTTCCTGATTTTGCCCCCGTTATCTGATATGATAATGGCTTAAAACTGCATTTGAAACTTTTTACATAGAAATTAAATTGATAGGTTCAAACCTAAAAGTCATTATAACACAAGCCAAAACAAAATAAAAAAACAATCCAATACAAATTTTGTTGCTTTTTTACGTTATCAAACGTGACCTCAACATTTTCGTAGCTTTTTTTTCTTCTTTTTTTTTTTGGGCAACACCCTGACATATCTCATCCGTGCAAACTAGAGGTATAAAACGTAATCCTACATCGAAACAATTGCCACATTTTGTATGAATATGAAACGGGCAGCCACCATGGAGCTGGCTGGCTTGGCTGGTGGCGGTAAGCCCGGTGATGAGGTAAGTCAGTGAGTGAATGTGCAGCGTTGGGCTGAACTTAGTTAAGGTGAGGAGATTTAACTGACGGTGGAGTGCTGGTGTTGTTGTGTGATTTAATGTGAGATTTCACACAAATTTGTTGCATTATTGTTTTCGCGCTCAACCTTTAGATTTCGAACGTGAAGTGCTGTTTTTTTTGTTTCTTAGCCTTACTTTGCTCGTTCCTTGGCAAATCGACTGCAAATGCTGATTATTGTTTCGAAGTTGGCAGTTGGCGATTGTTGTTTTTTTTACTTCAATTTTTGTTTTTTTTTTGTTTTTCGAATGGTGTATAAAAAGAGGGGATTCGCTTTTACTATATAGTAGTATGTATTTGTTGTTGTTGTTATTGCTGATTTGAAGCATTTATTTGTAGGATGGCTATTCAGTGCATGATCTTTTTCCTCTGTTGGCTGTTTCCTTTAGTTTTCATACCCATATTGTGTGGACGGGGGTCTCAGGTTTTTTTGTTGTAGACTTTTGTATATATTGTTGTTGTTGTTGCTGTTTTTTGCATTCCAACACATTCTGCTTATTTGTAAGATATTTATTGCCTTCGATTGTTAAACGATAAAATACAACACATACTTTTTTGTACTGTAAGCAGCATATTTGTATTGTTGTTGATGTTGCTGCTGCTGCTGCTGAGGTTTTTTCGGGTTTTGTAAAGCTTGAAATTGTATTTCAAACAATCCTTTGCCAGTCAGCAAATAACAATGCCACCACAACAAAACAAAACACAAACTTAAGAAATCTTTAAGTTTTTGGGATAAGTAGTAGGTTTTGTTGCTGCAGCACTCACACACACACGCGCGTACTCACAAAGTCAAAATCAGCTAAAAGAAATCTTTGTGTGAAAGATTTTTTAGGGTTGATTAGCAGCGCATTTTCAGGGTTTGTTAAATGGTCCCGAGGTTGGTCAATCGGTCGGTTCATCGGTGGCTGGCTTGCCGGCATGGCTGTGGTGGTGTTGAGAGCGCGCGCAGCCGCATTATTAGTAAAATAAAGTGAAGAAGTGGCAGAAAAGAAAACCTAAAATTTTGCGCAAAGTAACAGCTGCATTTTTTAGCTCCTACGTCTGTACCCGCCACTGCTGATAATCGCCACAAATGAGTGATGTTTAACACACTGTGTAAAGGATCGCAGCGGTGTATAGAGGAGAACGTAATGGTGCTGCACAGTGTGGGGGTTTTAAAAAGTTTGTTTTTGTAATAATATTTTGGGCGAAATTTCTCAAAAATAGAGAAAAATTAATAATATTTTGGAGATTTTCGTCGAATCAGTTTTGCTTCAGTTGCTTAGGAAGTGGAATGCAACATGCTTGAGGTTAGAATTGTGTAGGCCTTTTTTTTTTGTTTACCATTAATATAACAGTGGTATTTTCTCTTTTCACGAAAAAAACATAAACTGATCATAAAACAGTAGAACACATGATTTTGGGACTCAATTCTGCAAAGGGAAATTAAGTTGTTTTTTTATTACTTATGATAATCATACGCCACCATATAACAATATAACAAAAGAGCCTAAAACGTGACAAATTCCCCTATACGATGGCATGTAACTTGACAAAACGAATGGTGCAGAACTTCTTCTTTTTGGGGCTACTTTCACGTGCAGTTCTCAGAATTGAGTCCAAAATCAATGAGCTGAAAAATTTTGTACTGTGTAAGATGTTATTTGTTAAAGGAACATAATTTTTTTACAAGTTCAGTAAATTTCTTGTACATTTTGCAAAAAATCACACACTGTACCCTTTGGTCAAAACTATCTTCCATTCAGCTTGCTCAGTTACTACTCTAGATGCTGACGATATTGGCACATTTTGTTGTGTTAAGGGGATGGAGGGGGGTTATTCATATTAACAACATTTCTTCGGGCTGAAGCGGTTGTTATACCATTCTTTTCTTTTAATTTCGGCTGACTGCAACAATTGTTTGATGCGGTCAGCGCTGTTACTCGCATATTATTGTTGTGATATTAACAATATGTTGCAGCAACAATTGTAGCCTCAAAAGTTATTGATTTGATTGCTGATAACAAAATTTTCGGTTGTCTTATTGTATTTGAGAAGCCATATTATATTTGTTGTAAGGTTTCTTATGTCCTTTTTGGTATTGTATTGTATTTCACTGGCTAAGGAAAAATATTAAGAAATTATTAAGAAAAAATTTATATTATTTCTCTGAGATGACAACAATTACGCACCTTAAAGTAATTTGATATGAAATAAGCAACTTTTTGATAATTCATAGCTTATCATATAAGAAGATGACTCAAAAAAATTGGTGTATAGATTATCCTATGTTATGCTATGCTATGCTATGTTATGAGATTACTTTGAGAACTGTTTTACGGGTGTATTTTTTGTAATACACAGAAAAAAAACACAACTGTTGTTAAGTAATTAAATATTATTGTTAGCATTCAATTTCGATTTATAACAACTTTTCCATTTGAACATGTTTGTAAATTGTCATATTGACAAATTTTCAACCACTTTTCAAATTTAACTAAAATACACAAATTGTAACTATAACAAAACTGTTTATTGTATTTACAATTTTGGTTGTTGGCGCCTTTTTAATTAAATATTTAATTGTATTGACGAAATGGTAATCAATATGACAACTTGTTTGTCGTTATTTTTTTTCTGTGTAGGCAAGCGAATTTTCTTAGTCTCGAGAAGCTACCTACCTACACATTTAAATTAACTTTAACATATCTTCCATAATTTCGTCAGAAATAACTATTAGTCTCACTGCGTGCCTTCCAATCAAAGAGTGTCCCGTCATAACGGACATACGTAACACATTACAACATTTTTCAGCTCATTGCTTTGGGACTCAATTCTGAGAATTGCACGTGAAAGTAGCCCCAAAAATTACAACTTCTGCATCATTCGTTTTGTCAAGTTGGCAGCATTAAATAATAAATAATAAATGCATTTTAAAATTTTTGAGTGATTTACTTACGTCCTCTCTGATTTTTGTGTATAATAGAGCCTTGCACACATACATTTGCTTTACAAAGACAACAAATGATTTACTGCAGTGAGCAATGATTGCAAATCTTTCGCAACCAATATAACAGTTATACGTTTGTTTTTTCGCACAAAACTGAGAACATTTTTGACTCACCATAAGCTATTTTCTCTCATAAGCAAAACAATAGTAACTGTCTGCTATGTCATCGAATGCAGTAAATCTTTTGAATGTTTTAAAGTTCGGCTTTTCTAATTTCACTAGAATTCACTGCTGTCGTCTTCCCTATATTCTTGGTCCCCTATATTCTTGCTTTTTGGTACAAGAGCAGAACTTTATATGCAATTAAGCTACTTTTTGGTACAATAAATTGTACTATTTGGTACAATTAAAGTATTTTTTGGAACTATATATGTATTGAGCTTCTTGGTACTTGCTGCAATTAATTGTATTTATTGGGACAATAAAAGTACTTTTGGGTACAAAAATGTTACTTTTTGGCACCATAAGTTGGTATATTGTACAATAAATTGTACTTTTTGGTACACTACTTTTTGGTATAAAATTTACATTTTGTACAATACAAATACAATTACTTGCACTTTTTACATATATTTGATTTACACGGCTCCAAGTTAGAGCAAAGAGCCGTAAAAATACTTGATCCTTAAAAGGACGTGGCTAGTAACACTATGTCACAAAATTTCAAAAGTTTCTGTATCCCGGACATTTAATAATATATTTTAATGTAAAATTCCTCGCTGAATTCAAATCTGCTCTCAGATATGTGGAAAGTAGAACAGTTTTTGAGATATGGTCAAATTTCCATTTTTAGTGTTTTGAAAAAAGGTAGGTCTACTAAAATGTCATTTTCTCTGGTTTTTGTTCACCGATGTCACCGAGCTGTGACGAAAATAAAAGATAATAAAATTATTTATTAAAAAAACGATAGCTGATTAAAATCCTATCATAAATGACGAAGTTATGGCACTTTAAAGTTAGATTTTTGTAAAAATGTTAATGATTTTTCAAGTTTTCGCTGCCTTTAATTAAGTTTTTTTCCGTGTTTCCGTAAAATTTGCTCCGGTTTCAGACCATTACATGAAAGAAAAATATGTTACAAAAATTTGTTGCCCTTTATCATCAAAATGTAGCATTTATTTTATTTACTGTCGTGCATAACATATTTAAGTGCATCAAAACCAACACATGTTTTAAAAAAAAAAATACAAATAGGCTTGAAACCGTTTTAAGAGTACTTGTACAGTGCTCTGGTGCAGTTTTGTCAGAGCGGTGGTCTTTTGACCTTTTTTATTCCTCAAAATACGAATTTCAAAAATTCCTTTTTTCCCACAACTATTGTGTAAGATAAATATTGATTCTAATTTTTGTGATACTACCTTAATATATTTGGTCTGAGCGATGGTAACAGTTTTCCCCCTTTTTATCGCTAATAGTCTACATTTTTAATAATCGCAATACTTCCCCATAAAGTTAACTTTCAGCCCATTTTTCTCGATTCTGTCTTGGAACCGGCCGTGGCATAGTGATTGGAACACGCGACTACCATGCGGGAGATCCATGGTTCGATTCCCAGCTCCAGTCATCTACATTTTTCTTCCATTTCCGGCAACATCGTTGTTTTATACAACAACAACATCGCAGTATAGTATCGAGTCAATCGGCATGTCTAGTATAAGCTTCTCAAGCAGTGACATTCGCGTTCGTCGATGAACAAGTAGGTGCCGTTAGTTGTGAATCTTATAATAGAAGGCGTGTTAATTCACAAAAGCTATCCCATACCTCATTCATGGAGTGTAAAGGGAAATTAAGTTTTTTTTAATCTTTTGAAAGTTGAAGGTTGTACATTTGGTCTGGGTAATTATACGAGCTATATCCCATTTGTGACTTTTTTTATATAGCTCTCTAATTCCATTGGGGGCATTCCCATAAAGATTTTCGCGATGATTTGGTACCAGTACCACTTTTTTAGCCCTAATTCTTGAGACCGGCAATAATCGTTTTTTTTCAAACAGACACAATTGGCAATTCTCATGTACTCGGTAGTTTTGCATGATTAAAAAAGTCAGTGTCGACTTGAGTGTTATGAAAGCAATACAACACACGCTTATTTCGCATTCAACACAAAAACAGACACAAGTACAGTCAGAGAAACAATTTTCAACAATTGTACACTGTGAATAATTCGGCAGAGCTGACAATTCGTGAGCAACCGCACACTATAGATCCTCCATATTGTTGTGTGCTGGCATTCGGTTATGCCTACCACTGCCCTAAAAGTATCCAAAACTCTTAAATTACTTACATTTTGCATCCCATGAATAAAGTATAACACAGTACAACACATGATTTTGGGACTCAATTCTGAGAACTGCATGTGAAAGTAGCCCCAAAAAGAAAAAAATCTGTATCATTCGTTTTGTCAAGTTACATGCCATAATAATTTAATATCGATTTGAAGTTAGTAAGTATCATATAGGGGAATTTGTTACGTTTTAGGCTCTTTTGTTTCAATGAGCTGAAAAATGTTGTTCTGTGTAAGTTAACACGCTTTTATTGTCACACTTACACAACAAAACCTACAGTTTAGAAGTTGCTGTGGGCAACATTGAGTAGCTGCCGAAGAAATGTTATCAAACCATTTTAAAGATCTTAAATATACTCGTAAATCGAATAAATCATGCCATTGAAATCTCCTTCTACCTAATTCAGATATTGCTAACCATCCCAACTTTTTCAAATATCACCTACCTCCACTTTTAAATAATTCATAACCTTCCTGATACACAAAATCATGTAATTGTTATTTATCACCTTTATTACGACGACAACAACAACAAAGTCTAATAACAGCAAACTGATATTACCATAATAATCAAACATGGTCCGACTTCCTCCTCCTTCGGATGCCATACATATTTTTTTTTTTGTTAACAACATCACAAAATAACATGTTATGATTCAATCAATAACATTTAATGTCAATACCCAATAAATTACCCTTCCCCCCCTCGGGAAAACGGTAACAAGAACAGTTGCCCTCGTTGGCTACAATGTATATGTATGTATATGAGCAACAGACAACTAATTGATGCACGAGTAATGATTTAGTTATTTAGTTAATGTACCTCATCCTCCTTGTGTTTTTTTTATGCGGTACTGTGCCATGTTATGCATTAACATTAACTCGTCATGACGATGAAATGAACGACAACGAGCAATCTGGTATAAAAAATCATTAGCAACGCGTCAACATCATCAACACTCTGAGAAGCAAAAAGAACATCGATCTGAGTGATGCTACTACCACCAGCACCACCATCGTCATCATCATCGCCTTTGGTGCGGCCTCAAGACAATCTACAGGACGAGACGAGACAAGAACATCAAACCATCAAGAACCGCATCACTTCATTAAAACATCAACGACAGACCGAGTGATTTTGCATAAAAATCACTTAACGTTTACTTGCAACAGACGACATAGCAACAACAACAACGCCAACAACTACAAGCAACACAAGAAAACATGATGTACCAACATGATGTGGCAACATCGTCAACGACAAGGAGACAACCCACCAGGTTTTTTGAATTCTATTCCTTAAAGTCATCGTCATCGTCACCATCTCACACAAAGAACAATGGGAGATGATATAGGCATTAGTACCGGCGAGTACAGTTTTTAGTACTAGACTTAACTTATCTCAGAAGAAATACAATATGATCTACTAAGAATCGTTTAAGTAAAGACATAAGGAAACCATATTAAGAAAAATTTGACTTGTTAACAGTATAGTTATGGTTGTACATTAAAAAGGGGGCACTATTCCAACAGGAATTTGCTTACTAGCCAGTTCATATATGGATTATTTTTCGCTTGAGTTTTCCACTTAGGAGACTTCTTTTAAAACTTAAATTTTATTTTTCTTACTTTGAGCTATTAAAAAAACTAAAACTCTTTTTAGTCTATATCCTTTCTAATACTTCTTGATATAATTTAAACCAATCATAACTCAATTAAAAATATCGCTATAGCAACTAACTCATCATATCATAAAAGTTATTGAAACATTGTACTCATCCAACGGATCTGTATCCCTATGGCAAGTCACCAGAAGCTATTTTTCATTACCCCATTTTCTGCTACATGCGAAACGAATTGGCTAAAGTGAAGCAGCAGCAACGGCGGCAGCAATGGCCGTCATCTGACGTTGTTGGATATTGTTATGCACCAAATATTGCCACGTTATATTTAGTTACTTTACTCGTCAGACAGGTAATTTTTTTTTTTCGTATGCGAATGCGGAAAAAAAACCTTTTAATATGTCTTAAACTTGCTGGCCTTTTTCGCAGGGTCTTGTCTCGCGGTACTTGCTTGTGATCTGGATCAGCGTGTGTGTTAACATCGTTCCAATTTTCTCTCTCTCTGTCAGTTGACCGGCGATGCTTATGAATGCAAGACAAATGGTACAAGCTTTTAACATATTTAAGCGCCAACAAAACAATCCCAATTTAGGCGTAACCCTTGTCCATCTATACCTCTGTAATCCAAAAAAAAAGCAACAGCAACAACAAAAAGCACCACGACAACAGCAAAACTGCATTGCAAACATATTTTTAAGCTGTTGGTGGTGTTTCGGCTACACAAATTATTAAAAGTTTTATGTTGGGAATTCAGTCAAATATTTAAGATAGGGTCGTTTTATAATTAAAGGAAATTTTAAGTAGGGAATTAAAAATTTTTATATTAAAAATTAAAAATTAAAAATTAAAAATTAAAAATTAAAAATTAAAAATTAAAAATTAAAAATTAAAAATTAAAAATTAAAAATTAAAAATTAAAAATTAAAAATTAAAAATTAAAAATTAAAAATTAAAAATTAAAAATTAAAAATTAAAAATTAAAAATTAAAAATTAAAAATTAAAAATTAAAAATTAAAAATTAAAAATTAAAAATTAAAAATTAAAAATTAAAAATTAAAAATTAAAAATTAAAAATTAAAAATTAAAAATTAAAAATTAAAAATTAAAAATTAAAAATTAAAAATTAAAAATTAAAAATTAAAAATTAAAAATTAAAAATTAAAAATTAAAAATTAAAAATTAAAAATTAAAAATTAAAAATTAAAAATTAAAAATTAAAAATTAAAAATTAAAAATTAAAAATTAAAAATTAAAAATTAAAAATTAAAAATTAAAAATTAAAAGTTAAAAATTAAAAATTAAAAATTAAAAATTAAAAATTAAAAATTAAAAATTAAAAATTAAAAGTTAAAAATTAAAAATTAAAAATTAAAAATTAAAAATTAAAAATTAAAAATTAAAAATTAAAAATTAAAAATTAAAAATTAAAAATTAAAAATTAAAAATTAAAAATTAAAAATTAAAAATTAAAAATTAAAAATTAAAAATTAAAAATTAAAAATTAAAAATTAAAAATTAAAAATTAAAAATTAAAAATTAAAAATTAAAAATTAAAAATTAAAAATTAAAAATTAAAAATTAAAAATTAAAAATTAAAAATTAAAAATTAAAAATTAAAAATTAAAAATTAAAAATTAAAAATTAAAAATTAAAAATTAAAAATTAAAAATTAAAAATTAAAAATTAAAAATTAAAAATTAAAAATTAAAAATTAAAAATTAAAAATTAAAAATTAAAAATTAAAAATTAAAAATTAAAAATTAAAAATTAAAAATTAAAAATTAAAAATTAAAAATTAAAAATTAAAAATTAAAAATTAAAAATTAAAAATTAAAAATTAAAAATTAAAAATTAAAAATTAAAAATTAAAAATTAAAAATTAAAAATTAAAAATTAAAAATTAAAAATTAAAAATTAAAAATTAAAAATTAAAAATTAAAAATCATCAAATGTTTGACCGACCGCCAATATAATTTTATCACCAACAGATTCTCAGAACACATCTGGACCTTCAACACTAAATGTAGTCCACATACAATTGATTTTAATATTTTATTGTATATTTTTTTTATGAAATAAGTTCCTCCAATATTTTTCCGATATGTTCGGTTTCTCAGAACATATCTACCCTCTATCTTCAACCCTTAGGGTGGTCCCCAAATAATTTTTTTTAGTTACGAGGGCTGCTATATATATTTCTGGCTTAATAATGAAAATGCGAATATTTATCATCAAAAATTGTTTTATTGTTTTTCAAAGTATTCTCCAGCCTGATTTATACACTTTTGCATGCGCTCAAACCAATTGTCGAAGCACTTTTTCCACTCCGATTGAGACACCTCCAAAACATGGTTTTTGAACGCTTCAACAGCATCTTCTGGGCACGAAAATCGTTGACCACGCATTTTTTTCTTGATGTGCGGGAATAAAAAGAAGTCATTGGGTGCCAAGTCAGGGCTGTACGGCGGATGACCCATCAATTCGACGTTTTGGCCGGTCAAAAAGGCGCTGGTTTGAGCCGATGTGTGAGAGCTCGCGTTGTCATGGTGAAGAATGATTCGTCTTCTCTTGTTTGTTTTTCGAATTTCTCCGAAGACTTCAGGCAAACAAATTGTGGTGTACCACTCAGAATTGACCGTCCTTCGTTGCTCAAGCGGAACAGTCGCCACATGACCAGTTTTGCCGAAGAAACAGGCGACCATTTGCTTCGAAGTGCTTCTTCCACGAACAACTTTCGTTGGATTTGGCTCGTCTTCGAAGACCCACACGGTCGATTGTTGTTTTGTTTCGGGCTCATACGCATAGATCCAAGATTCGTCACCTGTGACGATCTTATGAACATCTTTTGAAGCACCGCGATCGTATTTTTTCAACATTTCTTTGCACCAATCGACACGAGCCTTTTTTTGAGCGATTGTCAAATTGTGCGGGATCCAACGACAACAAACCTTTTTTACGGTCAGGTGTTTATGTAATATCGAATGTATGCTGGTGGGAGAAATGCCCAAGGATGCCTCTATCTCCCGGTATGTCACATGACGATCTTGCATTATTAGTTCACGCACGGCATCAATGTTCTCTGGCACAACGGACGTTTTTGGACGACCTTCACGGAATTCGTCGTTGAGCGAACTGCGACCACGATTAAATTCGTTATACCAGTTTTTCACGGTGCTATATGATGGTGCTTGATCACCATACAAAGACTTAAGTTCATCGATGCACTCTTGTCCGGATAATCCACGTCGAAAGTTGTGAAAAATGATCGCACAAAAATGCTCACGTGTCAATTCCATTTTTTTAACGGAATTGAATTGTTCAAAGCTCTGTAAGTTTAACAATTCACGATTAAATGACAACACGTTCTGAGTGATGTTATGCTAAAAAATGTCAACCTTTCCAATGGAAATATCAGATTGCACCTGGCAACACTTATTGTTGCCTAGGCCAGAAATATATATAGCAGCCCTCGTATTTGAAATTTTTTTCCTCTAAAATCAACTCTTCTCTGTTTTGGTGCCTCCCTAATCCATCTTCATTCCCTAACGGGGGCTTCCATACAAAAATCAAATTTCTCACCGCTCTAACTGCCCCAAGGATGGCCCTTAGAGTAGTCCAATCTATGACTGACCCCAAAAAGTTGTGCATCCCCAACATTTTTTTCAGAATGTCTACCCTTTTTCTCCAACCCATAAGGTGGTCGCCATAAATTTGTTTTTATTTTTAATATATTTTTATCAATCTCCTCTTTTTCCTTTATTTTTTACCGCACCTCGCTATATACCTTACGAATACCTCATTTTTTGCCGCCTTAAAGTGTGAGTCTGTTGATGGTGGACGCGTTTGTTTGTCAGGTTTATTGTGCCACCACGAAAGCGTTTTACTTTAGAACATCAACCAGCAAGTATTGAAAGTTTCTACATATAGCAGCCTTTTTTATTGTTGTTGTTATTGTTTCATAGCCACCTAATTGGTACGTAATGATGTGTTTTACTAAGGCCGACAGACATCCTTACAGCCACCACAAACACACCACCACACACCCATAACATTTGCCCATACCCATATTGCTGCGATACCTTTTAAAGGTTGCGCCGCTTGTTGTTCCTCTGTCCATATTGCCTTTTGTTTGGGGCCCTGCCGTTCTTTTGTCCAAATGGGCAAGTGAGCAAGCATAACTGTCCTGTTGTCTGTTTGTCTGTCCTTTGGTCGTTTCTGTCTTGTTTCGTAAATGTTTTATTAGTGTTTTCAACATGTTGTAGCCGCCGCCATGGTTGCGGCTTGTGGAACGTGCGTCTTGTTAGCAATTTTAAAGAGGAACCCAACCTTCTTTGTTGCTCTACACTCCAGACGCTTCTTTTTTTGTTTACCGTAACTAAAGCGAAACGAAAGATCACAAGACGATGAGAAATTAACAACAACAACAACAGAATACCAACTATAATAAAATGTTAAAGGTCTGTTTTGGGATATTGTTCAGAGCGCGTTTTTATTAGTAGTTCCTTTGGCTGGCGGCAAAAGTGATGCTGTTCACAGCTCATAATTACCACCAAAACACCGAGGCGAGGCGAGACCATGGCAACCACTTGCTGATGAGGGCTGTGGTGTTGATTCCTTGTGATGATGCCCTGTGTGAATACGACAGGGAACATAAATCTTAAAAAGTTGACACTATTTATTAAAATAAAATTAATATGATTTTAAATAAGGGCAAGTAAATATTGATGGGATACGAGTACGATACTTGACATGAAGATATTTTTCATAATCGCAAGATTAAGAATAATCTAATTTTTTAAATTATAATACACAGAACGACAAAATGAAAAATAAGTATTTGACTTGAAAACCTATTACAAATTTTTCCAAGTACACGGCGGTCCAAAAGTATTTTACTTTGCAAACGATGATAAAAAAAACTGGATGAAAGTAAACAAATAGGAATTTTAGTTTTAAAAATTACTAGGGCGATTGCTTCTTAGTTTACTTTCTATTTACTACTTTCTTTCGGTGGTAAACCAAGAGTGAAAATTCTCATTATCGGCTTGGCAGGTATTTCGCGAAATGTTCTTAATATCTTCGCGAAGGCGATCTTTATATTCCTCATGAGACACTAAGCTGCTGTTAAGAACTTGACTTTAAATGTGATAGTCTCTAAATGTTACCCCATTTTTATCCATTGAGTCGTTGGAGTTGTGAAATTTTTTTTAGACATTTTCTGAGCACATTTAAGACGCTATGTTGTTTACGAACAGACTATGCCTCAACCTCTACTTTTCCGTGATCCCTTGCATTTCTATGATGGCTGGATCGTGGTTGATTCTTTGTTGAACATGTTTCTTCACCTATTTTCTTATCAATTGAATTCCATGGTGATTTATTTCTATACCGTAAATTTTCGTTGCGCATTAGTCGAAGAATCGTTAATTCAATAGAGCTCGAGTACGAAGTTAAGACCAAATTTAAGCCATATTGAATCAGTTCCAAATGGCTTGCATGTTTTTCAACCACCACTCAAACCAATCACAACAAAACGTTAAAAAATTACTACAGAGGAACGATTTGGAAGTAAAACATAGAACTCCAACTAAAAGAGAAAACAAAACTACATAACCAGCTACGCACCAAACCAATCACACATGGCTCCGAAAACTACAAGAGTTGAAAGTTTTAATGCTTGTGTGTGTAGCATGTTCCGTTGTTTTACACCAAGCATAATATAACATTTCTTATGTTATAGATGTTTTACATTGTGTTCTAATGTTATATGTATGTTTTTAAAGTAGGTATACTAGGATGACCGCACAAATCGATGTTGGATTTTGGTCGGTCTGACCCACCCATAAATGATAAGATTTTTTAATAGCCAAAGTTTGAGCATAATTTTATTATGGTAATCCGTGCCGCTTTGGTTTTAAAACTTTTAAGTTCCTATAGCTACGTTTGGTAGGCATAACTCAAGAACGAATAGTCCAATTTTGCTGAAATCAAAAATTTAGGAAATAAAATTTCAATTAATCTGTTCGCATATCATTTCTATGCATAATCAGCAATTTCGCTGTTATAAATAAAAACAAACTGCCTAAAAAAATCCAAATTAAATTTTTTACAATTTTGAATTTTTTAGGCAAATTTTCTAATTTTTTTTTTTCATAAATTTATTTATAATTGCAAAACTGTTGATTATGCATTGAAATGATATATGAACAGATCAATTCCTAAATATCAGTTTTTTAATTCAGCAATATTGGAGTAGTCGTTTTTGAGTTATGCCTCACCAACATCGCAAAAGGAGCTTAAACACTTTAATCCTAAAGCGGCACGGGTCCAATCGTGCTCAAAGTTTGACTATCCCAAAACCTGCAAAGACTTATCATTTTTGGGGGGTCAGACCGACAAAATTCTGAATTTTTTTTCTCCAAATAACTAGCGGTCCCGCTAAGGTATACGTTTGTGAAAATGTGTGTATATCCAAGTATTATTTCTTGAAATAAATGACAAAATACAAAATACACAATTCCATACATACATTACTTAATTTCATACATTCATTACTTAATTCCATTACAGTTACTTGTTACTTGTGTTAAAGCACACACACTTACAACTGTAGTAGAATAGCAACACATGCAATAGAACGAAGTCAATGAGTTGATAGCTTGTTGTGCTAAATATAACATGCGTACATAACTAGAGCTCAGCATGTGGTGTTGTTGCGCCTGTAGACTATGAATTTGTTGTGGGATAACACAACTAAGCACTGTTTTGAAACAAACCTCTTCATATTATAAATTATGTAATTTGTATAGATACCAAAAGTCACATTTGCATAATATTCGCCAACTGACCAATCATATGAATTAAAGTCTGGTGAATTTTAATGCTCGATGTTATCGACAGCAACTATCGGCATGTCTAGTGAAAGCTTCTCAAACAAGTACGTGCCTTTAATTGTGAATCCAAAAATAGAAAGAAGCTATCCCATACCTCATTTATGGGGTGTAAGGGGAAATAAAGTTTTTTTTTTAAGTTTTTAATGCTTATATAAAATAATATCTTTTAAATGCGTTTTAAAATTTCAATCACTTATATACCTAATAAATGTAGTTTTGTAGTATGTTTTCTCACATATAAGCATTACTTATCTATAATTTTTTTCTTTTTCTAGGTAAGTTGATTTCATTTATGTCAATGGATTTGGTCTATTCTAAGGTAATTGTATTACTGCCTTTAAAAATCGTTAGAAACTGCTACATTTTACATTTTACAGTATTTTATCAATGAGTAACATATACTACTCATTAATTTTTTTTTTAAATTAATATTCCTTTAAATTTTAAGCCTATACTAGATAACAATCTCATTATCGATTTGACAACAAAAACACCAGCAACACATTGTCGCTTACGACAACAAACAATGCATAACATTTTTGCACATTTTTGTTTATCCTATAATTGTTGTTTTCTATCACATTTCATTCGTTTACTGCGAATCCCTTTACAGGCTAATCTCTGAAAAATATCCCCTAAATTAATCTGTATAGAAAAAGTTCTTTAGTAATTTTCAACTTTCAAATGAGTGCGAGCGAATGTTGGTTGCTCTGCCTGAGCGCTAACTCCTCTCATATCTTTTAGTTTTCAGACACACGAATTTCAATTTAACGAAGATTTTTTTTTTCATTTCATTCCTGTCTTTGCCCATACGAATGGTTTTGGTTTTTTGTCAATTTTTAAAATCTCTGTTTTAACATTTTGTATTTAGAGTGTTCTTTGGGTTGTTGTTGTTATGTTGCCGATGCTGATGTTTGCTAGCTATGGGTTTTCAGGAAAAAGCCTAAAGCTTGACTTTACTTATCTGTTAAGCAACAATATAGTGTATATAGACTAGGCACAACAACAATGAGTGAGTAGAGGTACTACTGGTTCGTATATTGGTCATGTTACAACGTGCAACAGACCAATGCATGGCTACAACGGAAGAATAGATATGTATGAGGAAAAAAAGGAGGATTCCCTATAAACTTAACATAGTATGTAGTCAGCAACAACAACAACGGCAACTAAAGCCGCCTCATCAGTTCCATCAATTGTTGCTCACAACAGTATGGTAGAGTGTACAACGACAATTGCAACAGCAATAGCAACAACAACAACAGCAATAGCAAACGACATTACCAGCAACACAGTGAACTGTAATGTTCTATAGTTTGTAAATCCTGTGTAAAAGTACTGGTAGCTGTTTTCATCAGTGAGACAACAACAGCAGCAACAGCAGCAACTGCAGCAGCAACAGATATAGTCGATATTAGAGATGAGGATACGAAATTGGTACCGCAAAAGGGGAAATAGATTAGTTTTATAAGATACAATGAGAAAGAACTAGTCAGTCACGAGATAATGTATTTTTTTTGCACTACCACTGTATTTTTTTATTTTTTTTTTTTTTTTGTATGACAGCTTAATTGTTAATATGAGCTGACAATATTTTTAACAATTGCTTAACCTCCAAAAAGCCGAAGTTTGTATGGGAAGTGGGAGTGATTTTTGATTAGGTCTTGCTCATCTTAGAACTGAATCCCTGCTCTTAAACTGCGGCTGAAATCGGGGGACAGTCAGACGGACAGCACCAAAAAAGAGGAAATTGTATGGGTGGTGGAAGTCGTTTTTGTTCGATCTTTCCCAATTTAGAACTTAACCTCTGCTTAGACGATAGAAGCTTACATTTCGAATTTCAGCTGGATAGCTCTTAAACTACATCTGAAAACGTGGGACAGAATTAATTTGTATGGGAGGTGGGCGTAGTTTTCGGTCAGATCTTCCTCATCTTAGTACTTAATCGCTGCATAGAGGATAAAAGTGTGCATACCGAATTTAAACTTGATACCTCTTAAACTACGGCAGAAATCGACGAACAGACAGACAGAAGGCCCCAAAAAGGGGGGGGGGGGGGTGTTATGGGAGGTGGGCGTACTTTTTGTCGGATCCTGCTTATCTTAGAACATAACCTCAGCTTAGAAAATAAAAGCTTGCAGCTTGCATACCGAATTTCAACTCGACAGCTCTTTAACTACGGCTGTAATCGTGGGATCAGACAAAAGGTCACCCCCAAAAAGGCGGAGTTGGTATAGGAGTTGGGTATAGTTTTTGTCCGATCTTGTCCAGCTTACAATGTAACCTTCGGTAAGAGGATAGAAGCTTGCATACCAAATTTCAACTCGATTGCTCTTAAACTTCTACCCTCGAAAAGGCGGAGTTGGTATGGAAAGTTGGGAGTAGTTTTGTCCGATCATGCTAAATTTAAAACATAACCCCAGCTTAGATAATAGAATTTGCATTCACAATTTCAGTTCTGTAGCACTTAACTACGAAGATAGACGAAAAAAATTCCCGTACCCAATGGAAACATTTCTTAAATTCTATACAGGACATCAATCAATGCAAGCCACTTCCTTTTTATACAATAACACTACGGGTAGGAGGGCATATATCATTTGATACGACCCAAAAGTGTAACACATAGAAGGAGTCACTTAAGGAGTCTTTGAACCTAATTCGATTCATGACTTTTTAAGTCGTTTGAGCCATGTCCGTCTGTCTGTCTGACTGTCTGGCTGGTGCGCGGCTCTATGAAAAATGCCCCTAAAAAAACGAAAAATGACCCAAAAAAATTTCCATACAAAATTGGCTAATTTTTCATATGAAAAATCCCCAATACATTTTGGGGAACTTTTTATTTATTTCAGGTAAAATTTCGTTTTTTAATTTTGGGTCATTTTTCATATGCAAAATGGCCCAAATTTGCAGGTCTGAAAAATACCCCAATGCCCCCACCGCTTTCTTCTTTTAACAAAACTAAAGAGAGAGTATAGAAACTGACAATGCTAGATTTTTTTAGAAGAGTATTTTTTGGGGTATTTTTCATAATTTTTGGGGAAAATTTCGTTCTTGGGTCATTTTTCGTTTTTTTCCCCCAATTTTATTTTGGGTAATTTTTCGTTTTTTTTTTTGGGGCATTTTGCATTTGGGGCATTTTTCATAGAGCCATGGTGCGCACGGTAACTTTCGAAAGACGCAACCAAATATTTTTAAATTTTGCACGAGTTAATATTTCCCCAATTGCAAATAGGCTATATGGCCCCGCCCCTTCGGATACCTCCCATACAAATACATCATTCCGCGCACTTTAGAAATCGAGTAAGTTCAGTATTTAGTAAAGCTATAACAGGAACAGTTTTGGAGAAAAAAAACTCGAACTCTAGCCACGCCCCTTCCGGTACCTCCCATACAAATGTACCTTTCCGCCCACTTTAGAGATAGAGTAATAATATCAATAAATCCGATCGTACCCAAATTCTTAATTTAGTAAAGCTATAGCAGGATACAGTTTTGGAGAAGAAAAAACTGGAAGACTAGCCACGCCCCATCTGGTACCTCCCATACCCATCTGGTACCGCCCACTTTAGAAATCGATTTATATTATTTATAGAAGTAACGCGATCGTGCCCGAATTCTGTATTTAAAATAGCTTAAACAAGATTGTTTTTGAGGAAACATCTGGAAGTCTAGCCACTCCCCTTCTGGTACCTCCCATACAAATGTACCATTCCGTCCACTTTAGAAATCAAGTATAATATCAATAAAATAGAAATTTTATGATTTACTGAAGGTGAAGGTATATGTAAGTCGGGCTGCCCAACTGAAACTTTCTCCGCTTAGAGGATAGAAGCTTGCATACCAAATTTAGTTTAAATTGCAAATTGCTCTTAAACTTCGTCTGTAATCGTGGGGTAAAACGGACGGACGGATAGTCGGACGGACAGACGAGCGGACATCTTTAAATCGACTCAATATTCGACGCTGATTTATATATATAGAGTGTATTATGTACATTTATATACATACATAGAGTGTACAAAATTTTCGTTATACGATCTGCAACAACTTGTTAAAGATACCTTTCAACTTGTTTAGGTACCTTTCAACGAAAATACTTACCCTGCTCAGATTAAAAAATTCCCGTATCCAAAGGTCATCAATTAAAGCAATCCACTTTCATTTTAAATACATTGCTCACCTAAGATATACCAAAGTACCAATTTGCTCATATCTGCCTTAGAGAGTCAGTAAAGCCAAGTCATATATGTAGTTGCTGCAGTACTTTACGTTGCATTGCTGTTGCCGTATGCTGCTGCTACTGCTACTACTCGTACTGCCGCCACTGCTGCTGGTGATGTCGATGCCATGCTGCTCATGCTGGTGCTGGTGGTGGTGCTGCTGGTTCGTTCGTTGCAGTTTGCCTTAAAAAAATCCTCAATAACTTATTGCATTTCAGAGTGTTGATTCTGTATTCAATTTAATTAAGACATCAAAAAGAGTTTAGTTTGACTTAAAAGATTTCCTAGAATTTCGATAGTTCAAAACTGATTTAAAACCAAAAACGAGAGAAGAAAAAAAAAGCAGCATCCAATTTTTTTTTTGTCGTTGCTGCTGTGGTTCGTTGTTTTTGTTGTTGTTACAATGTTGTTTTGAGAATGTTAAACTTATAGTTTGTAGGATTGTCGTGTTAGTAGTAGTTGTTGCTGTTTGCCAGATTTCCGATAATAGGGTTTGCAAAACATCAACAAAAAACACTACTATGTATGTTGTTGTAAGTTTTGAACTCGTTTACATTTCGGCTGAAATTGTGAAGAAAAATTGATGTGAATGCAGATTTTGTATTTATTTTTAGCGTTCGTTTTTTTCGCTGATGCTTGCTCTTCGATGAAAACAAATTAGGCAAAACTCAGTATGAAGCGAGGAGGGAGGGGTAAAGGTGGAAATCAGATTTTGTTGGATTCGATCGAATTTGGCTTGAAATAGAAACGCAGTTGGGAATTTTTTAAAATTAAAAATGTATATCATTAGCACTAGGTGATTAGCAGTGAAATTAATTAGAAAAGATAAAGGAACTAATAAAACTGTAAAATATTTAAAGTTTTTTTACAATTAAATGTTTGCGAATGCCTTTTCTACCTTAAGCGTTTTTTTTATTGTTTATTATTGGTAATTACAATTTGTAACTAAAACTTCAAAAAACACTAATGTATGAAAATACATAATTATTTTTATGTCATTTGGCCTTCCTTAAGTATAAATTTATATTACATATTTCTTATGTAATGAATCTTCTAAAATTTTATTTAAGTTCTTTACGCGTTATTACAGTAAGAACATCGTTCCTATATGTGTTTTAAAATGTTTTCATTTCAATCTCCTTTTTAAGATTTGTTTGACAAACTAATTAAGAATTATCGAAAATGTTTTTGTATTACCAAGAGACCACACGCGTTTTTTCTAATTAGCCATAGATAGCACAACATTATGTCCGTCCGTCCGCCGCTATAGACCATTTGAAATGTGCACTTCTCTACCATACTCACTACTATTTGCAATTACAACAACATCCATCCATCATCAAGCTTTAATCACGAAATTGTTGTTAAGAAAATTAAAACATAAAAATCACAATGTCATGTAGCAGCTATCAATCATGTTGTATTTACTCAAAGCAATAATGCAGCGAAAAAATAAATACAACAAAAGGATTTCAAAAACATTGCAGTTACAATAGAAAAGAAACAATCAACAAATTAACAAATGGCTTCTAACCTTTTCTTTTTTTTATGACGATTACCATGGACGTGGGGTGGTATATCATGTTTATCATACAGTTTGTAGTATATAAAAGTACGTTTTTGGGACTCAGCCCTAGATGCCAAGGGTCTTTATCAATAAAAAAAACCAGTAAGATAGTTTCAGTTGGGCAACCCGACTTACATATACCCTCACCCTCAGGAAAACAAAATATTTTCTATTATATTGATATTATTACTCGACTTCTAAAGTGGGCGCAGTGGTACATTTGTACGGGAGGTACCAGAAGGGGCGTGACTTCTTCCAGATTTTTTCTCCAAAACGTTATCCTGTTATAGCTTTACTAAATACAAAATTTGGGCACGATCGCCTAAGGTGTATTGATATTATTACTCCATCTCTTAAGTGGGCCGAAAGGTACATTTGTATGGGAGGTACCATAAGGGGCGTCGCTAGACTTCCAATTTTTTCTCCAAAACTTTATCCTGTTATAACTTAACAAAATACAGAATTTGGGCACGATCGTGTCGAGTATATTGATATTATTACTCGACTTCTAAAGTGGTCGGAACGATATATTTGTATGTGAGGTACCGAAAGGGGCGGGGCCATGTAGCCCGTTTGCAATACCGTAAGTAGTTTTGGGTAAATATTAACTCGTGCAAAATTTCAAAACATTTGGTTGCGTCTTTCTCAAGCTATCATGCTCTCTACCCGGACAGCCAGACAGACAGACGGACATGGCTCAAACGACTTAAAAAGTCATGAATCGAATTTGGTTCAAAGAAACCTAAGGTCTAAAGTGACCCGTAGGTTGAGGGCATAAAAATATCTGGTCCATGATTGTCGCGTCTTCAAACTATCATTGTAACCATCGGACAACTATAGGTTATGCCGCAAAGAGGTCAAATCTATATATATGAAAATGAGTTTGTGTTTGTTTCTTTGAATTTTTTAGTACCGTATAGACTCGAAAACGGCTTGACCGTTGATTTAAAGTGGGCGTGCCACCGCCCATTGGAGGCTATTTTTTACACCATAATATCTGGAGGACGGTTTCTCTGATCGCCTTGTGTGGTAATTTGTGTGAATGCATTTGGCAGAAAAGTTCTTGATCCAAGAAAAAAAAGGGCCAGACCGGATCAGATCAGTGGGCGTGGTATAAAACTTGAAATTTTAAATGGCTTTTTTTCATGAATTATAAGAGGTTTAAAGCTGATATTAGATATGTGTTGTTGGTTCAGTATGAATTACAGCCAGGTTGGAATTGGGCTGTGCCACGCCCCATTTAATAGAAACCGTTATAACAGCCAAAATTCTGAAAATTTCACCGTATAGTAGAGATATAACCAGACTATTTGGAACCACGTTGATAAAAAGCGTCGAATCGCCGCCCACTCGTCAATGTTTGACTATTACATACTTACGAGAAAAAATACAATTCCTTAATCGAAGATTACACAGTACAACACATGATTTTGGGACTCACGTGACAAATTCCCCTATACAACACTTACTAAATTCAAATCGGTATTAAATTATTATGGCATGTAACTTGACAAAACGAATGATGCAGAACTTCTACTTTTTGGGGCTATTTTCACGTGCAGTTCTCAGATTTAAATTCCAAATCAATGAGCTGAAAAATGTTGTACCTACTGTGTTAGTAAAAAACATTGGAATTACTAAGAACCTGACTTTTGAACTCTTTGGGGCACGGGATATAGTTGTCCGATCTTACTCCGTCATGTATTTTTTACATCAAATGACACAGAAAAATTGTCCATATATTTCGCTGCCGCTCTACTGTTCACATAAATTATCTGTTCTTGTGAAGCAGTGCCAGGCAAAACCGAACGCACGCACTCACAAATATTTTGTGTATGTGAAAATCTAGCATGCGTGGTATTGCTTTCACAACACTCAACCAGCGAATGACCATAGACTGGTTGCTTTGAATCCAACATAGCGTTGCGAAAGTGCGAATTGTCGACTGTGTCCGTGTGAAAAATACGATCATTGCCGCCCTCGCGATGCTATAGACTTCTTGGGAAGCACAGATTGCAAATTTTAGCTTGCATTTTTGCCATTAAATGTATATTATTAATCTGGAGGATATCCGTTCACATCTACATTACTTGCCTTAGAGTGTTCCGCTGTTTTCGGTTATTTAAACCATATAACAGGGTGGACCAAAAGTCCGTTTACATTCGTAGCGTTAGCTGCATATTGCAAAGTGGAGCGGAGAGGCTTGCGAAAAGCAAGAGCAGCCAATGGGAATTCAGTGCCATGGCGTCAAACAGCGAAGTTCATCATGCGTTCTACGTACACTCGTATTATCTAAACAACGATTTTTCGGCTATTGCGCAACGAAAATGTTGTTCTCATTACAACAACATTCAGCATAAAAGTAAAGAACCCACGTGTAAATTGTTTAGAAAATGATGGCGGACGTTCGACTACCGGCCGATCTAGAATTTCTAGGGATCCCGAAAATGTAGAGCATACATTAGCGTCTGTTCATATACAACCTAGAATATCTACGCGAATTAGGTCCAACCTCTTTAATGAAACCAGAACATTTTTATACGGCATACTTCTCAAAGATTTACATTTACATCATTGCTTACATTCTTCAATTTGCTAACGAAATGGGGAAATGAACAAAAATTCAGGTATTAGAGTGATGCTTATGCTAAATTGAAACGTGAAAATTCCCTGCATTCACCTAAGTTCCTGTTTGAGTAGAATTATTAGCAAGAGGGATTATTGGTCCATAGTGTTATAAAGTTCATATTCTCTATGGAATGTTACAGTAAATACACAAATCACTATATTGTTATGCTACAGATCTTTTTGCAGCAGTACTACAAAATTTCCTTGGATTTAGTCAACGAACGTAGTTTCAGTAAGATGGGTCAACATGTCATATCTTCAACTTCGACTCATTCAGGGAAGTTTGATACCCAAAAAAGTTGACATTAACTGGCCACCCCGTAGCCCGCACTTATTCCTAATGCAATTTTTTCTTTGATGATACCTTAAAAGTGTAATTTTCAACAGCAACCTAGTGTCTCCTGAGGAATTAAAGGAACGTACATAGTCGCGGGAAGATTTAAGTGGCAGAAGTGTAAAAGTAATCCTGTAAAACATGGATGATGTAATTTTAAAAAAATAAATTACATTTTGTTTGCTTTCATAATAAAAAAGACATTTAAAAAGATTTTTGTGATGCATGTTATATTTTTTTGAAACAACATTTTAATAGTTCTTCTTCATATTAAACTTGCGGGATTATCACCAGTAATAGCCCAGGGTCATTTGTGCTATTTTCTTCCATGATCTCTTTGTCAGTATATAACTTCTTAACACAAAAATATACTTTCTTGTCATAACAAAATATTCTCATGGATTATTATCTGTGTTTAGAACCACTACTGACTGCTGCAGCTACTGCTACCAATTTGGTAATACTACAATCCCCCAGATATTTTTCTTTTTTTTGTCGAATTGTTAAGAAAGTATCCAACCATTGCATGAGTTAATATGCAAATGCGTACGATTATTTAAACATGTTTTTGTCTATTTCTCCTTTCAGCCCGGGGGCATTTAACGAGTGATAATGGAGATTTTCTTTAACGCAATATGGCTGGAAATCAATTTTGTTTTCCTGTTCATAACGTTTAGTTTTTTGTTTTTGTTTTATTTTTTTCTCTGCCACATTTAGTTAGTACATAGCTAGATGCTAGCACATACTAGTGTTGAAATTTACACCAATCGTCGCCGTTGTATGGTGCGCACAGTCACAACGGACAAATCGTCTGTCCATCCGTTCGCAGAGTGTGAATTGTGGTGGCAGTGCTGGCTGGTGGCAGCCAGTTGCCGGTTAGCAAGTGCAAAATGGTCAATTTGATTTTAGATTATTAAGTCATTTATAACAACAGCCTACACATATGACAATTTAGATTGCATTTTATAATAACGCAAGTCTATGGGGTCTTACATACCTATGAGTTACACGTCCCAACGTATGCATGTATGTATGTATATGTGCGAGCAATTTAAGTAGTATTTACAGCGGCTTGTATTTACAATTTAATGGCATGTTAATGGTTTTGAAAACATAATTCTGATAATGCAACAAAAAACAACAACACCAACTTGGTAACAGAACAAAACTAGATTTTCTAAAACATGTCAGCTTAACAAGAACGTTGTGTTAAATCTAAATTAAAAAGACACATATGTATTATTGCAAATTCTTTATAAGTTTTAACTATGAAATGCTAACATGAAACTTTAGAACAACGGATATGAGTTCAATGCAATCAAAATGATATTGAAATTGAGTTCTGAAATTGAAATTTATTTTAAGTGAACTGTTAAAATATTTTGTATAGAGTTTATAAGAGTAATTAGCGATATTTTAATAGACATCTTAGAGACTGGCAAAGCTTGAAATTTGATAGTTGTATTGTAAATTTGACAATATTGACGGTATGCATAAGGTAGGCATCCCTGACGTATGCAGTCGGCCACGAATTTAGTTACTTTCGGACTTAGAATAACATGGCGGGTGAAAGCTAATAATTCTAAGCACAATATGTTTTAATAGGATAAATTATGCCTTTCAACTCTTTCTCCATATACATCTAGGGCTTGGACAAGACTTGTTTCAGACAGCAAAATCCTACGAGGTCGGCATTTCACTTTCTTTCCGTTACTTCCATAAGTATTTGACAATCTTTCTTGAAGACTGCGTCGATGGGCGGATCTATTAAAATTATTAAATTACAGAATTAAAAAATCGCAACAATTGTAAAAAATATAAAAAAAAATTCATATAAACAAATATAAAATAAAAAAAATTACGAAAATTCTCAAAATATTACAAATTATAAAAATTACAGAAATTATGACTATTGTTTCATAGTTTGTTTGAAGATTTTTTAAGCTCATTATTTATTTTTACAAGACTTGTGTGAAATGTTCTTCGCATCGGTGTGTTTAGCTTCTCGATGCTATCGTAGAGCTATAAACACTCAAGGTTTGTAATGAAAGTGCAGCAGTCACAGCAAAGGGTGTTAATGATGATAGTTTGGCAACTATCGAAACTATCCGCCCTGCCAGCTGTCAACATTATAAATTTCACATAAATCTTGTCAAAACAAACTCTATTGGCATTAATTGCCAATAGTAAATGATCTTCAACCGAACTATGAAACTATGACAATTGTTTTATCAGATCAACAAAACAAACCAAGAAAAATTATATAATATTTAAAAATTATAAAAACATTACAAATTATAAAAATTTTAAATATTAAGGATTTTGAAAACTATATAATAATAAAAATTATAAAAATTAAAAAAAATATAAAAATTATAAAAATTATAAAAATTACAAAAATTACAAAAATTACAAAAATTACAAAAATTATAAAAATTATGATATTGTCATAGTTCGGTTTAAGATCAGTTCTATTGGCAATTATTTATTATTGCCAATAGTTTTTACTCAATAGTGTGAAATGTATTATGTTGACAGCAGGTTAGGCGTATAACGTTATTTTGGCATTCACCACAATGCCTCGTCAGCGCCCTTTGCTGTGCCTTCTCCTCTATCATCACAAACCTTAAGGAAAGAAAGCATCTCAAAGTTAATGAGAACTTTTCCCAACGGTGCGAAGAAAGCATCCTCGAAGCGCACAACATGCCAGCATAATACACACGCAAGCCCTTGCCTATGCATGTGTCCATCGGACACAATTGCACAGGAGTTTTGTTGTTGACAAAGTGCCAACCCCGTTCTGCGTACCGTCAGTGTTTCGTTGTTCTTGATTTTGTTTTTTGTTGATCTTTGATGAATTATGATTTTGTCATAGTTCGGTTTGAGATCAGTTCTATTGGCAATTATTTATTATTGCCAATAGGTTTTTAATCAAGAGTTTGTGAAATTATAAAAATTATAAAAATTATAAGAATTATAAAAATTATAACAATTATAACAATTATAAAAATTATAAAAAAAATATAACAATTATAACAATTATAACAATTATAAAAATTATAAATAAATTATAAAATAAAAAATAAATTATAAAAATTAAAATTATAAAAATTATAAAGAAATTATAAAAATTATAAAAATTATAAAAATTATAAAGAAATTACAAAAATTATAAAAATTATAAAAATTACAAAAATTATAAAAATTATAAATAAATTATAACAATTATAAAAATTATAAAAATTATAAATAAATTATCAAAATAAAAATTATAAATAAATTATAAAAATAAAATAAATTACAAAAATTACAAAAATTATAAAAATTATAAAAATTATAAAAATTATAAAAATTATAAAAATTACAAAAATTATAAAAATTATAAATAAATTATAACAATTATAACAATTATAAAAATTATAAATAAATTATAAAAATAAAAATTATAAAAATTAAAAAGAAATTATAAAAATTACAAAACTCACAAAAATTATAACAATTATAACAATTATAAAAATTATAAAAATTATAAAAATTATAAAAATTATAAAAATTATAAAAATTATAAAAATTATAAAAATTATAAAAATTATAAAAATTATAAAAATTATAAAAATTATAAAAATTATAAAAATTATAAAAATTATAAAAATTATAAAAATTATAAAAATTATAAAAATTATAAAAATTATAAAAATTATAAAAATTATAAAAATTATAAAAATTATAAAAATTATAACAATTATAATAATTATAACAATTATAACAATTATAACAATTATAACAATTATAACAATTATAACAATTATAACAATTATAACAATTATAACAATTATAACAAATATAACAATTATAACAATTATAACAATTATAACAATTATAACAATTATAACAATTATAACAATTATAACAATTATAACAATTATAACAATTATAACAATTATAACAATTATAACAATTATAACAATTATAACAATTATAACAATTATAACAATTATAACAATTATAACAATTATAACAATTATAAAAATTATAAAAATTATAAAAATTATAAAAATTATAAAAATTAGAACAATTATAACAATTATAAAAATTTTAACAATTATAAAAATTATAAAAACTACAAAAATTTTAAAAATTAAGAAACGATCGAGAAGCTCATACACACCGGACACCATTTTCGCACCGGTGTGTTTGGGCTTCTCGATGGTGTCTTAAAGCTTTTAAAACTTAAGGTTGTGATAATATGCGGAGAAGGCACAGCAAAGGCTGCTGATTAGCTGTCAACATAATCCATTTCACACAACTCTTGTAAAACAGATTCTATTAGCAATAATAGAATAGATTTTGAACCGAACAATGCCAAACTCATTATTTACATACATACATAGATATGCTGTTGTAATTTTGGCGTATGATTTACGTGGAATATTGCTTATGATAATCATACGTCACCATATAACAATATAACAAAAGATCCTAAAACGTGACAAATTCCACTATACCATACTTACTAACTCAAATCGATATTAAATTACTACTACTTTCACGTGCAGTTCTCAGATCATATTTTGTACTGTGATATTTAGCAAATATCATATTATTAATCATTAGAATAACACACAATTTTAGTTTTAGTTATTAAAGTTATTCAACCTCATTATCTATAGCGTCATTAGAATCACCGTTAACACAAACTTCAAACTCAATCTTAAATATTTATAATACATATATATATACATATATGTATTCCAAAACTCAACATAGATTTTCTGCCACCGATTTGTATTAATTTTTCGTTTACCACGAAATAGCAACAAATATTCCACTATTTTTTATCACAGATAAAAACAATACTCAGAAATCAGTTAACAATTGTAGAAGTGTTTAAATTTTCGTTACAAAAAGTCTGTCTCTGTTGCTCTGTCTATCTCTGAGTGTAGGGAAAATCAAAAAGAAAAACATCAGACAGAGTAGTACAATGAAAATTGTGTAATTAAATTTATCATAACGAGAAATCAATTTGCTTGCATTTAGCCTATGTGATTGTTGCCGATGATGTTGCCATTGCTAGTGCTGCTGCCGTTTGTTGCATATTCGTATTTTCTTACAAAATACCGCTTCTTCACTTTTGTGTGTGTGCATATGTGTAAGCATGCGTCCGTTTTTGGCTTTAGCTGTGACTGTGACTACTCTTTAAACACTTGTCGCATAAAGGAAAAAGCGCGCACTAGCGCTTTTCATTGTGTCTGCTGCCACACACACACAAATGCAACAAGTTTGTGTGTGGTATATGACGTCGTGTCTACGTTGCATGTGCAACACAATAACGCTGCATAATGTAACGTTGGTTATGCGCTGATTTACTTGAGTAACTTCTTCTGTTTTTTTTTTGTAGCTGTTATTGTGAACGTTTTTCTGCGCAAACCCAAAGTTAAATAGTGGTAAATGTTACGCATGCGCATATGCTTGCGCTGAATTGCAGTAGCGGTTGATGGCATAGATGCAATGCCATTGTTATGCAGCAGTAACACTTAAAAGGCAGACACACTGCGTAATGCAACAAAAAAAAAAAGAATTTTGAGTACATTTTTTTCCATTGGTTATGAGTTGTGGTACTATTTTGGTACCGTTTTGAAATTTGTTAAATCAATTATTTTTTTTTTATTCATGTTTGGTGTTTTATTGTAGGGGGATTACATTGGATTAGAGCAGAAACATGTAATCTAATTATAAAGGATGTTTATGCGTTAAAAAATACTGTTAACAAACGTAATCACCCCGCTGTGGCTGCTCAACGTAGTTGCCGATGTGTTCTGACTTTTGTCCATCCTGTATTTATACAATTGTTTATATTTCGAATATTTGTAACGGATAAACTCAGAAACCACATAGCCGATTTAAATAACATTTTATTTAAATCATCACAATTTGCCTAAGGAAGAGAATAGGATACTTTTTTTTATTTAAGCTAATTTTTTTTAATTCGCCTTAAACAATATTTTTCTAGCGTATAAAGCGAAGATTCAAAAAGTCAAGAGAGAGTTTAATTAAATAGAAAGTATGTATGTATTTAGAAGTGAAATTTTCTTTCTTCGAGTCTGTTCCCCCTTGCAGAGTTGGTGTCCACAATGTTCTTCCATTGCCCCATCCCCGTTGTATGTGTGTGGCACGCATCAATTACATGGACTAAGCAACTGTTTCCCCTGTTTTCATGGGGTCCATAAGAGTGTAGTGTCATTCTCCTAAATATGGTCTCACAAGGCGGTTGGTTTTCGTTGTGTTTCTTTTTTCCAGCTTTGTGTGGCTTATTGCCACAACCACTTTGCCATAAATGGTAACAGCAAAAACGTTAACAAACCACCAACCAAAAAACCACAAATACGTACATATGTCCATCATGTGCCTTGCAGCCGTGTGGTAGGCTATAAACTGTTAAAACGTTTACCGAAAACACATGACATTTCAATACGTACAAATTGACAGGTCAACGCTTATAACAAGCTTTCTACACACAGCAACAACAACAACTACAACATCGGCGACTATGGCCAAGTGCCACAAGAGCCATAGCCGCCACTAAGAAAAAATGCAGCGATGACGACGACAACAAGATGATGATGATGCCACATCTTTTAAGAGATTTTTTTATTAAAGATTTGAGGCCAAAATGCACAAAAATTTCTAAGAATATTAACATGCTGGTAATGCTGACATTTAACCACCACTACGCTCACTCGGTATCTGGCTGGTTGACTGCACCAGCTTACACTTTGTACGCTTCACCTTACGTCTACTTTTGTTACCTTCTTGGTCGCCAAGATATATTTCTGATGGTTGATCTTAAAAATATCACTTAAGCATAGGCAAAACGTAAAGTGTCCATCGCGCTCTCGCTCTCTCCCTCTCTCTCTCTCTCTCTCTCTCTTGCTACGGCTTAACGTTTCATTTTATTTCTTGAAATTGTTACTATCTGAGCTGTCAAATCAATCTACATATTCATACCAACCAGTACTGAGGCACTGGCATTGCTATGTTGTGGTGCTTTGTCTGTTGGTAATTTTTATGTTGATGGTTTTTTGTCTTGTCTTGTTTATGTATCTCTGGACAGTATCACAGTTTTTTTGTTTGTTTTAAGTTTAGTTTGTTTTGCTTTTTAATTTTGAATGTCACTGCAGTGCTGGACCACAGTGCATGTGAGTTGTAGTAGTAAGCATGAATATGAATCTTTGTCACCAGATGTATAATCAGATGTTGAGAGTAATGTATTTACTTGCCATTGATTTGCCTATGCAATTAATATAGATTTATTGTAATTATTGATATTATATTGGGTAATAGTAGTTGTTAAGGATACTGTTTCGGTTTTGGGTGGACAATTTGGGAGCTTATGCCAAATGCTCTGACAAACAGACGTACTTTCTATGTCATCAACTAAGTAATTGCAAAGTCTTACCGATCTCAATAGTGTAACATAAACATTTGAAAATTTTTTTAATGTTATTATAATTTCCAAATTCCTATAGACGAAATTTGTGTCTTAACCCCTAATTTCCTAAACACATTTACCAAAAGTCTGATATTATCTCAAGTTCGGTTTAAACATTAGATCAACCATCCCCGCCCTCTCCACAAACCCCCCGGTCTCTTGCTCCTTTTTGCCCATGATAATAATGAAGGCCACCGATTTTGCACTTTTATTTTTTTTTTTTGGGTATTCCACTCACTTTGCATTTATCCATAAAAACCAAAGTTTAGATTGAATTGATGGATAAAAAACAAAGCGAAGCTTCTCAACACGTTTTCTTTTGGGTTCGCACAGCAACAACAAAACAAAGTGAAGTGAAGAAAAAAAAACATACAGCAAACGTATATGAAGGAGCTCTTCTGAAGAAGCAGCGACACCACAGCGGCTGGTGAGGTTGGAGGAGGAACAGTCAGTAAATTGAAGTGCATTCATTGTGTGTGTGCTAAAAAGCCAGACAAACGGACGCTTATAATAATGTCCTTCTGTCGTTTGCGCTTTGTCTGTTTAGCTGCACTTTTAAATGTTTGCTTGCAATGACTGTTTGTGTCCAGCGGTTGCACAGTGGGCGATTTGGGTAAATAGAGTAGAAGTTCTAGTTGTTAAAGTTCATTTGATAAGACCCAAAAGTGTAACAAATAGAAGGAGTCGCTTAGACCCTATAATTCTTTGAACCAAATTCGATTCATGACTTTTTAAGCCGTTTGAGCCAAGTCCGTCTGTCTGGCTGGTACTGGAAGTCTAGCCACGCCCCTTCTGGTACCTCCCATAACCATCTGATACCGCCCACTTTAGAAATCGATTAATATTATTAATACGCCCAACACAATCGTGCCCGAATTCGGTATTTAATAATCTTAATGCAGGATAAAGTTTTGAAGGAAAAATCTGGAAGTCTATCCTCGCCCCTTCTGGTACCTCCCAGACAAATGTACCACTCCGCACACTTTAGAAATCGATTAATATTGTTAATACACCCAATCTTGCACAAATTCTGTATTTAGCAAAGCTTAAGTAAGATAAAGTTAAAAAGAAAAAATCTGGAAGTCTGGCCACGCCCCTTCTGGTACCTCCCATACAAATGTGTCATTCTGCCCATTTTAGGGATGGAGTAATACTATCAATACACACTATGCATTCGTGCCCAAATTCTGTATTTAGTAAAGCTTAAGCAAGATAAAGTTTTAAAGAAAAAATCTTGAAGCTTAGCCACGCCCCTTCTGGTACCTCCCATACAAATGTGTCATTCTGCTCATTTTAGGGATGGAGTACTAATATCAATACCCACTACGCGATCGTGCCTAAATTCTGTATTTAGTAAAACTAAATCGGGATAAAGTTTTGGAAGAAAAATCTGGAAGTCTATGTTTGCCCCTTCTGGTACCTCCCATACAAATGTACCAATCTGCCCACTTATGAAATCGATGAATATTATTAATACACCCAATCGTGCACAAATTCTGTATTTAAAAATCTTAAAGCATGATAAAGTTTTGGAAGAAAAATCTGAAAGTCTATCCTCGCCCTTCTGGTACCTGCCATACAAATGTGTCATTCTGCCCATTTTAAGGATGGAGTAATAATATCAATACACACTACGCGATCGTGCCCAAATTCTGTATTTAGTTGAGATAAATCGTGATAAAGTTTTTGAGAAAAAACTGGTATAGCCACGCCCCTTCTGGTACCTCCCATACAAATGTACCAATCCGCCCACTTTAGAAATCGAGTAATAATATCAATATACTAGAAAATTGTATGTGTTACTGAGTGTGAGGGTATATGTAAGTCTTTCTTACTGATATCTTCTTCTCTCACTTCTGTTTTATATCGTGTTGAAGAGACCACACGATAGGTTATCGCCCTATCTATAGCCTCGTCTAGAGTAGGATAGCTCGGTGAGGACTTTCCAATCTTCACTAAAGGCTTCGTGGTAGTCAAGGTCATTACACAAATGCGTATTAGCTCCGTTGGAATACCAAATTCAGGCATGCCTCCATTCCACCCCTTTTCCCCTTAAATATGCGTTTCGACTGTCTGACTTGCGTTACCCCGTATGTTGCGTTCTTCTCCTCAGACACTTTGCGATAATCATCATCGAAACATGGGTTGTCTGAGCGTTGATTTTGTACCCTTCACGTCGCGCATTCGCATACCGAAGGGCACATTCAGTTTGTTCTTCCAACGCCCAAAAGGAGGCAAGGTAGATACGACACGCACGCAAAAAAACGTGTTGCCTTCGATAGCTCAGTGGAAGCAACGTCGATTAGCAATCCGAAGGTGCCGGGTTTGATTCCCGGCAGGGGCACGGACCAAATCAACATCGAGGAAATGATTTATCAACATCGCAAAATAAATCGACAAAACCGGCCGGCGTCATCTTTGAAGGAATTAGGCGATTAAAACTCACAACAACACCAACAAACCTTGTTATCTACAAATTAACGAAACACAGTTGCCAACAATGATCGTGTCAATAAATTGAAAAATCGATATAAAAAATTATCACCCCAGCTACTTCCTCCAGCTGTTACAACAACAACAACAACGAACTATTGAGCTTGCTCGCTCTCCCAACAATCGTTGAACATTGTTTTTCTGTCTGTACTTGTGTCTGTTTTGAGTTGAATGCGAAACAAGCGTGTGCTTTCCTACATTTCGAGTACGTTTCAATTGTCGATCGTGTCTGTCTGAAAAAAAAACGATTATTGACGGCTTCGCGAGGTTATGGGATGCCTATCACAATACTAAAAATATAAATAATTAGCTTCCGATTCGATTTAAAGATGTCAGTTCGTCTGTCCTGCTATAACAGCCCTAGATTGTGTTACTTTCAAAATTTTAGAGTAAATTTCAATTACCGATTGTTTCTGAGTGAAAAAAAAGCTATTAGTGCCGGCCTCGCGATGTTATGGGATGCCTATAAATATACTTAATATATAACTGATTCGATTTAAATACGTCCGATCGTCCGTCAGTTCGTTTATCTGTCCTGCGATTACAGCCATATATAAACAGCTTTCTAGCCGAAATTTGATATGCAGCTTTAATCCTCTAAGCGAAATTATAGTTTTAAGATGAACAAGATCGGACAGCCCTGTCGAATTGCACACGGTCGTGCTTTAATGCTCTCGCAACAATCATTCTATTGTTCTTTGTCTGTACTTGTGTATGCTTTGTGCTGAATGCGAAACAAGCATGTGTAGTGTTGCTTTCATAATAGCTCTTTAGACTGACTGTTTTGAATCAATCGAAAATTTTGAGTACGTATCAATTTCCAATCGTGTTTGTGTGAACAGAAAACCATCATTTCCGGCCTCGTGAGGCTATGGGATGCCTATCACAATACTAAAAATTTATATGATTAGCTTGTAATTCGATTTAAAGATGTCCGTCCGCTTATCTGTCACTCGAATACAGCCATAGATAAAGAGCTATCGAGCTGTAATTTGTCATGGAAGCTTTGATCCTCTAAGCGACGTCTAGTTCTAAGATGAATAAGATCGATCAAATACTACTATCACCTCCCACACAAACTCTGAAGTCCATATCTGAGCTTCGGATTATTGCGACAGTTGCCATGGAAATTTGAGTAAGATCGAGTTTTTGTGAAACCTATATTTTTTGCCAATGTTCGGTTAAGGAATCGTATTTCTTCTTGTAAATATGTGAAAGTCAAATATTGAAGTGTGTGGGCGGCGCCTCAGCCCATTTTGCTGGTTTTAAGTAAAACCTATATTTTTTACCAATGTTAGATCAATTAATTGTATTTCTTCTCGTGTGGGCGGTGCCTCAGCACTTTTTGCCAACTTGGTTCCAAATAACCTAGTAATATCTCTAATATCCTATATAGGAATAGCGAAGTTATGGATGTTATAACGGTTTATTTTAAATGGGGCGTGGCACAGTCCACTTTCACCCTGGCTGTAATTCATACTGTACCAAACACACATACCAAATACCATATTTATACCTCTTATAGTACATGAGAGACAGCCGTTTAAAGTTTCAAGTTTTATACCACGCCCACTAATCCGATCCCGCCCATTTTTTGTTGGATCACGAACTGTGCTGCCAAATGCATCCACACAAATTTTCAAGGCGATTGGAAAACAGTACTCCAGATATTGCGATTTTAAAAATAGGGTCCAATGGGCGGGGCAACGCCCACTCGATATATCAACAATTAAAGTACTTTACCACACAGCTACATACTGTGAAAGAAGATCGGTCAAGCCGCTTTCGAATCTATACTGTACTTAAAAATGCAAAACAACATAGTTAAACTCATTTTCATATATTAAGATTTGACCTTTGACCTCTTTAGTGCACCGCTTGTGCGATTTTGCTAAAACTTTGACCATCGCTATTTTATAACAACTGACACAAAATACCGCACGAAAAATATCGAAAATCCAATTTATCTCTTAAAAGTTGGTGATGTCAGCCTTGTATTTGTCGAGGTCATCCGCTATTCGGATAGTGACACCTTCTCTATAGAGAGGGCGGAAATTTCAAGTTTATATATTTGAATCATGGTTATTATAATGTTTTCGGGGGTCCTCAACATTTGGAGGGTTCCGTTCATTATTTTTTACTTTACTCGTTACTTTTACTTTAAGTTTTCGTATCCACTCTAAGACCCGAAGCCGGGTGGCTCATGTTCGGCCGCTACCCGTGAATAAAAGTATGACCATACAAATTTGTGCCATGTCTAATTGCAATTGTACTAAAGTAGAACGAATGTATAGAGGCCACCTAATATCCCACTTTATTCATGGGGTGTAAAGGGCAAGTTATAAGTTTTAGCAAGTTTTCAATTCCACAATTTTCACCCAAATCTCCCACTGTGTTGCCATTTGAATGTCTGGCGGCGGTCATGCCGTACGTACTTAGTGCAATACCGAAATCGGAGCGTTAAGGAGTTTTCTACGTACTCACTTAACTACTTTATGGTGGTTAGGGAAACTTCTTTATTTTGTTGTTATTGTTGTTGGTTTCTCTTTGGTCCTCATGCGTTTCTGATGGTACACGTACTTGTCGCATTTTCCATCTGACTTTTGTGTGAACGACAGTTGGACGGACATAAAAACAGACAAACGTATTCAAGTGTGTATGTGTGTGTGTTTGTGAAGTTCAAGCAACGAGCTAAAGGATGGCCTGACAATTTGTTCGATAATAATTGTTAACCTTTTGGTCAATTTGACACATATTCACCAATCGAATTGGATCCATGCAGCAATCGTTTTGGTTTTCTTTTTGTTTTATATTGTTTTTGTGCTTTCGAAATCTGACTATAGTTTATAACTATGGTGAGAATTTCATTGGAAAATGTTCATTGAATTCGCGCGTTTAAAGTTAACTCTTTGTTGTTGTTGTTGTGAGAGGAACTTTACTTTGTAGTTTGTTGTTGATGAAGTTTAGGTTGTGATATGGGTTTCATTTCTTAAGAATTTTTTGAATGAAGAGTATAAAGATTTTCAAACAGATAACAGCACAGAGATTTGTTGTTAGTCTGTTGCAATGCCAGATTTGAGTAGGTTTGGAGAAAATATGGTGGATGGTTTTACAGAGTCAGAGAAGCATGAAAACAAAAACATAAACATAATGTTTGGATGCGGTTTTTTTGAGGCTTTGTGTAGGCCTTGCTTGTTTTTTTAACATTGATTAAAATCTAAACATGTCTTAGACTTTTATCTCAAATTCATGTTTCTTTCTAATTTTTAATTTTATTTTTTTTTCTTTGTATCCTTTTGCTTGTAGATTCCAAAGATTTTAATACCAACAACACATTGATGGATGCCCAACACCATCATCTCTCAACAGACGAAGATCGTAGATCATCACCTATTGCCTCTGACGTCAACGCCAACGCTAACGCCGCCGCCGCCGCAACTTTATTAAATCATCATTTAAACAAACAGACTGATATGAAAATGCAAGAAGATAATTCGCCACGGACCAGCATACATTCTCCGGATCTTAGCGACAAAGATTTCGAGTCCGAGCCGCCTCAGCATAAGAGACAAAAAATGGACTTCCTGGAAGAGTTGCGTCGAAAGACCCCTTCTTCGTCTCCCTCTACCCCAGCACAGCAAACAACAGAGCCCTTATGTGATGATTTTCAAAATCCATCAGAAGAATCAAATTCTAAAGATCGCAGATCTTGCAGCAGCCCCGCCGCCGACCACACGCCTCCCTCTGTAAGTCCAGCCAAATCGGATGAGACCAGCACCAACGATCGTCATTCGTCGCCATCGCCCTCACAGTGTGGCAGCATGCCCAAATTAAGATTAAATGCTTTATTAGCGTCAGATCCAGCTTTAATGCCAGATGCCAAAGATTTAAAGGTTGTTCACGAAGAGTCCCAGACCCAAAAGCGAAAACAACAGCAGCAGCAGCAGCAACAGCAGCACCAACAACATCAATTACAGCAAGAGGAGGATATAGATATCGTTCCTCGACCTTCCAGCGCTTTAGTGGAGCCTGTCATAAAACCCTTGGCACCACCACCTGCAGATGTAGCTGCACCCCGCATGAAAGTTTTCATGTGTTTGCCCTGTGGCATCGGATTCAGTTCGCCCTCTACGCTAGAAGCCCACCAAGCTTACTACTGTTCCCATCGCCTTAAGGAGAATGACGAAGATGCCACGGCCATTGCTGATAAAACGGTCACTTCACCCTCTCAAGTAGCACATACAGCTGCAGCGGCAAATGCATCGGCCGCAAACTCTGAACCTGCAGCAAAAGCTCCAAAGACTGGCAAACAATACGCTTGTACTCAGTGTTCCTACAGTGCGGATAAGAAAGTATCGCTCAATCGTCACATGCGTATGCATCAGACCTCACCAGCACCCAGCTCGAATGCTTCCAATAATGGAAGCTCGCTAATGGATGAAAATTCTAGTCAAGTGAGTTAGTTGTTGGTTGAAACGATTTGAAATTTTTTTTTGCATTTAAACAGATAAATATAATTAAATTGTTGTCTTTTTCTCTCTCTTTTACTCCCTTTCTCTTTTCCTGCAAAATTAGCAGCAAGTCGATCGTTATTGCAGTGATTGTGACATACGATTTAATAATGTAAAGACTTATAGAGCCCATAAACAGCATTATTGTAGTTCACGGAGAACGGAAGGGTAAGTTTATTTTTATTATAGCTATCTTAAGAAACTTTATATGCATTTTTTTTTTGTTTAAGACATTTTATAAGTATTTAAGCGAAAAAAAACCTTTGAATATCTATTTAGGCAACTACTGTTTTAGTACTTTCTTTATTTAAAAATTTATTTTATCATTTTTATATATTTTTAGTACTTTCATTTTAAAAATATTGTTGTGCTCTCTTTGGATTGCTCTCTCGCAATATTTTTCTTTATGTTTTATATGTTAAGTGATATAGAAACTAAGGCTGATGTGTTTTAAACTTTTTCTCAAAATTTCATAATAAACGCATGAACGGTTTATAAGTCTATATGCAACACACAGACACACAATTATTTATTTCTTTGTAATTAATAATGATATGCATAGGCGATAATAAAAACATAAAGGTTACCACGATAGATGTGTAAACAATAAGTGCCTGTCTCACGATGTCGAACGTTATCGTTCGCTTACGTTTTGTGCTGCAAACAACTTGCTATTTATGCGCGAACGATATCGTTCCACATCATGGGACCGGCTTTACATTATCAGTGCAGCTAAGACATAGTTATTGAACTGAAACAACCAAAGTTTTCTAAGCACGATTATTTCCTACTGTTTCATTGCTTTCATTATTCTCCATACAAGAATAACACATAGAAGAAATCACTTAATGCTCCTTATTATATATGTCGTAGTCACGTCGAATCTTTGTCGTTTTTCTAATATGACAACGCGGTTGTCGTTTGTGAAACTGAAATACGATTATCCTTGCTCCTATTAGCTTCTTAATGAGATAATAAAAAAAAATTAAGACAATACATTTTTGTTAATTATTACTAATTTTATTCAAATAAGAAACACAATCGAGTGTTGTCGAAAGTCGACTACGACATTTGTTACAAGAAGAATATGTCTTCAACAAATTATTTTAACAGTATTCTTCCCAGTTTTTCATTCCTTAAACATTCTCATTAAAATTCTCTGTATTTTCCCCTTCCCTTTAGGCAATTAACACCCAAACTTGAGGTAACCACTTCATCGTCCACGCCCAAAGCTAATGCCGTACATTCGGGTGCCATAAGTCCACAGACTAGAACTAAAACTCCTACACCTGCCATGGTAGCAGCTGCAGCGGCTGCTGCCTTACAACAGCCGACGGCAACGCCTTTTCTGGCATTGCCCACCAATCCGATATTGATAATACCCTATTCGCTAATAAGATCAGCAAGTCTTATAGCGGGACCTTTGTAAGTAAACCAAATTATATATAGCAAAGCATCTACAGTCAATTCGATGTTATCTCTTTGTTATAGATCATCTCCTTCACCTTCGATTGTTAATCCCGAAACTACTTGTTACACTTTGGATAGTGGCAATTTGAAGCCGCTGGCCACTGCTTTGAATATCAACGCTTTGACTGCTGCCTCCAATGCAGCTAATAATATAGCAGCTGCAGCGGCGGCTATTACGGCGGGCCATCAAATCCCCGTTGTAGATTCCACACGGCAGGCGTCGTCCAACGAGTCACTGCTAACGGAGAAGAATATACGACGTAATGTTGATGAATCCGCAGAGAGTACACCGAAACGCAAAGGAGATGGTTTAAGGTAAGTGAAAAAAGGAAAATGTTAATGGTAAATAAAAATATGATATCAAAAGTGAATAATTTAAATTTTAACTTTAAATTTTAAATTTTTTTAAATTAAAAATTAAAAAAAATTAAAAATTAAAAATTTAAAAAAAAAATTTAAAATTTTAAATTTTAAATTTTAAATTTTAAATTTTAAATAAATAAATAAATAAAATTTAAAATTTAAAATTTAAAATTAAAAATTAAGAATTAAAAAAGACAAAGAATATAAACAATAAAATTAAAATATGTATTTACATAAGAATAAAACAATTGAAATAAAAATGATTATAAAAATATATTTAAAATAGTAACGAAATCACAAAAAAATATAAAAATACCTACCGATCGATAATTAAATGTTTGCCTTCATAGGCACAGTTGAACTGCCAAAAATATCTGTGTATCAATATGTTAAAAAATATTTATCCTAAAACCTCAGTTTTCCACGCCCCTTTAGCCGCCCTTTTCCCAGCTAAACGCAATCTTCCTGTTACCAGTAACATGTGTAGCAAATCTCATCTTCGTATCTCTAATGGCTCGTGAGATATGACCGATTAAAATGTCGGTTTGTGTGGGCGGTGCGACGCCCCATTGTCCAACTATGTTTTTATGTAGCCTGTGATATAGGCCCTATGGACAGTATCACACAAAGAAAATATAATTCCAATCGTTCCATTTATTTGGCCCTTATAACGATTTTTCTAAAAAGGGGCGTGGTATCGCCCACTTTCCACAAACAAAGTATTTTTTTCTTATACGATAGATATACGTACCAAATCTCGGCCTCGTACTTATAATGGCTTAACAGATACAGCCATTTCAAAATTCGAGTTGTATGGACCGCTGCCACGCCCATTTTACCCCCTTGCATTCCCAAGGGGTTTCTATTACAACTTTAAATGTTCCCTCATCTAATTTCTCTAAAATTCTTCATGTTTTTTTTCTTTACAGAGAATCTGCTCCCCTCGATCTCTCCCTTCGACGCTCACCCATTGCGGCTTTACTGCAGCGTCAACGTTTAAATTCAGCGGCTGTCAACTTTTTAGAGTCCGAACAACAACGCCTCGATATGGAAAGTCTACTGGAGGCCGGTAAAGAAAATATGGCACTCGACGAGACGGGCAGCATAACACCCGAACAAATTGTATGTGCTCCCTCATTGCCCAATAGTCCCTCGATGAGTCCATCACCACGGCGACGAGCTATAAGCCCTCGAAGCTCTGGTGCGGGTAGCACATCGTCCATGTCACCACCGGCTACGATACCACCCTCGGCCGCCTTAAATTCTGTGGGAAATCCTGCTAATATATTGGACAATTTGCATTTAAGATCTATGTTGCCAGCGGAACTATTAAATCCTTTGCTGGCTAATAAAAATTTGGAATTAGCTCTGAAATTATCGGCCGCAGCAGCAGCTGCCGCTGTAAGTTCTTCCACGGGCTCGGCTCAAACGCCGGGCACTACACCCGCCGAATTGGCAGCAGCTGCCGTTGCCGCCGCAACAGGAAGAGGATCTCTATTGGGTATGCCAGTGCTACCACCAGCTCCCAGCGCCAGTGCGGTGCAAACTGCCTCGGCAGCAGCAAATCAGCCACAGATCTATGTTAAGCAGGGCGTGTCCAAATGCAAGGAATGCAATATTGTATTTTGTAAATATGAAAACTATTTAGCCCATAAGCAACACTACTGCTCGGCCCGCAATCAGGAACCCAGCGAAGGTGAGTCCAAAGTCTCACCTACTCCGCCCATGGCTACAGGAGCCACAACAGCCGAAACCACGCCAGTAGCCTATCAGCAACTGATATGTGCAGCTTGTGGCATTAAGTATACATCGTTGGATAACTTAAGGGCTCACCAAAACTACTATTGTCCCAAAGGAGGCGGTGCAGCAGCCGCAGCGGCTGCAGCAGCGGCTGCCGCTGTAGCTGCTAATGCAGACACAGCGCCGCCTTTGAGTATGCCCAAGGAGAAATGTCCAAAATGCAAAACATTACATGAATTTGGTTTGCCCTGTCCACCACCGCCAGCTGTGCAGCAACAAGTGACACCACAAGTACCGCAACCACAAGCCACACCTTTAGCGTCAGCACCAAGTTCCAATAGTTCGGGCGGTGGCGGCAACAATCAAAATGTTTACAAATGTCCTTTATGTGATGCCCAAAGCCTGACAGCCACTGAAAGCCGCAAACACATGGAAACCCACGGCACTGTCAAAGCATTCCGTTGTACTATATGCCGCTATAAAGGCAATACTCTGAGGTAGCTTTTCCTTATAGCGATAGCATTTCGGTAAAAATTGTAATGTTATATTTCTTCTATTACAGGGGCATGCGTACCCATATACGCATGCATTTCGATAAGAAGTCAACCGATCTGAATGAGGAACACTATATGGCTTGTATACTAGAAGATGAATCCATTGAAATACCAAGTGCAGCGTCTTTAAATCAAGAGCATTTAGTTCAGCAACAGCAGCAGCAACAGAAACACATGCAACAGCAAGTGGCTGCAGCAGCAGCTGTAGCTGCTGGCCTTCAACAGCAACAACAGCTGCAGCAGCAACAACAACAATCGCAGCAGGTGTTCAATTGTGATATTTGTAATTATTCATCTACATACAAAGGCAATGTGGTAAGTGGTATTGATTTTGTAGTTTGAATTTCGATCAAAGCGATAAAAATGAATTAGAACAAAAAGTTTAAATGCCAATTGTCGATGGATTGTATTAAACGATTTATTTCAAATAGCAGCCGGTTATACATAGTTTGGACATGATAGCAATAAGTATATAATGTACTTTGCAGTTTAGTTATTGAATAAAAAAATATGCATAAACTGTTCAGATTAGCAGTTTGGTCTTTGAGTCAGAATCGAATATGCCCTTTTCTAAGAAAATCGATGGAAAAATTTTGATATAATTCGCATTTAAGTGAAGGTTTCTCATTTTGACAAGTATTCGAATATTTGTTTTATTTCAAATAAAGACATTAATACTTATATATTTTACTCTTCTACGTGCACTCTTGGGGTAGATAAAGCGGTGGGAGCAAGTTTTATAATATTTTATTTTGTATTGGATGGGGTATAAGTATGTTCGATAAAAATGTTAGAAGGTAAAAATTAATGAGGGTCGGTCATACATTTTACACCTCAAGGAGACACCATAGGTGCGGCAGGAGCTAATTTCATTTAAAAAAAATCATTAAAAGTTAAAAAAAAAAATTGTATACCGGTCCATCTTAATGCTTGAAAATATATGAACTTATTTTCTAAGAAACTGTTTGGGTTGCACAAATATTGGGGGTGGGTCATACATTTTACTCCTATAAGCGACTCTTTAGAACAGTTAGAACGGTGGTAGCAAATTTTATAACATTTAGAATAGAGAAATGGGTTTAATTTGTGTTATAAGTAGCACACAACTCAAATTTCCTGAGCTTTAATTTTTTGCAATATAAAGGGAAAAAACAACCTGAAGTGGTCATCTCTACCCAAAGTAAAATGGACCACTGTTTAGTATCCTCTCCCGTAAAAATAACCGTTATGACACTTTCCGTATTTTCAGTATAACTTCTTAAGACTCAAAGAATTTAAGCAATACAGGTAAAATGCAAACGCTTCATAAGGCTAACGTATTGATCTGAGTGATTGTAACTCTTTAGTCCCTTTTATCCCTAACGGCCCTATTCTAATAATTTGGTTACAAAAATTTCTCTCCAAAAATTTGTTACAATTTTGTAACCAATTCCTGTTACGGGTATTCTTGAAATTTCGTAACAAGGAGTGTTCACTTCGTGGTGAAATGTAAATAATTGACTGATGGTCTATTATAACCGAGGTGACTACTGTAACCACGTCAGAATAGACCGGTAAAAGTAAGATTTTCAAAAGATACATTCTTATCGCACAACAAAAATGGACTGGTACCCCACTAATTCTATAGGAAGCATGCCCACATACGATTATAGCTTCAGCGGTTTGGTCTGGGTGATGGTACCAGTTTTATCCCTTTTCGGTCTTTTTACCCCTAAATGTTCGAATTTCTAATAATCCTCTAATTTTATACGGAGCAATTTTCGTAACTCTACCTTTAGGCATTTGGCCAGTTTTACCCCATTTTCGTAATTTTTACGCCTAAAGAATGAGTTTCGAAAAATTACTTCGCATCGAACAACTAAAATATTCACTTCAATTTTTGCAACTACACCTTTAGCCGTTTAGTACCAGTTTTATTACTTTTCGGCCTTTTTTTTACTTCTAAAAGGTACGGATTTCGAAAAACCATTTTGGGTTTCCAACATTTGATTTGTGAGTATGCCCACATCAACTTAGCCGATTGGTCTGGGTCCCTTATTGCAATATAAAACTACTAATTTCCGAAAATCCATTCTTAGCTGACGTTTACTCGAAAATTTCATCATCCTATCTACAGCCATCAATAATCAGTTAGTTAAGCAATTTTAAATATATATAGAGTATAAAATATTATTCTAAAAATATGACCGACATAACAATTTTTCCAAACGGGGCGTGGCAGCTCCCATTTCCCTTCGTGACGTAATCCCCGATATACTATTTACATATGTTGCAAATCTCATCTTCATACCTTTATTAGCTCGTGATATATGACCGATTGAAATTATGGTTTGTGTGGGCGGTGCCACGCCCCATTGTCTTACTATGTTTTCAGGTAGCGTATGATAGAGACCCTACGGATAGTACTACATAGTGAAAATGATACAGCAATCGGTCAATTTATTTGGCCCATATAACGATATTTTAAAAAGGGGCGTGGCTTCGCCCTTTTCCCAGCGAGACGATATCCTCCATGTACCATTTACATACGTAGCAAACTTCATCTTCATACCTCTAATGGATCGTGAAATATGACCGATTGAAATATCGGTTTGGGTAGGCGATGTCACGTCCCATTGTCTTACTATGTTTTCATGTAGCCTATGATAGAGAACTTATGAAAATTGTCACACAAAGAAATTATCGTTGCAATCGGTCATTTTATTTGGCCCATATAACGATATTTTAAAAAGGGGCGTGGCTTCCCCCGCTTTTCACAAACAAAGTATTTGTTCTTATACGTTCAATATACGTTCTCGACTTCGTATCTATAATGGTTTTAAAGATACAGCCAATTCGAGCAGTATGGGGCGGTGTCACGTCCATTTTACCCCCCTGCAGTCCGAATTTGCAAAAAACCCTTCTTAGTGCGCGCCTACGTCATAAAAGGAACCAACATTCCAAATTTCACAGTTTTCGCTTTAGCCGTTTGGGCTGGGGTGTGATCAGTCAGTCACCCAACCCTTTTTTTATATTATATTATTTAAAAGTATGACATCGCCCTCATATTGGCATAGATCTTATACAATCATAAAATGTGTTTGTATCTATATAAGATCCCCCAACTTATTATATATATTTCTTTTCCATTCCAGTTGCGTCACATGAAATTGGTTCACCCACACTTAATCACCAATTCTCCCTCAATCTCTCCCGAGGTAGGAGACTTGGAGGCCACCGAAACAAACTCTTTGGGTAGCAGTCTGAATGGAGATAATGGTGTCACCAAGTAAGTTAAATAGATTTTGTATACTCTTGGCCATTAGTAATATCTGATTGTTGTTATTATTCCCCACTGATTACAGTTTCACCATAAAGTCAGAACCTTTGGACCACCATGGTGCTTCTTCAGTACCTCCTCCTAATAATGCGGCTCCTGCCAATGTATTATTGAATCCACACGACAACAATAATTCACCAATACCCAGTCTGGGAAATCATCCGGTCCATACAAATGATTTAATGCAACACATTAAAACCGAGCCCATGGAAATCGCCAATGAACCCACAGCCTTGATGAGTATACCGCCTACACTACGATCTCCAGCCATAGGACCACCGCCCCCTTTGAATGCCACCCCAGAGGAGAATATAAATCAAAAATATTGTCAAACGTGTGATATCTCCTTTAATTACATGAAAACTTTTTTGGCTCACAAACAATTCTATTGTAAAAACAAACTGAGAAGGCCCGACACCAATGACAGTCCCAGTCCCAATGCGGTCAATGTGACGGCAGTGCCCTCGCCCAACTCGCTAATGATGCAAAAGAACAAAGAGAATCTGCAACAGGAGGCTGCCATTTGATAGAGCTTGGAGGAGCAATGGTCGTGGACTAAACGCAATTGGGAATGGTATTACAAATGTTTCTAAACAACATTTATACAAACCGCGAGATAAAGAGAAGCATATCAGCATAAGAGAGAGAGAGAGGGAGTAAATGAATGCATAGTCATTTGAACACAGCAAAACCATTAAGAAAACGTACAGTATTTTAAAAAGAATCTCTGTAAATAGAAGCCAACTAAAAAAACACCCATAAATATTACATAATAACATAAGACAAGACTATGCATTTATGGGATTGCATTAGAGCGTAAAAGGTTTATTTGAAAAAAAAATGAAATCTGTTTTATTAAAGTAATATTTCAAGTAGTAATAATATAACATGACATAAAATGCATGCCAAAGTTTTGAAATTTAAGTAAAAGGAAAACTGCAATTATTCTATTAATTAACTCTGAGTACTAACTTTGTTGTAATGTAAGCCTTTAATATTTTTGTGTTGATAAAAAGATTCGTAACGAAACTTTTAAGATAAATACATCCAAACTACATATAATAAAAAATAAAAAACAATAATAGTATGATAGCCCAAAATCATTGAGCTAATTCTTAAAAACAACTACCACCTTCATGTAGGTTAATTGCTAAACTTTACAAAATAAGAATTAAAACAACAAAAAAAACTTTTATAAAGGATATAAATACCCATTTTGTTGGTTTTAAAAATTTTATTGCAATTTGTTTTATATACATTTATATATTTTATAAAATTTGATACAATTTATATTCAAATTTGTTTCTGTTAACTACTTTTATGAAAACTGAACATTTTTTTTTCTTATAATAATTATAAACATATTATTGACTATTTGATAACAAAAAATATTCGAGTAAGCTTCAGTTATTTTTATGTCGTTTGTCTATGATACGATTGTAAAGCAATTGCTTTTATAATTTTAAAATTGAAGCTTTTCGAATGGTGTTCATTGTTTTATGGTATTTTTCTCAATTATTATTTGGTAAATCTTGAAATTATTTTAATTTATTATTTTTGCAAATAATATTTTTTTTTCTTCATTTGTTTTTTTTCAATTATTTTTCTTGATGCTAAAAATTGCATCATTGATAGCATGAGGAAGAGCAAATATGTATTACTCTAAGTATGTGACAATAATAATTTATTCCAAAATAACTTTAAATATTTAAGAGCAGAATGAATGAATTAAAAAAAATATCATTAAATTAGCTTAGAAATCGTATACACAATAAATTATGTGAATTAAAGCTATAAATTAAATATTAATCTTAAAATAAAAACAAACAAACGTAAATACAATAATTAAATAAATAAAATACATTTTAAAAACAAAACTATCACGAATTTTTCTTTGGTGTGGGCGGAGGAGGAGGAGGGTTTAATCCTTCTGGTGGCATCTTAAAAAGAAAAAAAAGGAAACAAATATATTAACAATATATGTATATGATATATAATAATAATAGTGTGTTGGCATAAGAATTACAAAAGTTAAAATACTTGTAGGCCCACATCTCATGTATTAGGCGCCCAGCATTGTCATGAGGAATTTGTTTTGATGCGTATGTATTTATGTATGTACACTAAATTTCTCTTGTACTAAGAAACAAAATGTCAAATTACAAAACCCCATCAAGTATTAGGCGCCCAGCATTACTTGCAGGCATATATTTTTCTTTCTTTCTTGTTTCGTCTTAACTGTCTTTGTTGTTATATACTTCGAAAATGGCAGCAACATCTACAATGAAAATAGCATTACAAGTATTAGGAGCCCAGCATTAAAAGCTGACATATTACTTCTCCTTATTTCTTTTTTCTCTTTACCTAGAGATCTATGATCCAGTGTTGCCATAAACCGGCAAAAAATATATGTTAAAACTCAAAAAAAGCGCAATTTGAAAAAAATGCTAAATATACAAAAAAAAGTGTTATTCTAAAAAAGGTCTAAAAAATTTACAAAATGTTGTTTGTAAAATTATGCGCTTTTCCAAGTTTTATGTTTATTAAACATTCAAATTTTTTGAAAATTCCATCGATAACAGTTAAATTATTATTTGGTTTTGAAAAAGCATTTCAAATTTTTTTTTTACATTAATAATAACCCTGTTCGACCAGGGTTTTTTCTGGTGTTTCATTAGGTGTTTCTAAGAGTTTTTGACATGGGAAATATAAATACGTAATCAGAATTTTTCTATCAAGCATAGTTTTTGAGTTATTTGAAAATAAGTTTTGTTTTCCATTAAAAATTGTTTAAGAAATTTAGTAGAAACAGGTGGCAACATCAGCAACATGCCTTTTCGGCTGCAATTATCGTCCTATTCCATTTTATCTTATTCTCTTTTAAATAATCTACGTAAAATTGGGATGCAACATGTCCTTGAAAGTGCATTTTTGTCCGCTTATTTAAATTTCTTTTATAAATTTTGCCACGACGTGTCCGATGAATATGGTGAAAGATTTCACAAAGACATTCTAACTTTATAAAAGCGTTACTAAGGAAAATATAGGCAAAAGTGCAGAATAAGGGGCGGAAGCCCAAACAAAAAAAATGCCACACCCTCCAAAATACGCCCCAAAACACGAAAATCGAGGTCAAAGTTGGCGCTAAGGCCGGGGGCCCTGGGGGGCCAAAAAAAGGGGCCCCTTGAATGATAACCCCCCATGTGTGGATACTCAAATGAAAGATATTTTCGAGACGAATCCAACGATGTTTAAGTTCCTACGGGTCTCCTGAGCCATTTAAATTTCCGGGATATACCAAAAAAAAAATTGAAAAAATCATGGAAAAAGTTAGAAAAATTTAAGGAAATAAATTGAAAAATTCTAAAAAAAATAGAAAATATAAAAACCGTGCAATTTTTAAAAAAAAAATTATTTTTTCTAAAAAACTCCGTAAAAAAATTAAAAAATTGGGAAAAATCATGGAAAATTTGAATAACACAGTGCAACAGTGAAAAAAATACAAAAACGGGATAGTATGGGTTCGATTCTACTATCGAAGGGTAATAAAACCCTATACTCAGTTTGGCGAGATTGGTGACCAATTTTTTTTTATGGGCCCCTAAAGATTCTCAAAATCAGTGAGCCCCGTGAAAAAAGGTGTGATCAGTTTTTGTCCAACAGCTAACTCACACTTCGTGATAGCGCTAAACTGTATTCGGCAATAATGTAGCTGGGAGTTTTGCGCACTAACTTTATTAACAAATTATGCCAAAAAGGTCGGTTATTCCTGCCCTTTTTCAAAAAAAATTTAAGAAGAATTTATTATTTTTTCACTTTTTTGAGCATTACTTTGAGGGAGTCCAAATTTTTCTCTAACACTGTTCGCCAAAATTGTAGCCCTGGTAAAGATATACAACTTTCGTGAACATATCAATCCAATCTGAACGTGTCTAGGCAGCCTAAATAGCTCATAAAGTCCACATTGATACCGGTTTTTCGAACCTTTACGCACTTATAAGCCAGTAACGTGGTTGAATATCAACCGATTTTAAATTTCTCAGTGGATTTAGAAAGAAGAGACTGCGGCCTTTCCAACCATATATGTAGTTATATTGGTAACTTGTCATATCTGCTTGTTTTTTGCCTCGAAATTTCAAACTTTTGTAATTTTTTCACTATTTTTAAGTTTAATGAAATTTGTAGCCCCCATTTTATAAGGACACCCTAATGTTTACTACTTTATTTAGAAAGTGCACGCTTTCACGAGTTAAACGCATATGTGTTTGTAAAAATCGGTTAACAGCTAGTTAAGTTATTCATGTTTTCCGAGGGACGCAACTTTCATATCCTATACTAAAATCAAAGAGTTGAAGAAGAAGCATTGTTTTGGTGTTGTTGTTAATTACTTCAACTTTGATTTTAGCATAGTTGCGTCCCTAGGAAAACATTAATAACTTAACTATTTGTTAACCGATTTTTACAAACAAGTATGCCTTTAACTGGTGAAAGCGTTCACTTTCTGAATCAAATAGTAAACATTAGGGTGTCCTTATAAAATAGGGGCTACAAACTTCATCAAACTTAAAAATAGTGAAAAAATTACAAAAGTTTGAAATTTCGAGGCAAAAAACAAGCAGATATGACAAGTTACCAATTGGATTGGTAATGTTCACGAAAGTTGTATATCTTTACCAGGGCTACAATTTTGGCGAACAGTGTTAGAGAAAAATTTGGACTCCCTCAAAGTAATGCTCAAAAAAGTGAAAAAATAATAAATTCTTCTTAAATTTTTTTTGAAAAAGGGCAGGAATAACCAACCTTTTTGACATAATTTGTTAATAAAGTTAGTGCGCAAAACTCCCAGCTACATTATTGCCGAATACAGTTTAGCGCTATCACGAAGTGTGAGTTAGCTGTTGGACAAAAACTGATCACACCTTTTTTCATGGGGCTCACTGATTTTGAGAATCTTTAGGGGCCCATAAAAAAAAATTGGTCACCAATCTCGCCAAACTGAGTAGAGGGTTTTATTACCCTTCGATAGTAGAATTGAACCTATACTATCCCGTTTTTGTATTTTTCAAAAAGTCGTCATTTGTTGCATAGTGTAATTTAAGGAAATGAATTGAAAAATTCCATAGAAAAATGAAATGTCATCAAAAATGTGTGAAAATTTTTAATTTACATTTAAAGCTATGTATTGTAATAATTTTTTTTTGTTTTCGATATATCGCTTTAAAATATTATTTGTTTTTTAAATTAGAGTTGTAACGGTTGAGATGGTTGCAGTTGCGCCGCAGACAAAAATATTTTTGGTATATTCCAGGAATAATATTTTTTTTTTGTAAATTAGAGTGGAAATGGATATGTTGGGTTCAGTAGCGCCGCAGGCAAAATAATTCAAATGGCCCGTATTAACCTAAAAATAACATCGTTGGATTCGTCTCGAAAATATCTTTCATTTGAGTACCCACACCTGCGGGGTCATCATAGAACCGAAAGGGGCCCTTTTTTTGACCCCCGGGCCCCATGGGCCTGAGCGCCAAATTGACCTATCATTCCGATGTTTGGGGACCAAGACGAAGACAATGGCATATTTTTAATCAGGCTCACGCCCCATATTCTGCACTTCAGCCAAAATATATGCCTACTATATACGCTGACTGCTCCTGGAACATTTTAGGAGACTGCAAGGATAAACATCATAAAATAAAAAAAAAACTTTGTTAACTAATAGAAAATACATATTTGTTCTTCTTATTTTTTATGTTTTAGGCTCATGTAGTATCGGTTATTATATTTAGAAAAGATTCACTGGAATCAAATAAAGTTTTCATTACATTTATGCTAAATGTATGTAAATGCAACATGAAGTATTCTGAAAAAAAATGTAAATCCAAATAACTACTGTTCCTGATGAAAAAAATCTGAAAACATATTTGAAATCATGATATTAACAACCATAGGAATCACAATTTATAAAATGAAAAAAACTTTATTTTTTTATTACTTTTTTATCTTTTTGTGTAGTACTTAAAAAGCTCTTTATTAATAAGAGAGACGAAATCCTTTGACCGGGTGGTCCTAAAATATAAGCAAACAAAAAGGGCGATGTTACGTGACAAAAAAAGAAGTAATTTTTTTCTTTTTTCACAAAAACACAAACCAGTGCGAATTGAGTCGAAGTTTTTTAGTAAAACCTTTTTTAATATGATTTGGAATATTATAAATTTAATTTACAATTTGCTGAACTTCAACAAACTTTTTTAATTTATTTTTACAACCTAATTTGTGAAACGTGACGTGACGTTGCGTGATGTGACATAAATTATCTTTTTTATAATTTATGACAAAATAATTCTGAATTTTTTTTTCAATCGCGGAATTAGGGAATATTATAAAGTTTATATAACAAAAATTGTTGATCACGAATGTTACCTTAGAACGTCATTAAAATAAAATCAAAATTTTGCAGCTAACTGACCATTTTTTACTATTATTGGAGGTATTTACTGTTGTAACAAATATTTTGTGATAAGAGTGCACTTGCATCATCAGTAAATATGTTACTAAAACTTCAAAGAGGTGACCAGACCGTTAATGCAATTTTGCAGTCCGTTTAATCGTTAATGAAAATAAGATAAGCTTAGGACATTTTAATTTAATAAAATTTAAGTATTCGTCATTACTAATACAAGTCAAAAATTATTTTTTTCCAACTTTTTTTTTTGATCGTGGTGGACCTTTCTGTGGAAATGCCCATATTTAAAATATTTATGATAAATTGTCGATATATATTGTGGTCTGCAATAACCTACTTTTAAATGCAATTTTAAATTTTTTAATTTATATCATATTTTTTATTTTATATCATATCAACATCTCGATATCTATAAGATATGGTAAATTTAAATATATACTATTAAAGGTATTCACTTCACCTATTCAACGGCATATTGCTAGTTTCTTTGTCCACAACAGAAAAATATTTAAATAAACTGATTTAGACACAAAATCGCTGCTAACAACTTTTTCTTTTTTAAAAAGTGTTAAATTTGGTTTAAAAAAGTGCAGCAGGCAAAAAAGCATAAAAATGCCAAACTGGCAACACTGCTATGATCATAGAGATCTATGGTGAAGATGTGTATGTGAGTGAGATCGATAAAATTGTTGTTTTATCTTCAACTGTTGTTTTTGCTTTTTTTCTTTCTTCGCATATGGGGGTGGAGTAAACTATGTTACATAGGAAATGCTTTTTGTTAGTGCATTACGTTTGTTTACAACATCATTGCGAATAAAAAGCAATATCGACCTGCTGATATTGCTGTGCGCCTGGTGTGTTGGAAATAACATCACCATGACTATCGGACAATGCAGGATGGACGGACTCAAATTTTGTCAAGAATGTAAAAAATGTCAGACAATTTCTAAATATCTTCAAATGTTATGCACGGAGTGAAAGGGAAAGGTGGGAGAGGAGACAGGAAATATGGGTAGTGGAAATGATTACGGAGGATGGGATAAAGGGTTGAAGATTTTCATGGTGCAAAAAGAAATAAAGAAAAATATGCCTGTTGTTAATGTTGGGCGCCTAGTACATATAAAGTATTTTTCACTATTGATGATGTTGTTTGTCATCTTGAAAGTATATTTATTTTCCATATTATACACGTCAGGTAAACTGACTGATAAATAAATACCCTAATTTGTTTAAGTCCCAAGTTATTTAATAAAATGATTTTAAATTAAATTAGTTACATATTATTATTTGACTGCTTGTGAAGCGTAAACGGTTGGAGATAAGACTTTCGGTCGTAAGACCAAGAGTTCGCAGACATGTAGTTAAACTGTAAAATATGTTACGTGTAAAAATTCGCCAACAAATGTGGAAAAGTGAATTCAATATCTCTGGGCATTTGATAACTTTGTATGGGGTTACCGAAAGGGTCTTATACGGTACCAATTGAGAACTAAGGAATGCATATATATAATTAATTCGAACAAAAATCTTCAAAAAAAAAATCACCGACCGGTTTCACATATAAATACAAAATATTAAAAGAAAATTATTTTCAACTTTTGACGGGTTTCTCATAGAAAATATTAAAAAAAATATTAATTTTCGTGAAATTGACTAATTTCGAATAGGATTACCAGTAGGTAATTATAGTGCCGATTTTAATTCAAAAGTCAATGTACAACAAACGTAAACCTTGGTGCACAATTTTTCCGACTTCAGAGTAAAAAAAAAAGTTGTGCATGTAGAATTTTAGGTGTAATTTCAGTCATTTGTATGACAGGGTTCCAAAATAGGTGTGGCAAATGTTTCGATTCTTTGCAGTTTTGGCTACTGTTAGATGATCAATAAACTGACCAAATTGAAATGCAGTTCGGAAAATAGGTTATTTTGTATTAAAGGTACCATAAGGGTATGGGAGGTTCAAGAAGGAGTGGAGCTATTTTGCCTATTATAATCGCATAAATATGAATACTGGAACATTTTCATAAGGATTAGTGTAGGTTGTGCCCACAAGCCAGCCAGAGAGACGGACATGGCTCAATCTTCTTAAAAAATCCTGAAACAAATTTGGTCTTAAGATACTTGGGGTCTAATACTAATATACTTTTTCTTGTATCAAATGATTTACATTTGCCTTCATCACCAAGAGCGAAAGTATAATAAGAAATAAAAAAAAAGTACTTTCAATGTACAAGAAAAATGTACCACAAAGTACGTTTATTGCACCACTAAGTTTTATTCTACAATTATTGTGCGAACAATACTTTTGGTGTATTACAAAGTACTTTTTTGTACCAAAATGTATTGTAAAACAGAAAATTTCTTGTACCAAAAGAAAACTTCTATATTACCAAAAAGTATTTTCAATGTACCTGAAAGTACTCTTTGTACTAAGTGCTTTTATTGTACAATTATTGGGCAACCAATACTTTTGGTGTATCACAAAGTACTTTTTTGTACCAAAAATTACTTTAGTCGTGTCAAACAGAACATTTCTTGTGCCAAAAAAAAACTTCTATATTACCAAAAAGTACTTTCAATGTACCAGAAAGTACTCTTATCGTATCAAAAAGTGATATTATCATACGATAAAGTACTTTTATTGTACCAAAATGTGCAATGTACCATAAAGTACTCTTATTGTAACTTATAGTACCAAAAATAACTTTCACTGTAAAAAAGAGTACTTTCAGAAAAATGTACCAAAAAGTACTTTTATTGCACCACTAAGTTTTATTCTACAATTATTGTGCTAACAATACTTTTGGTGTATTACAAAGTACTTTTTTGTATCAAAATGTATTGTCAAACAGAAAATTTCTTGTACCAAAAGAAAACTGCTATATTACCAAAAAGTATGTTCAATGTACCAGAAAGTACCCCTTGTACTAAGTGCTTTTATTGTACAATTATTGTGCGAACAATGCTTTTGGTATATCACAAAGTACTTTTTTTGTACCAAAAATTACTTTAGTCGCGCCAAACAGAACATTTCATGTGCCAAAAAACTTCTATATTACCAAAAAGTACTTTCAATGTACCCGTACGTACTCTTATCGTTTCGAAAAGTACTTTTATTGTACGAAAAAGTAATTTTGTTCTAACAAAAATAACTTTATTTGTGCCAGAAATTACTTTTTTTGGTACCAAAAAGTACTTTATTGTATCAAACCAAATTTTTATTTTACAGGATTGTAATTAAAAGTCCTTTTTTGTAACTAAAAGAACTTTTATTGTACGAAAAAGTAATTAACTTGTAACAAAATGTACCTTCAATTTACCAGAAATTAATCTTATTGTACCGAAAAGTAATATTATCATATTATCGAAAAGTACAATGTACCAAAAAGTACTCTTATAGAAAGTACTCTGATTGTATTGATAAATTCTTTCTATACAGCACAAAGTACTTTTTGTTGCAAAAAGTACTTTAATTGTATCAAACTGAACTTTTATTATACCAAAAATTACTTTCAATGTACCAGAAAGTACTCTTATTGTACCGAAAAGTACTTTATATATCTAATAAAGATAAAGAACTTATGCCAAAATAAATTTGTATTTTTTGAAAAAATTCTGTTTGTACCAAAAAGCAAAAACTATTTTTTTTTTAAACGAACTGCCAAAGTGAAACAGTGGACTTTAAATAATTGGTGCGACTATCATGCTGGATATACAGGCATCGATCCATGTTTTATAGCCTTTTTATACCAGAAAGCATTTCGCATTTTGAGCTGAATATCAGAAATGCTTAAAAAATGGTTTTCCACTACAGTTTCGCATATTTCCATTTGCCTTGCAAACCGCCAATATTTTTCTGCTACAAATCTATTAACATTGCTTCGGAGGCTGTAATCTACGAAGCGCGAATCCTTTTAACTATTTGAAATAATCATTTATTAGTATTTTGGCAAAAAATGTAAATTTTTTGTCCGTCCATGTTGTTTGGCAGCTAGACAACAGCTGCTGCGGTGTAAACCCACTTTTTAGCATTTCGCATTTTCAGCTCATAATGCCAAATGCTTTTTTGGTGTAAATTTCAGAGTACAAATTAGTGGAATTTCCCTCATCTTTCATGGGTGCAAAAATATGCTAAAATATTTCCAACAACAAAATACATGTAAAAATTTTAGCATATTGGCCGCATATTTCAAAAATGCGGAATAATGCGAAAATATAATAAATGCATTCCGGTGTAAAAAGGCTATTAGTCATCTACATTTATTTATCGGTGGCTCTTTCGATTTTGTCGACAGCAACATTTCAGTATAGTGTCGAGTCAATTGGCTTGTCTAGTAAAACCTTCGCAAACAGCTGACGTTCGCATTCGTCTACAAAAGGGGGTTCCTTTATGAGAGTCTAAAAATAGAAATTAAGTAAGTATTAGATAATTAAAAATTACTACATTCTCGCAGCCGCATTTCCAACCAACAAACTCACAACATCACAGTTCATCGTCCTTTTGTAGTGAGTGACGATCAAAAAATTAAAAGTCATAACCTATTGCGCATATCAGATAAATTAGGATTTGTTATTTGTCAAGCGAAGTGCCGCCAAAAATGTGAATTTGCGATGAAGCTGTTTTTGGTCAATAAATCTGCCCATTGTCTTCATGTAATGACACCCTTTTTTTAATGAAATAAAAAAATCAGGATAATCAATTTTTGATCAGTAGTTTTTTTTTTGGGCGTTAATTGGCTAACAAAAAATTATCAAAAAGTTATTGGACTATATTTAAATTCAAGTAAATGTATAAAGATTATTTTATTCGCTGTAAAAACATATCGAAAATACCCAACACCCGGTATTACTGCGGCTTTTTGGATAGGGCGCTTTTCTTCGTTTGTTTAATCTATATTTTGCTCAACAAATGGCCAATGTCACACCATGAGTTTTGGTGTTTTTTTGAAAACACAAATAGCCAATATTGTTTATCAAATCTTGGAAACCACTGCTAACCGCTTAAAGTAGGTGTTTTTTTTTTCTTTTTTGTTAAACTAAATTAAACATAAAAAAAAAACTACAATTACAACTCCATCTTTCTGCTCTAAGACCAATTTTATTTATTTGCATCCTTCACCCATATCTTGTTTACCATTTCAAATATATAACGGTTTCGGTCACATATTTTTAGCCGAATTGCCAATCTTAATCGCACAATGCAACTCTACACGCATAATACAACACTGTGACGCGGGCGCCAAAATTATCAACACTGAATTTGTCATTTTTATACACACACACATGCATACAACGTTTAGAAGCCAGAGGCCGAAGATTTCACGAAGTTAAACGCATTTTTTTTAACTTGCGTGCAAATTTGCGAAAACGGAGGACTACAGAACAAATTAAACATCAAGGATACACGGCTCGTAGTGAGAACTCACAGATTGTGGAAAAGGTAAAGAGGAATGCTCGTAGTTGTCAAAACAAAACTTCAAGTAAAGTGAATAAATTTTTATAATCAGGGATTTCGAAGTGACGAGCTAGACGCGTGCCTACACAAAAGAATTTTACAACAACAACGGAACGTACCAGTGACATATTGTGAAAAGACAAGAAAGAACAGCCCGTAAACTTGCAACGTAAAAAATTGTGTGACTCGAAGAGGCTCGTACAAGCACAAGCATGTCTGGTATTGCGATTACACGTCTGGGTGAGGAACGAAAGGCCTGGCGCAAGGATCATCCGTTCGGTTTCGTAGCCCGTCCCGCCAAGAATCCAGATGGCACCTTAAATCTCATGATTTGGGAATGTGCCATCCCCGGCAAAAAGAGCACTCCCTGGGAGGGTGGTCTCTACAAATTGCGTATGATTTTCAAAGATGACTATCCAACCTCACCACCAAAATGTAAATTCGAACCGCCATTGTTCCATCCCAACGTGTATCCCTCGGGCACAGTGTGTTTGTCGTTGTTGGACGAAGAGAAGGATTGGCGTCCCGCCATTACCATCAAACAGATTCTCTTGGGTATTCAGGATTTGTTAAACGAACCTAATATCAAAGATCCCGCCCAGGCTGAAGCCTATACAATTTACTGTCAGAATCGTTTGGAATATGAGAAGCGTGTGCGTGCTCAGGCCAGGGCCATGGCAGCGACAGAATAAGTAACACTATAATACCACAAACACACACACTTTTTTACTTTAAAAACTCCATTAGTTATAAACAAAAGAAAAGGCAAAATAAGCATCCACCACAACAGTAGCAGCGACGAGTACATACTTGCTCCAACGACTGACATTTTTACTGAATGTCGACACGTTCTCCCAGGAAGAAGGTTATTTCGCCGTGTTTTGTTTGACAATGGAATCCAAACAAATTTTGTGATGAACCTAGGCAAAATGCGAAATAATGATATTTAAACTCTGTAACTATTATTAATTATCATAACACACTTCATTTTCACAATATAATTAATGCTATAATTATTTACCTTATAAAACCTAAAATTACAAGTAATTCTTTTCTTTTTGTACAAAAACAAATCAAAAACACATGGCTTTTTTGTCTTGGTTTCCACCCCGTCTGTATTACTATTTCAAGTGACAACATTTCTTCTAATAGTTGGAGTTTATTTTTTGTCTTTCTATTGTCTGTCTCTCTCCCTCTCTATTTGCACATTTCGAAAATGATAAAAATTTACAAAGTGAAAAGAAATCGAAAGGAATTACAAATTAATGGAACAAATTTTAAGGTCATTTTAAGAACTACGATGAGTATATAATGAAAAAGAATAAAAATGAATCAACAATACAACAACAACAAAAACATTTCCATGTCAACTAAATTATATAATAGACAAAAATTGTAGGGTGAGAAGATGGTTGGTGGTAATTTGCTTTTTTATGGGAAATGGTGAAAAAATTGATGCAATTGCACCAAAGCATGATGGCCCCTATTACAGTTTACAACCCAACTCGGTTGAGCAGGAAACGAAACTGATTTCATATTCGTTGAAAATGTACTTAGAAACGGATTCGTATGGCTCACTGGGAATCTACAAAAGTTGAATTTTGCAATCTTTCGTATATGAAATGAACTCTTTAATGTTCCGAAGGGCACATTATTCTAAAAATATTTAGATTGATTTCAAAGATACTTTTCTATAAGCAAAGAGTTTTTATTAACTTTTAGTGGGAACAATTCGGATTTTAAAAAAAAACTTTCTTTTTATTCACTGTTCTATGTTTAGAATTAATTATGAGAAATATTCCAATGCGAATATTAACTTCTCATAAATGCTTTTTAATTGATGATCTTACTACATATAAGAAAAATTTTTTTTAAAGAACAAATTCTACGTGGAAAATGTTAATTAAATGTGAGTATGACTCATAAAAAATCCGAATGAAATACGTTCATACTAGCACCACCAACATATAAATAATTAAATTGCCACTATAAATATCAAATATCTGCCATGTTTGTAAAATCGGTTATGATTTTATTCAAAAAATTGGAAAACTCCGGGGGGATGCGTGGAGATTTTAAAAAAGTTGTCTTTTTTGGCGCACACTACTTAAAACACAGGTACAATTAAAGGAACAATGCGACAAAATGAGTTTTTCCCAAACTTGTATATTTTATGTACTTCATCATTGCTAGTACATTACCAGATAGCATAAAGGAAGTATGAAATGTGCCATAGATTCCGTTAACATCATTAAAATGAGTGACTTGTGAAGCCGCCGCTTGTTTACTCGTGACAGCATCCACTTCCTTAATATAACAAAAAAATTGGGTATCTTAATGAAATGGTGACTACAAATTTCTTTAAACTTAAAAAATTTTCAAAAAAAAAGTTTTTGATTTCGAAGCAAAAACAGAAAGATGTGAGAATAACTGTATTTTATTTTGAAAGGTTTTAGATTTTTCTATCCAAAATGCTTAGTATATCAAAAATTGGTTCAGAACTGAACGACTTATCAGCTTTTAAATGAGGAAAGACACAAAAAACGGGTTTTGAACCATAAGTCAAGATTTATGTAATACTCAACCAGACCTACAACATGCAATAGAGCACTCCCCAAGTTCCTTAAATTATTTCCATTTTTTAGCAATGTGTATTTAATAAATAAATATTTGTTTAAAAATACTTGTTTTATTCACTTTTATCGGAGGGCGCAAATAAATTTCTTGGATAACCTATGGAAAGCCGTGAGGACGAATCGGTTAGAAAGCCCTGATTTATCCCACACCTAGCTCTAATAGGTAGAACACGCGACTACCATGCAGGAGATTCCGGGTTCGATTGCTGCCTCCAGTCATTTACATTTTTCTTTCATTGCCGGCCCCCTCGATGTTGTAGACAGCAACATCTGCATGTCTAGTAGAAGCTTCTCAAACAGTGACGGTCGCATTTGTCGATAAACAAGTAGGTTTCGTTTATTGTGAAGCTATCGCGAGAAGCTATCCCATACCTCATTCATGGGGTGTAAAAGGAAATTAAGTAAGTTAAGGTCTGCATAGACCTGCATGTACCGAATGAACCATTTCATTTGTAAGCCCGGACTAAACCACACCCAAACACACAAGCACAGGTCTGCAGAGACCTGGTTAATAAATTTTATTCATAATTTGCCAAATTTTTTTTTGGCAATATTGATTCTAATCTCTTACTAGTGACATCCCCACTCATAGTGATCACCAGGGCAACCGGAAATATGCCCTAAAAATCGTGTTTTATGCGCATAAAATATGACCTGAAAAATGGCAGAATATGACCTTAAAATCAACAAAAACATGCTGTAAAAAATTAAAGTAACACAATTTTATATGAATTAGAAATATTTTTATTTAAAGTAAAAAAAAAACAGCTTAAAAATTAAAAAAAAAACATTATTATTTTAAATTCAGTATTTGTAAGTATTTTTGGTAAATTTACATACACAAATGTTGAGTAAGTAAAATAAAATAACAATAAATATTTTAGTATTATTATTTAAGGAACAATAAAAAAATATCACATGAATTCATTTAGCATTAAAGTAACAAAAATCTTAAACAATGTTTCCTAAGTATCACGGTGTTTTTGTATGCTGAGCATCTTATTTGAGATTGTTGTTGCAATTAACTACAAAATATTGAGATAAATTGTCGAACAAAAAATTTTGTCTATTACAACGTTAAATGTTTTTGTACATTGAGAATGATCTTTCGAAAAACAGGATTAATAAACGTTTAACATTTTACAGTTGTGTAAAACATGTTGTGGATTTGGCTGTTACATTTTAAAAAACCAAAGTTGCAAAGACACTTGTTTTTACGATCCCAATAGATCTATTAGCAAAGGAACGCCGTGCTACTTTCTTAAGAGGAATGACGGACATCCAAGGATCACAATCCCTGAGGGTACAGACCATTGCAACATGGCAAGGCAGGTGGAACGTCGAAAATCACGGAAGGTGGACGGCAAGACTAATACCGGGTATCCGTAAATGGGTGGAAAGAAAATATGGCGAGGTAAATTATTCGCCCATGTCCTGACAATCATGCGATTCTCAAATCACATGCGATTTGTGAATCGCCAATAAATTTTTCTCCTGTCCTACAGTTCACTCGTTTGTTTTGTGGGTCAAAAACACATGAATGTGTGTCAGCACACATTTTTCGAAGATTCGCAACTCAGCTGTAAACTATTAAATCGCCAACATTTAGAAAGGAAGAAGACAATTTGCACCAAAAATTTGACGAAAACATTATACATTTTTTAAATACGCATTTTTTTATAAAAATTGTTTAGAAACATATATCTTTTTGTGATCAAATAGAAAGAAAACATGTTAAATTGTATAAGTGCATCATTTTTTTATGTTTTTTTAAATAATTTCGAGGCAAAAAATATGAGTTCACTAGGTTGGATGCATGTGATTGATAATCGCCAAATATTATGCGATTGCGATCTCTGTGACACCAATTTTGCGATTTCAAATCACAATCGCAAATTTCAACAAAATGCGATTGTCAGGACATGGGCGATTACCTGACACAAATTCTATCCGGTCGTGGATATTTCAGAAAGTACCTTTACAAAATGGGAAAATGCGATACACCATACTGTTTGTATGAGGCAGAAGATGTGTTGGACGATACGGAGCATACCTTCTTCGAATGCACGCGATGGTCGCTCAATCGTCAGCTATTAATAAGAACAGTGGGGCAGATACATGTGTCTAATATAATCGACGTAATGATCACCAGCGAGGAGAACTGGACTGCCGTCGCTGTGTACTGTGAACGGATCCTCAGATGCAAGAAGGTTGATCTCGACGCTGCGGCGAATTGAGAAGTGACAACATAGCAGGGACCTAAATACAGGTCAATAAAGTTTGATGGCACATATTGCTACATGGGGACCACCTCGAAGTAATGCGAAAGCGGTTCCGAGGTGGAATATTTCCCCGGAGAGGAGACACGGAGGTGTTTTAGTCGGTATACCATATTGGGGAGTCGTAAAATAAATAATGTGCAAAATATAAAATATGCTCAAAAAGGGATATTTTTGAAAAAATATGGCATAAAGAATATAAATTATGCTTTAAAAAAGAGGTTTTTTTTTAAAAATTATGCTCCTAAAACCAAAATTTGCCGAAATATGACTTTATGGGTAAAATATGCCAAAATATGCTCTAACAAATAGGTCTCAAAACACTTGTAGGACTATGAAACATGTAAATACATTACACATTTGTTAATATCTCGTTGTAAAAAAAACATGCTGTAGCATATTTCCGGTTGCCCTGGTGATCACAAATAAACATATTTTTTTAAATTAGGCGCTTAGTTTACGAGATAAATGCATTTAATGATATGCATTAGGACGATGCATTTAAAGATATCCTTCATAGTTTTTTAGGGAATATTTAACTTTTTTGCTATTGATTTTCTTACTTTTGCATAGTAATCACGGTGCACTGAGTACACCGGGGCCGGCTGTGGCATGATGGTAAGAACACGCGACTACCATGCGGGAGATGGTTGAATTCCAGCGCTTTTTCCAAACAACTGATTTAAGGTTCGAAAACCAGACCCCAAAAACCCCCAAACCTAAAATATGGTTGAATTCCAGAATTTTTTTTGAAAAAAATGCACCATTTTGTTTTTTTTTTCCAAGTTTTACTCCGGATTCGAAGTCAGCGACACACCAAAAAACCCCCTTCTGCACAATATAAGTAAATGCACATATTTTTAAAAACAAATATCCGCCATTTTGTTTTTGCAAATTTTACTTCGGATTCGAAATCAGCGAAACCAAAACCCCCTTAGTACCATGATTTATGCTTATTGGAAATTTCCTTCTTATTAAGGCCAAATTTTTTACAGATTCGACCAATGTGCACTGTTTACACTTTTCCGCTCTCTTGTTTTGTTTTGTTTCTTTATCAAAACAACACTGTTGTCGTGCACATGTCTTGTTCGCATAATCAAAATTATCATATGTCTTAAAGAAAAACTAAACAAATATGCTTAAAACCGTGTAAAGCGCACTTGCGCAGTGTTCTATTTCTAATATATCTTTTATAACTAGGGCGACCATTTTTCAGCACGAAAAAAACGGTTTTCAGTACTTAAAACAGCATGAAAAACCCTTGAAATAAGCACGATAGATTTTATATTCAGCATTTATAATTTTTTTTATTTATTGAAAAACAATTTCACATCTATTAAAGAAGTAATAAAAAACTATAAGTAAATTAACCAAATTATTCAGTCGTGTATTCATACAATGGAAGTAATTTTTAAACCAAAAAAAAAATTCTTAATGTGAGATTATACCTGGCAATGTCACGATTACAATTAAGCACTAAGTGCATTTTTAAATTTTCCAAGGTGAAACTTTTACGCTGGTTTGTAAAAAAATTTCCATATATAGAAAAAACACGTTCCACGTCACACGATGAAACTGGAACGTATTTAAAAAATGTTGATTCAGCAGGCGAATATTTTCCGATAAACGCACTTGTTGTTTTGGAATTTTTAAAAATAATATTGTTGATTTCAACAAGGCCAGGATTTCGCGCAAGAACGGCAGTCATTTTTTTTAAATAATTTTTATCAGATGTTTTTCTACAGCATGTTGAATTGATTTTACTGTTTCCAATCTTTCATTCAATGGCAATCCGCTTGACTCAATTTTTTGTGATAGCATGCCAGATGTACTTAGTTAATTTTTATGAAGGAAAAGTCGGATTACAAATTTTCATTAGAAAGAACCTCTTTGCTTTATCGCAATGCTTCAGAATCATTTTCGTTAAACTCTTGAATGACTTCTCTTATGTCTTCCAAATAATTAGTATAATACTCCGCTGCTTCCAACCACGTTCCTCATCGTGTCGTTATTGGTTTAGGTTACAGAGGCACATTAGGTTTCATTAGTTTAAATTTTTGTTTTCGATAAGCGCCTGAAAACTATAGGAATATAACGAATCGAATGATCTAAGCTATCAATAAAAATATGGCTATTATTGTAAAATAAGAGGATAGTTTGCAAATTGAATTCTACCTGTCATATTTTTATGAACCTCAAGGGCTTGTGATATGTAAAAATTTTCAATTGATAGAAACATATCTTATCAAACTGTATCAAAAATTTAAGTAAGGGCAAAAACAGCATAAAAAAGCACAAACCTTTTAAATAAGCAAGATCGCTTGAAATCGTTAAATTAAGCAGCATCAGCAATATTCAGCATGTGCTGAAAATTGGTCGCCCTATTTATAACACACTTATTATTGTTTACCTTCATTGTTTGCCAAAAAGGGTGTAACTCGATCCAGAATTGCCATAGATGCATAAAAATTATCGTACCATCAATTCAAATACCAGCACGGGTGTTCAAAATAAAACTGTTGGGTCTCTGTTCCAAAGTTAAAATTTTTGAGGGTTTTTCGGGCGTAGTATTAAACGTAAAACACCGTGGTACGATAATTAGAACAGACGACTTTCATACAGTTGACCCCTGTCAGCCATTTACCAACATAAATATGTTAAACTCTATGTATACATTTACTCACTTTTTGTTATACGCATCTCAATAATTATTCCCCTTATATTGTAAACTTCTCAATAGTTTAAGGCTTGGTACACTTTGCAGTACAATAACAGCCCGTGTTTTGATATTTCTATACATGTGATATCAATAAGAAACTATTTTCTAATTGCATGGATCGCATGGGTCGTTTAAGTCCACTCGCTCAACATATGGTTAAGTAATGCTTACTGAACACACCACCAATTTAATATGACATTTCGCTGTTAATAAACACCACCACTGCAATTATATCTATCCCATACACAGCAAGTGTCAAATGAAGAAAATTTCTGTACGATACGCGTAAAATGTAGAAAAATTAGTGAAAATTGTGTGTTTGCTAACGAAAAACAGTAACAAAATGTGTTGTAACATTAAGATAATCATAACGTTTAATTTAGTGTATAAATGCTGTAGAATAAAAACGAATTAATCGTAATAAAAAGAAATCACAAAAGTTCTGGTTACATGACCCAGCCCTAAAAGTGTAAAAAATCGAAGTCAACAAAGAGTAGCGAACGAAAAAACAGGAAGAAAAAATTAAATTTTAATTCCGCATTCGATTTTTCTTCTCATGTCATAAGTGCAATAGTTTTGTAAATATTCTCAACATATTCCCGAGGAGTAGACAACACACAGCAATAAAATGGAACAAGACGACGGCGAGCTTCATTTCGGGTTTGCCGATGCGGGAACATGGAATGCCACAGGCCCAATAGCCTTGGAGAATATGAAAATCGATGCTCCCATGGTAAGTTACAAGCAGGTGACAGGGGGGGACAAGTGATTCATGCTGCAATTGAATTGACTGCGTTCTTTAGGTGTGTTACCTGTTATCTGGTAGTGTTGCTTTTCTTTTCTGTTTCTGTATGGCTTTTATGAGTCCGCTGATTTCAAAGGGGGCACCCTTTGGGGTATATATTGGAATCAACAAATTGTAAGCTTATCAGTACTAGTGTTTATTTATGTATTGGTAAAAAAAGAGCAACGGGGTCGTTGTCATAATTGCCTCTGGGCCAGACACACATATGCTATTCCTACCACTCGACAGCAACTGATAAGAATTCTTTACGATTCAATACAGTAACTTATGAGCTTCATGCAGAACTATTTCCGTTCTTTGTTTCATTTGCTTTGGATGCATGGCGTTGATAAAATCTATTTTGTTCTGTCTTCTAGCGATTCATTTTTCAATATACACTGCGCTATAACTCATTTATAATTGATGCCATGTTGTATAATGTTTTGAGGGGCTTCTTCTGTACATCATTTAACCCCACCCCTACAGGCCCACCCCGTGCTTATTTTTTGTTATATTTTTTTCCACTGGCTGTATTCATTACTTGTTATCAACAGCTGTTGAGTCATATGTTTATGACATTTTGGAAATCCTACTCTCACTCATCCCCAAACTATTATCGCCAACAACAACAACCATCTGTTGTACTACAACAATTGTTTGTAAACAAAAATTTGATGTTATTGTTTGGGTTTGTCATGAAAATGTAAATAAACACTAGAGACGGACGGGTAGGTGGGGTGGGGTTCAATGACCCATTGAGAGCAGGCACAAAACACTTGTTGTTTGTTTTTCTTCCTATAGGCAAATGCATAAATATTGTAATTGTTTGGGTAGGTTGGAAAAGCCGGTAGAAAAGCTTGTCAACATGTGGATATTGGGGGTGGGTGTGTGGTTGTTGGTGGATTGTGGGTGTACGCTGCGCTGCGGTTAAGTTGACTCAACTTGTCTATCTGTGAATATGACTAGTAATGCAAAGTTATGAATTATCTGGAAGTGTTGATTGATAACGGGGACCGAAAATAAATGTTATTGGTTAACAATTCAACAGATAAACAACATGAATGAAATGTGCAAAAATATTTTAGTTACACCAAGACATTAGTTATTGCATTTTGATATTTGCGAAAAATAAATAGATAGTTACAAATTCTATAGTTAGATCTAGTACGTTTTTGAAGCAGTTCTATAAGGTTTTACTATGTGGCACCTCCTCCTCGAATGTTAAGTTTTCATTTTTGGTACATTAATCACATACATGGAAATTATCATTACTAAATTGAAATATATATACAACTTTATTTCAGATATGGCTTCTATGTTCCCTTCTAACGTCCATAACATGGGTCACGTATATAACCTTTTACAATTCCCGTTTAATGGGAATGTTAATAACTAAAATTGCCAACCGTTGGTTCATTAAAGGAGCTTTCTTTAAAATAGGTAATTATAATCAAAACCATGACAGTGTGTGTTTTGACCATACTTATAATCTCTTTTTCTATTACAATACAGGATCTGTGTCTCTAAATCCTTTGGCTGGTAAAATTATGTTTCGCGATTTTGTTTATATCACCTATGATTATTCAGCACGAATTCAAGATGGATATTTCATATTTCGATGGTGGCGTTCTTACGTTCCAAAAGATGTATCAGAAGGTGAAAAGACAGCATGAAAGCACGACATAACTTGATATTTAATGCCTTACATATACTTTTCAGATTTATCCCATTCTGATACCAGATTGTCGGTGCAACTGAATGGATCTGAATTGCACATATATAATCGCTCACAATTGTACGACGAATTGGAAAGAACATTCGGTTTGAGTCCATCCTTGTTAATACCGGTAAGTGGAATGAAAAAAAATTTCGTTGTTGCAGCATGAAAAATTAATTTTCAATTTTACTCCTAGACCGATTCGCTATCAACGGAAGAACGCGTAAAACTAAAAGAACACACCATGAACATGGAAAATGCTCGCCATAGTAAACGTCAAAGTGTTAAACATTCCGAGGCAATGAAAGCCACAACATGGCGTGATCTCATACCTGTGATTAAGATTGACATATGCTCAGGACGTTTTGTGTTTGGCAACCGTTTAACGCCTACCACATTGTCCATATCCATGGAAGAGGCCCACTGTACGTACAGTACAAAGCCCGCTGTCTGTCGTTTGGATCATTTTATGCATTTCGTTAAGGCAAATGTGGAAAATGCCAAGGTTATGTTTGCACCCAGTCCCAAATACACCGGACTGGTAGATGAGCCACCTCGGTATATGGGTGAAGGTTTTGTTGTGATGATGTCCAATCAAATGGATTTGTATTTTTACATGGATGAACCGGGCGTCGTGCCAGAAGAACCGGTTCACATTATTTTAGCCAATGGCGACAAAGTAGAGCCTTCACCTCCTGTACTGGGTATAAATATAAAATGCTTAAAAGGCACGGACTTCAGTTATGGTCCCTGGGCTGACAGACAAAGAGATCATCTGTTCAGGTTCTTCTATCCATCTGATTGGAAGGAAATGCAACTGACACCAAATCCTAAGCCGGGAGAGTTGCGCAGTTACCAGTCATTCGACGTAACATTGTGTGTCCTTAATGAGGCGACAATCGATATATTGTTCTCCAAAGAGAAGGAAACTAATGCCATGCACATTACCGTGGGCCCTGCCTCGTATGTTGAGGTTACAATTCCTTGGGTAACCCTTTCAGATGGTTATACCTCCAAAATACAAGGTCAACTGTTTCATGTTGAGGCAACAACTTCATTGCAATACCGGAGTCTAGCAGAATTTGAATCTTTGGAGTACAAAGTGAGAATACATTATCCCACAAAGTGGAATGCTCCCCAGGATTGGAGCATAGCGCTCACCGGTTGCAAAGCTACCGCCTATATAGTTTACAAACACAAATGTTTCTTCCAAGATCTAATCGAAGATTGGGCGAGTAAAGCCAGACCTGATATTTTAACTTTTGTGCCATATACCTGTAAATTTAACATACTGCTTAATGAATTTGAAATTCTTACCTTGTGTAATGAATACAACTGGATAGATTGCTCCAGTGCGAATCAAGAAAATAACCACTTAGCCTTCTGTGGTGATGTATTCGACATGAGTTTTGCACTGCCCTTTGATGATTTTTTGCCCAAGACAGTTACTTTGAAGTTTTGGATACACGGAGAAGGTTTAGACTTAAGTCTCTATGTGCCGGAGGTGTCATCGACTAGGCCCATTGTTTTAGCCATGGATGAAAATGCTCGCCTACTGACGCGTGGTGGTAAAGTAAAGTCTCGTCCTGAATTGTACACCAAGAAGTGGCGCAAGATTTGCCAACGTTCTGCTGGATGGATAGATTGTTGGACGGTACCCATTGTTGCTCTATCCATTCAATATGTTTATCATCCTGTGCCTCCACTGGGGCCGGATCCTCAAGCTGATATAACAACACCTGAAAAAGAAGAAATTTTGCTCAGTCCTATGCGTATACCAAAAACTAGGAAATCTCCTAACTCAAATTGGCAAAAGGCCGAACAACACAAATTTGATCCCGCAACATTGCCAGCTGATCATGTTACTGTGGAACTGGAGATTGGATCCTCTGTTTTAATGTGCTATGGCAACGTATTAAGAAACTTCATTAACCTTAAGGAGAATATTTTCGGTGAAGATCAAAATTTTACCGATATGGAGCAGTCAAATGTTCGAACAAAAGAATCGGCTGCCCAACCAACCATAAACCCAAAAGATCAATTACTATCGAAAGATAAAGATTTGGCCACAAAGTCAATATCAGAAGTTACAGTGCCCGAAGAGAAACAAAAACCATTCGATCCACGTCTTTACAGGCCGTTGGAAGTGATTGTATCAGTTATTATACACGACATTCAGGCGCATGTAATGAAGAACTGCAACGAGAATGACCCCCCATGTCCCGTGGTGTTAATCGAGCGACTGGGATTTGAAATGAATAAACGTTATCACGAAACTACGTTGCAAGTGCTAGTGAGTCCCTCGTATTTGATAACATCCGACATGGTAGTACGACAAAATCGTGATAAACACATCAACCAGGGACATTTGATGTTATCAGCGGTTCAGGTGAGTAAGCACTTATGTCTGTTAAAAGGCTGTACATTCAATAGACGATGTTCCTATATAGGTTCGTGGTCACGCCATGTTTAGCAATGAAGGTTGTGCATTAGATGAAGATACTCTAGAATACTCATGGCTAGTGGAGGTGCAATTGGGAAAACTATCCGGCAAATTAACAATGCCGCAACTTTTCAATGTGGCTGTGGGTTTAGAGACACTAGCTCTGTTGGCTGTGGATCCGGAAAATTGTCTAAAATCTCCCAAGACCGTGCGTAATTGTCATCATGGTGTGCCTAGCAATCAATGCCCCCATACAAAAGAGGAGAACAAGTATAAATGTCCTTCAGCGGAGGATATCAAATATAAAATGACTAGAGTTTCTGTAGATGCAGTAGATGTTTATTTAATAGAAAGTGGAACAGCTTTACATGCTTGGGTAAGTTATGGTTAAAGAACAAGCAACAAAGAGTACATTTGTATTAATTCTGTGTTCCCATTTTATCCTAGATCTCACCCATACGTCTGGCCAATTGTAATTTGCATGGCCAACGTGTAAAATCCGGTATTTCGGGTTTATTACCTTCGATATTGATAAGACTGTTTATGTTAAATGCTGGTTGTACAACAAATATGACAAATTCTTATAATACTAACACAACGGGTAGTAACAGATCGGGCAAACTGCGACGAGGTGATCAAGAATCTGTCAAGTCTGACATACATCATGGAACACAACAGCAAACACATCAAGGGCCCCAAATAGGCAAAGGAAAGCGCAGTTCAAATTCATTTTCCCAACGAAGGGATTCTCGAGAAGAGGCTTCACGTAAATTGCGTGATAGTTTTTCCGAATGTCGACGACCTACAACAGGAGCATATGATAGTGAATTCTTTGAGAATTGGGTGGAAGTTGGTTGTACTTCTTTGGGTCCCATATTGTTGGAAGGGGCATCAGCATTGCCCATACCAGATCATAAATTGCATTTAGTGCAACATAAGTATGTTGTGAATATGAAAGTTTAAACATATTTATTTGTGATTTAAAACTTGTTATATTTTTTAAGCTTTTTACGAGAACATGATGCCAAGAATAAACGTTTGTGGTTTTTGTGGTCTAACACTATATCAACGGGAAGTAATGTGACGGCTGGCGTTGTGGATATTTCACGCTGTGGTTGTATTGGTGGTTGTGCCTTTTTTGGTAGTAATCGTAATGGTCTGAAATTTTTTAAACCATCAGCACAAGATTTGCAAGATAACTATAATATTGCAAGATATTTGTAAGTATATATTTATCTTAAATATTATTATTATATTGTGTTTACCATTTTCTTTTTAAAGCATTATTAACAACAACAAAGACTATGGGTTTGGCGAGAGTATTCTGCATCAGGGTCAGTTGGTTTTCCATACCCCACCTTATAGTTTACAATTAGTTTCCTTGCATGACTCGGCTGACTTTACCGGCAAGGTATATATATATTTTTGTTTTCTGCAGAATTGTGTTTGCATTTAATGTGTTCGTTTTGTCTTTAGGGCAAATTATATCGTCCCGCCGTTGCAGTCAATGGCAGCTTAAAAAAATCTGACATAGCTGCCAAAGAATTAAATTCTAAAGTAAAATTGGGTGGAGCTTCAACGCTGGAAAAAGACATGAATGGCCGAAAATCTAGGGAAAGTATAGGCTCGCCCAATACTTTGGAGCGACGCAGTAAACGTTATTCTTACTCGACGACACGACAAACCTCTGTTGAAGTACCATATGCACGCCTAATAGACAGTCCATCAAAAAAGATATTGCGACAAGAGTCTGCCGATTCACAGTCTGTGGTATATCGACGAGGTTCGGATTCGAATAAATCACAAAATAATACATTACGCGTATCACCACCGAAAACAAGTATCTCTGACTCTCGATTAACTGGTGAAGCTAATGTTGAGGATGATCTGGAGGTAAAGGCTGTATTTTGTTACAAAAACAATAAATTTATAATTTTAATGTAATGTTTTTATTTCCATTCAGATACCCGATGAAATGTCACATTCAGCACCGCATTCGCATCCTTTAGAGTTTGAAATCGCCGATATTAATTTACAGACTCAAATACCTATCGATTTGACTAATGGTGAACATTTGACCCGTGAGGTTCAGAGGACTATATCCTTGACGTCAGAAAATCCTTCGGAAATGTTTTTCTCCGCTGAAGAGGATATATCCAATATGATGTCACAACGTGGATCGATTAAGAATCAAAATGGCTCTATTATATTTTCAGGCAAAAAGAGATTTTCCTCAGATTTAAGGTAAGTTGTAGTCGAATAAGATATTGTCTGAAACAAATTAATTGTTACATTCTTCTTCTAGTATTGGTAATCAGAACGAAAATGCGACTCTATCTTCCCTAAATACCTATCGCAGTGATTTGGAAATTCATGCACCCGAAGCCAACAATAAATGTTTATCGAAAAGACCTCAAAGTACCACCGAATTGGTAAGTTCTCTATATCGCTTCTTAACCGTCCGTTCACAGTTTCATTATTGTCACTTCAAAGTAATTCACTTCAGTTTCTTAATAAAATCAAAGTCACATGTACTTTTTTACATTCATTTTATTAAATAAAAGAAAATTAACTAAATAATCTAACAGTATTAAACATGATCAATTTAATAATTTCTATACTAATTGTTCTAAATAAAAGCTAAAGTACAGTAACATTAATTTTCAATTTAAATTTAGCTTCTTTCGTAAACCAAAGCAAAATTATTATGCCTTATTTTTTCAATTCCGATTATAAAATCCCCTACCCAAAAAATAATACAGTAAATCGTAAAACTTCCAACTATAATGTGTCTAATTTAAAATCTTTCAAACGTTTTCTTTTGCATGCCACTTTTTTCTTGTATATATAATTTCCATACATTTCTATTTTGAAATCTTTGAATTGATTCGAAAAAAAAACAATTGAAACCTATTGCCAAATTCAAAATTCTATATTTCCAAAAATAAAACTCGTAAATCCCATCAATTTCATAGAACGAAGACGTCAGACGTATTCATGGTCTTGCTACACCAATCAGAAAACTTACTAATATATCATCAAGACCTGAGTATCGACATTTTATTCATGATGTGAGTAGTTTTTAGTGTTTCAAAACTAAAAAAAAAATTCAAATCCCTAACTAGACTTTTCTCTATCGTTTCTAGAAACTATTTCTTTTTATTATGGATTAGATATAAACTGTTTCTTAGTTTCTTCAAAATCTTTACTTTGTTTTAATTTTTCGAAAGTAATGTAGTTGGAATTAAAAAAAGAAGAATTGGCTAAATCTGTCTTTTTGAAGTATAATTTGTTAGCTAACTAATCATGTGTATGTTTTATTTCGAATGATGTGCATCTACTCTAAGTTGGAATGTAGATTATTTGATGCAGGTTTTAATAAAGTATAACATTTGATTCTTTTGTTTTTTTTTTTGCATGAATGGGCAGCACATGTTATTTGTAGTTTCTTAATCATCGCAACTTTTTGTTATTAAAAAATCATTATTAATAATAATTTAAATATAGATGTTAGATGTATTTCGAAGCAAATCTTTTGGGTTCTAATTTTGGGGGCTTTTAAGGTTAATTGTGCTCGCGTGGATTTACGTTCCATGACAGATCGCACTTCATAATATTAGAAAATTATTAAGCTTTTAATGTCAGTTTTATAACCACGGTAACTTTTGATAACTGCTATTTTAAGACAGCAAAAATAAAATAAATAAAAATATGGCTATAATCGAAGGAATGGCTTTAATAAGGAAATTGTAAAATAGATAAAATTATTTTATATAATATTAAAAATTTTAATAAATATGTGGAGCAAACAAAATTTCATACTAAGTTTTGAATAGTAGGCCGGAAGAACCGACTTCCACGAACAAAATATAATGTATTTGAAGGTTGCCAATGCAACAGCCCAGCGTTGAAATCCACAGCCTGGAAGGCATGTCCAAGGCTTTCCAATCTCCCTATCCGTAGCAAGTATTATAACATTTGCAAATTTCTTCAATATAGGATCTTGTTATTCTATTTAGTAAAATTAAACCTCCCTATTACCTCTGTTCAGCATTTAAATTCTATGTTTATGAAAGATATATCATAATACACGAATACATTACGAAATCCCACTGGACTTTGTAATAATATATTTTTTTTATCTTAATATTTTTAATTTTAACACCCATTTTTTTCTTAGCTCTGAATGCCTTTCTTGCCAATGTCTATGCATCATTTTAGATATAGAAACTTTTCATTTAACTTTTCCGGTATGAACCATCAACTCACATTACTATGTATTTATCTATTTTTGCAATACAAAGGTGGACACTCGCGGCTCTTCATCCGGTACGCCATCATTATCATCGAACTCATTTATATCAGCGATGTCGTCACAAGAAGATGTGGCTTTGGTTAATCTTCACCAGCAAGTTAATCGGCCCATTATAGATTCACCACTGCTAATGGCCAGTTATTTGAATCATTTGTCGCAAGTGAAATGTTTCAACTGGACATCATGCTCGTTCCCATCCGGATTGGACGTATTCTCGACCCCACTATTTAGCGAGAATGAAGGCGGCGGTTTAACCTACATAGGTAGTAAGATGATACCGCATTTTGATTTGTACTCATCGTGGAGAGAGATTAAAGTGGTGCCACGTTATGAAAACTCGACTGGAAGTAATAGTTCGGCTACTTTTATGGGTGGCCCCAAATCACATCCCTGGGATCCTAGCGTTCTGTTGAAAGAGGAGGAAAATGACAAATCCACTAATGGTTTCGATGATGGCGAGTTCATGAGTTTACAAGCCGAAGGTGCAGCCTGTACATCGGTGGTGGCTAGACTAAAGGGTCAAGTTAATGTATTTTTAACGCCTTTATTGTTGGAAGGTTTACAGAGGTAAGTGCATGTAACTAATTTCTTTTGACTCGTACATGTTGAATATTCTTATAAAGACGATTGAAAAGGTATTCCTCTACATCTCGGGGAAATGAATCCTGCAGTTGTTTTAGGTATTCATCGTTAGGCTTGGGCTAAAATAATAATATTAATATGATATGATGATAATTACGGATTAAGATTGTACTTTTTTGATGTATTCCCTTTTTGATCTTTGATTAACTTCATTAAAATTTTCGACTTCGCCTTGTGGTAGTAAGTTGGGGTAGTTTAAGTCTCTGGAATACATTTTATTCTTATCAGCGAGATTTTTGAATTGTGGTGGAGTATAATCATAAGCATCATTGTTTTTGGCAGGATTTTCTAAAATGTGACTAATAGTATACCAAAAATATGTGTGTTAGATATTCAAATTTAGTCATTTACTTTTTAATGATAGTCATGAATGTTATGTAATTTTATCATACCTGTTGGCATAGTCATAATACATATCTTTTTCCGTATCTATAAGTTCACTTAAAGCATTCAAATCCGAAAGAGTTAAATCACTTAGAGCCATATCGATATCGGCATTAGTAAGATCGTCTATAAAAACTGAATCCTACAAAAGAAAAAATCATATTAATTGTCTTCGGCACACATACAGGAAAGTCACTCAAGGATATGGTATGGAGCACTCGCTAGCGATTAAATACCTGCTTAAGTATCTAAATATTTTGATTCACTTACCAATATATGTGTGCGTTCGCAACTTATAGCAAATATTTGTAATAACCAAAAAATATACACAGCTAAAATAATAAAGTTTCTTTGTGACATTTTAATTTTTGAATGAATTTAAATTCAGCAATTTATGACATTTTGTATAATTTCAGAATGGTTGAGGCGGCCATACCAACACTTTCAAATATGCATCTTCTAACTGTGGTAAATTATATACACTCGTCGTGTATTGGAAAGGTCAAAAACGATAACATTCTAAAACGTGATCAATCTTTGAGTTATTGGTCTCAGGTGCATTCAAATTCAAAACGTTCGACAACAGAAAGAAATCTCTTAGGTCCTGGTGACTCATTTTTAAGTGATGTTTATGAGGAGAGCATATCGACTAAAACCCAAGGATTGATAGTTTTACCCAAAGTCAGTATAACAATGCTGCAGTCTTCGATAATCGAAGAAGTGATATCGGTAGCGGCTTTGGATAATGTGCAGGTAAGTTTAAAAATTGTTTTTTTTTTTATTTATTTTATTTTATTTATTTATTTTATTTATTTTATTTATTTTATTTATTTTATTTATTTTATTTATTTTATTATTTTTATTTATTTTATTTATTTTATTTATTTTATTTATTTTATTTATTTTATTTATTTTATTTATTTTATTTATTTTATTTATTTTATTTATTTTATTTATTTTATTTATTTTATTTATTTTATTTATTTTATTTATTTTATTTATTTTATTTTTACCCACGCCTCTTTCCCCCCCAGATACCGCGCGAGCTGGGGTCCATTTAAGCTGAACATGACGGTGGTCTCGGCCACAAGTCACTTCAGCACTTCATGTTAAAGTGTTAATTTTTTTTTTTGTTTTGAATTGAATTGAATTATATTGAATTGATTTGAATTAAATTGAAGTGAATTATATTGAATTGAATTGAATTAATAATATAAGAGTTATAATTGTTCATTTCCACATATCACTGTTTTACGACGTGGGGCGTAACATCAGCCCAAAAACATCCTCATAATCCGGCATGTTCCCAAGGCAATGGCTTTCGACATTTCATGTAAAAGAGATGAAAGTCCCAATTCGTCGAGATGTTGCGTAACAGAATTTACCACAATACCAGTACTCGATATTACAATTGGGATAGTCTGCACAGTTGTTAGATGTTCTCTTTGCTTTATTTCAAACGCTAGATCTGCATATTTGGATATTTTTTCACTAATGGTTCGATTCACGTTATCCGAAAGGGGAACTGCGACATCTAGGATGTATCCAACCCTTCTGCGTATGTCTATCCATATTATATCTGGTCTGTTGGCGATGATTGTCCGATCAGTTGACATTGTTCGGTCCCAATAAAGTTTATAATTTCTGCTCACTAACACTGCCTCAGGTTCATACCTGTAATATGGAAGTTTTTCTTCCAAGAAACCGCTTCTTACAGCAAGGCTTTGGTGGATTATTTTCGCCACATCGTTATGTCTTTTGAGGTATGCCGTACTCGCCATTACCGAACAACCATTGATGATGTGTTCCGTAGTCTCCGCAGCCTGACCACATCGCCGGCAACGGTTATCAATGTCTTCATGCAGGATAACTCGGCGGAAATGCTTGGTGTGCATTATCCCATCCTGTATGGCCATTAAAAATCCTTCCGTTTCCGGAAACAGTTGTCCGTATTGGAAACATATAGTGGAGGCATGTTTATCCACATTTTCGAGGTCCAGTTGGTGTGGAAATTTGCCATGTATGGCCTTATGCTTCCATTGCTCCACTATATCGGCATCACTAGTTACATTTTCCAGGGGTGCAAAACTAGGTGTTGATAGTTTAAGTGGGGTGTGGTTTGCGTCCAGATTTACCAGGATGGAGTATCGGTCAATCTCCGATGCAGTTTCATAGAAAAATTCCCGGAGATTGTGAATCTGGCTATAATTTTGGTTTTTAATGTTAACCACACCCTGTCCGCCCAGATTACGTGGCAACATTACTCTTTCGATAGAAGCCTGTGGGTGGTGTTGTCTATACCTCGTTAGTGTTGTTCTTATTTTTCTCTGAGCTGAATTCAATTCCGTGTCGCTCCACGCTATTATCCCGAATGAGTAAGTAAGTATTGGGATGGCATAGGTATTAATTGCCTTAATCATATTCATTGAATTCAGCTTAGTTGCACATAGACTTCTTATTCTTGCTTCGAATCGCATTTTTAAAGCTTCCCTTATACTTGTATGGTGGATTCCTCTCATTTCCTCCACTCCCAGGTACTTATAGGTTTGGTCACACTGCAGCATTTCTATAGTACCATCATGGAGGGTAAACCCTTGTGAATGAACTACTTGTCCTCTTATCATTTCAATAGATTTACACTTATCGAATCCAAATTCCATGCATATATCTCTGCTGAATGATTCGACCATGCGTACCAGATTTAAGAGGTGATATTTCGATCGAGCAAACAATTTTAGGTCATCCATATATAGAAGGTGGGTGACTGCGGACTGTCGCTGTTGATATTTTATGCGATATCCATTAGGGGAGTTGTTCAATGCTGTGCTCAGAGGTGAAAGGCTTAGACAAAACCACAACGGGCTAAATGTATCTCCCTGGAAAATCCCTCTTTTAATTTTAATTTCCCTGGTAGTTATCCCGTTAAGAATGATTTTCGTCCTCCATGTGGGCATAATCCTTTCGAAAAAAGAAACTATTTTTTCGTCCACTCCGTTGTTCTTGAGTGTTTGGATTAGGTATGGGTGGGGTACGCTATCGAACGCTTTTCTATAATCAATATAAGCAACACTTAAGTTTCGTTGGTGGCAAATAGAATTTCTTGTGATTATAGCATCGATTGTAACCAATTCCTTGCAGCCTCTTGAATTTCTTGCACATCCCCTTTGCTCTAATGGTAGTAAGTTGTTTGTAGTACAATGGTGGTAAATTTTATCAGATATGATACTAGTTAGTAGTTTATACAAAGTTGGTAAACAAGTAATAGGGCGATAGTTTTCGGGGTTATCTGTATCACCGTTTTTATGCAGAAGATAAGTTCTGCCAGCTGTTAGAAAAGATGGAATTACCGCTTCCCCACTCAATATCTTATTCAGATGTAATACCAGATATGGGTGAGTACTAGTAAGATGTTTCAGCCAATAATTTTGTATTCCGTCAACTCCCGGTGCTTTCCAATTTTTCGTCTTGCGTAAAGCCAGTTGCAGGTCCGATTCAGTGATGGAACTAGAATGCATACGTTCTGGTTGCCTAGCTTCAGTCCATATTGGGTTTTCGGTGTATGTAGGGTCTGATTCCCACAATCCTCCCCAAAACGATTCTAAATCTTCCTGACCCGGAGTCGGTGAGTTGTTGGCCTGATCTTGGTTTTCTTTCTTAAGTTCGCGATAAAATTTGCGCTGGTTAACCGTAAAAAGTCGATTCTCATCTCGTCTAATCTTGCTTGTCAGGTATCGTCGTAGTCTACTACTAACTGCCTGTAGTATCTGCGTTTTACGGTCTATTAAATCATCGAGGGTTCTGGGTGTTAATACCTCCATAGCTTCTGATCCTAGCATACGACTGACCATTCGAAATAGATGTTGTGAACGGACCCCTCGTTTGTACTGAGTCAGTCGTCCAATTTCCGCTCGCAGTCTGGTCTTTCTGCTTTCAAGGCGTCTTTGCCAAGGCGGTTTGTTGCATCTGCTCCGATTGCCACTATGGGCCACTTCGATCCTCACGCCACACATTTTGCACACAGTTAATGCTGCACAATATATTGCGCTGTGAACAGATTCAAAGGTATCATGTTCGCTTAGGAGATTATCCAAGATGTTATTAATATAAACCAAGTAGTTTTTTGCCTTTCCATTAATCTGAATTTTCGGTATTTGGGGTCTACAAATGGGATCCAGCATTCCATATTCTAAAATGGTTTCCTCGAATTTGTCTAGAATTATTTGGAATTGTATGTCATCTTGACGATTTAAGGATCCTGTAACTTGGACATCGTTGACTACTGGTTGGTCCTGAATTTCTGCTTGGTGGGACAATGAATCACTATTTTGGGCACTTCTGACTGCAACATTATTAGAAGCTTGGCTTAACCCCAAAATGTTTCCACTCATTGAAGACCTCATCAAGCTTATACGATTGGATGATCTTATTTCCTCCTGTATCTCCCTCGATATTTCCGTAAGTTCAACCTGAGATATCATATGGTTAATTGTGATATTTCTGACCCTCGTTGCTATACTTTGCTCGTTCAGCCGATGTTGTAGGTGTGTGTATAGGGAAATGAAATACGTATACTGCCTACTTCGATAACCTATTGGATTGTTTCCACATCTAGTGGCTTTATAATGACATATTTATTTTATTTATATATATATTTTATTTATTTTATTTATTTTATTTATTTTATTTATTTTATTTATTTTATTTATTTTATTTATTTTATTTATTTTATTTATTTTATTTATTTTATTTATTTTATTTATTTTATTTATTTTATTTATTTTATTTATTTTATTTATTTTATTTATTTTATTTATTTTATTTATTTTATTTATTTTATTTATTTTATTTATTTTATTTATTTTATTTATTTTATTTATTTTATTTATTTTATTTATTTTATTTATTTTATTTATTTTATTTATTTTATTTATTTTATTTATTTTATTTATTTTATTTATTTTATTTATTTTATTTATTTTATTTATTTTATTTATTTTATTTATTTTATTTATTTTATTTATTTTATTTATTTTATTTATTATATTTTTTTTTGTTAATTTTATTTTTTTTTTATTTTATATTTTTTTTAATTCTATTTAATTACAATTTATGAGTTAAAACGTAAAATTTTAAAAAGAAATAAATCCTTAAATACTTAGAATGGCATCTTACTTTACATATCTTACAGGACCTTAGTTGCGTTTCCCTGCTGACATTCTACATTGAAGGCGTTTCGACTAAATTTCATTTGGGTAAAACAACACGTGCTTCAATGCACAATGTTTACATACAACAGACAGTGCAATCGAACAGTCACAAGAAAGGTGGTATTATGAAAGGTACACGAGCTTTGCTAGCACATCTGTCATCACAGTCAAGACCAGACAATGTACAAGGTGAACCCATACTAATTGAGACATCGGAAAAGCAATTGGAAGAACTTGTCATTACACTCGATGTGGGTCGCGCTCATGCTCAATTGAGACGTCTGAAGACAGAAAGCACCACCGGTCAAGAGTCCCCCATAATGGTTACTGCCATACCAGAACCTAAGAGTAAAGTTTTGTTTGAATGCCTAAAAATGACCGACAACACGGGAGTTGATAGTATTGGCTATATAATGTTTGAATGTGGTTTAGAAGGCGTGGGCGTAAAAATAGTTAAACGTTCGCATTTTGAGAAATCGGAAAATTCCAAAGAAGAACTAGCCGAAATGGCCGAAGAGGGAGCTTTAAATGAGTTGGTAGAAAATGTTACGGCAAGCACAACTGCATCCGCTGCAGCGAATAATAATCCACAAATTGATGTATCGGCTACATCGCGAGCTGAAGCCGCCTGGCGTTTGCTAACCAAAAAACCACCAACACCCAAGACTCCAAAAGAAAAATTTCAAAATGCTTTGGAAAATATTATTATAACCGAACGCATCGATCCAAATATCGATAATCGTAAATCCACACCCAAGCCATTGGACGACGATATTGAAAAAGGTAAGATGCCGAAAACGAAAGCAGAAGGTTTCGATAAAGTTGCCAACAAAGAAACAGACAAGACGTCATCCTGTGTTATTGAATTGAAATCGGTGTGGCTTAATTTTGCTGCTCCGCCTTGCGTGCCAATAACGAGGAAAATTGACTTAACACGTTTGGATTGGAATTTGCTGAGTACTGCGTCACCGGCAATAACAGCATGGATGAATCCTAGCAATCGATTGGCAATTAAAATAGTGTCGCTACTTAAGGCTTTACATTCGAGACAAACAGCGGTAGCGGCATGTTTAATGTCAGATGCTTTGGAAAATGAGAAAATTCAAAGAAATCCAAAAATTAAGAAGGTATGTATGGGTATGTGGTAAGTTATATGTGATAAAGGGAAAATAAAGTGTAAATGATGACATTTTGGAGGCCTGCAATAGAAGGGTGTGAGACACAAAGTGTGTTATAAAAGTTGAAAGAACTATCAAACAGGGAAATGTGCAAAATCCCAATACGCTTCGACATGTTTGCCAATGTCACAATAAATCTAAAATATATATATGTACATGTCATGGGGACACAAATTTCAAATGACGCTTTATTGACTTTTTTGCTTTACATCTTAAAAATAAAAATATTTGTTGGATTCTTTAAAATAATACTTTTTATTTGAAATATATACTACAACTTGCAGAGAATGCCAAACAATTCATTGAAAAGGTTATACACTTTCAAACTTTAATGTCCTTTTTAATGAAAAATTTACAAAAAAAATCCGATCTATACACATGTATATTACTTTAAAAAATATAAATTTACTTAAGAACCGAGGCAATTATTTTTTTATTATTTGTATTACTTTATAGACAATTCAAACATAAATTGTTGCAAAATCTATTTAATCTCAATAAATATGTTTTGATTTTACTCTAACCCAATTGTCTTCTACAGAGCCGCTATGCCAACAACTACACATTGCTATCGAAAACATTGCAAGAGGATCCCAGTTGTCAATTATGTTTTATTATGCAAAAATTGGTATTGGATGAAGGTGTCGAAAAAGTTGAAAGAATTTTCAAACAAGGAGATGTGCCACATCTCAATACGCTACGACAGGTTTGCACATGTCACACTTAATAAAAATTTCTACATGTCATTCTTATTACATTCTAATCTACTCTATAGGGCATCATTGTTTTAAGTCGCCAATGGAAAAATACTCTTTACAATCCTATACTCTTCGAACATCAGTATAAGAATAAATTGGCACGACCTATTAATGTAACATTTTCATTTCCACAAAACGAAGAGGAATGCGATGATCCAGAATGTGAAGGTGATAATGATTTGGGTGCTTATGCTGGTGTTGGAGACAATCCCGAAGAGAGTGAGAATGCTTTATTACTTGGGCAAACACAGCATCATCGAACTCATATTGGTATTCTTTTGATTAACGCTTTGTTTGTTTTGAACATAACAAAACTTGAGATTTTCTTAAAATTCTTCTCACTTTAAGTTGTTGTTGTTCTTTGTTTAAAACTCGATTGCTCTGAAACAAAATTTATTGCTTTGGCATTTTGCGAGAAAAAAAGAAAGAAAATATTCAGATTTGTTGTTCAAAATATTTCCTTTGTTCTTAACCTATATCCTTCCTCTTTTTATTTACTGCCGTCTTATGTTGATTTTGAAAATTTTTGTTTTGAGAAACACTCTCTTGAAATGTCCGAAATTTAAATTTTTGGTTTGCTATAAGCGCGCTGGGCATTTACAACAGTCTTACTCTTTCACAACATGAAAGCATTTCAGTTCAAGGTTTGCTTGTTTATCACTGCAGTCATATTGTGTGTGTCTTTTATTTGTGTGTCAGTCATTTTGGACATTGTAAAGTATTGTACATTTAAAAAGAAGGGTGATCGAAATAAAACGTGTGGTCGAAGTAAAGTAGAGATAATAAATACATTTGTTAAAGATGTATTTGATTCAATGATCGAAATAAATACACATTTGGCTTAGAAATTTTTTAAATTAATATCGCTTTAAGTTTTGATCATCCTAGTTTTTCTATATGCTTTCTAGCCTTTAAACTTTGTGCTTTATGTCCCTATATGTTTTTGTATATATTTGTGTGCATATATGTGTCCATAATTGTACCATTATATGTATAGATTTTTAATTGTTATATATTTGTGTTTATCTGTGTGTGTTTAGTATATAAGTAGTTAGTAAGACTGAATATGGTGACTGTCAAAATCTTAAGCTGAAATGCTAATTTTTGAATTGATTCGCAAATTTTGTTTATCTTTTTTTATTTTGTTAAATCTATTTTTCAAATTTTTATTTTCGGTTACAAATATTTTTTTACAACTTTTGGTAATAATTTTTTATAATTTTGGGTTTGGTTGTTATAAATATGAGAACACTTATGCAAAAAAAAAAAGAAACAATACAGGAAAAACACTAAACGCAAATGTGATCTGCACAGTTGAGCAATTATGACAAGACAGATAAGAGAGAGAGAGGGGTGTGCTAATTTGGAAAGTAAAGGATATAAACAATATCAAAATTGATTTCGGTATTGAAACTAATTCTGTAATAGAAAACTTCAAATATGAAAGGACTATCTAGTAAACAAATGGAAAGTACTTTTGCTTTACTTTCAAAAACAACTGATTCTAAAGCGCTTACTGAGCTAAGAATATTAACCATTTACATAGGTTATTTTAAAAGAACTCCCCAGTGGACAAAATTGATCAGCCTTCTCCGAAAATAGAACACCTTTTTGGGATCTTAAGCCCATTCTTGGTCCCTTCGGCTGGCCTACTTGCAAGCCTACCTGTACTTTATAAAAGATTGCCTTCTAATATTCCCTTTCTCATCAAATAAAATAAAATAAAATAAATTAAAATTAACAATTAAAAATTAAACACTAAAAATTCAAAGTTTAAAATTTAAAATTTAAAATTCAAAATTCAAAATTCAAAATTCAAAATTAAACATTAAAAATTCAAAATCAAACATTAAAAATTCAAAATTTAAAATTCAAAATTAAACATTAAAAATTTAAAATTTAAAATTCAAAATTCAAAATTCAAAGTTCAAAATAGAAATTAAAAATTAAAAAGTAAAAATTAAAAATTAAAAATAAAAAATAAAAATTAAAAATTAAAAAATAAAAATTAAAAATTAAAAATTAATAATTAAAAATTAAAAATTAAAAATTAGAAATTAAAAATTAAAAATTTAAAATTAAAAATTAAAAATTAAAAATTAAAAATTAAAAATTAAAAATTAAAAATTAAAAATTAAAAATTAAAAATTAAAAATTAAAAATTAAAAATTAAAAATTAAAAATTAAAAGTAAAAAGTAAAAATTAAAAGATAAAAATTAAAAAAAAATTAAAATTAAAAATAAATGTTAAAAATTAAAAATTTCATATTTTAAAATTTAAATTAAATTTTAAAATTTAATTTAAAATAAATTAAATTTCAAATTTAGAACAAAATAAAAAATTTAAAATAAAAAATTTAAAGGTATTTAAAAAGACAAGAGTAAGGTGTTTATATGTGTTTTCAGTGATCGTGAAACGTTAGATCTCATTCAACCTAGTATAAAGCCTTTGCTCTTCGTTTAAAGGTTGAACATAAGACCTATTACGGTTCGGTTCTATGATGACCCCCAGGTGCGGGTACGAATCCAACGATGTTATTTTTAGGTTCCTACGGGTCTCCTGGACCGAATTTGATTTTCCGATATATACCAAAAAAAAATTATTTAAAAAAAAATATTTTTACCGGAATATACCAAAAAAAAAAAAACGCGCCATTTTTTCAGAAAATTTTTTTGTTGCGGCGCTACTGCAACCATCTCAACCGTTACAACTCTAATTTAAAAAACAAATAATATTTTTAAGGAATATATAAAAAAACAAAAAATATAAATACAAATCATAGCTTTTTTTTAAATATTATTCAAATTTTTCTTCATTTTTTCCACTTTTATCCTTTTTCTAATCAATTTTCTTCTTTCACATATTTCTCTTTGGACTTTTTCTTGAATTTTTTTAAATATTTGTTGAAATTTTCCTTTAAAAACCTTAAAAAATTCAAAAAAATTGAAATTTTCACACATTTTTGATGACATTTCATTTTTCTATGGAATTTTTCAATTAATTTCCTTAAATTATTCTAATTTTCCCCATTTTGATTTTTTCCAATTTTTTACGGGGTTTTTCAGAAAAAATTAAAAATCCGCGCGATTTTTAGATTTTCTATTTTTTTTAGAATTTTTCAATTTATTTCCTTAAATTTTCAAATTTTTTCAATTTTTTTTGGTATATCCCGGAAATTTTAATGGCTCTAACTCGGTACAGGAGACCCGTAGGAACTTAAAAATAACATCGATTCAATTCGTCTTCTTTCATTTGAGTACCCACACATGGGGGGTCGTCATAGAACCCAAGGGGCCCCTTTTTTTGGCCCCCCGGGCCTTAGCGCCAACTTTGACCTCGATTTTCGTGTTTTGGGGCGTATTTGGGGGTGTCTTTTTTTTTTGGGGCTCCCGCCCCATATTCTGCACTTTTCTGTATTCCCAGAAGGAAAAAATACTTGTTCGGAAGTAGTTATGTACTAGTTCGCCATAGGACTGTGAACTAGTTCACCTTCTATACAAGCAACTGTCTTATTTAACATGAAGTTGTCTTAGGCTTAAGATGATTTGTCTCTTTTTACTAGAAAATAACCAGTTCAGAAATTCTAGTCCGGCTGTAAATGATTGTCTCCCTTAATGTTGATAAGAACTAGTAGAAAATTGACGAACTAATTCTACTCTAATTCTAGAAATTTGAGATAATAATTCAAAAACCTCTTTTTCTTATTCATTAATGTATAACTGTTTAAAAATTAGATAGTTTAGAACTTGTTAATATTGAAAGAAGTTCAGATTTCCATACTTTTAAACTAGTACGTTTTTGAACTATTTCGATGAGTTCCAGCTGGGTTCTCATATATTGTATACCAATTTTCCTATTTAAATGCTGTCGCCTAAGATGTTGCAACAGCACCAATATTCTTTTATAAATTTATCCTTCTACATTAATTCGCGATTGTTAATCAAATACCAAACAATGTGTTCCCACAACATCTGCCAATATATGTATATACATATATGAAATTTCAAGTGATCCGTCTGAAATTGTATGTCAAGCTCCTATCATGCCATACTATATTTATCATGCCATACTAATGCGGGCTTCGGCGACGACGACAACACAAGGAGAACGATCTATGTTAGATCTGTCAGCCAACACTATTTGCACTCCCAATTACAAACACTACAACACAATATGGTTTAAAGAGAACATATTATCTATTCCATAATCTCGATCATTGTTTTGGGATCACTGTTACAACTAAGTGTATTTTCACTGAAGCATAAATGGCATTTCCATATTTATAGCACTAAACCACAACAAAATACTGTAAATTTCCAACAACAAAAAACTGTCTTCCATCGTAAACAAATTTTGCAATATTTCCTTTATCCCTTGTCCAATTGAATAGATTCCAATCAATTTGGTATGGGTTATACAACAGATGGCGTTCTACACGGATCACAGAGGTCAACATCAACATCTCCCAACATTCATTCGACTCGAAGAGGGTAAGTGTTTAATTGCGTTTAAGAAAAACTATACATTTTGTGATAGATACTGTTAAAAAATGCAACTAAAATAAAATATGTGTAATGTTCTCCTCTTCTTTATTTCTAATGACGAACATTACCAACATAAAAAAATATACAAATAATGTGAATGGTTTCGCGTTTAATATCCTACGCCCATGTGTTGAACATTTTGAAAACCTGTAGAAAATATCTAAATAAGGCTTCAATCTACTCACATGGCAATTCTTCCCTTTCTAGCATACAAATGTTGCCCATTATTTCGGGCTTAGTGGACAAACAAACGGCCGAAATTGGTAATTAGAAGAGAAAAAAACTGCAAAATGTTAGACATGGTTATACTTATTGTGTGTCTTTAATGCTTTGCAGAATATGGAGCTTTACAGGAGGGTTCCCTAAGTTCCACTAATTCGGTGAATAAATTTTGGTTAGGTTCAGATAATCCTAAAGAAGATCTCTATTTCTGGATGGCTAAACAGCAGGATAACAAAAAGAAGGAGTCTATAACGGAAAAAGAAATTCTAAGACCAACACCAGTTAGTAAACTTCCAGGTCAGGCGCAGTCACGTCAAGGTATCATGCAGGATTCTATAAAATTATTGGATGCCCATTTAATTTTTGAACCTCTACTGACTTGTCTGGGAGTTATGCCACAACAAATGATTAATAAATTTGCAAATGCTGGTAAGAAGAGATTTTGATAATCATCATGCTGTTAATATTCTTAATATTCATATTCTTTTCTCTTTATCTTGTCAGATATATCGTCATTGGAAAACTTTGGCACGAACCTGTCGCTGATCGGCACTTTTGATTCCATACGCGTCGATATTGTTGTCTCCGAGGCGGGTGACAAAAATAAAAACAAAACTACAAAACTGCCTAGTAAAAAATCCAATGGTAGACCTTCCATTATGACAGATACCCCATTGTTTCTATGTGAACGCGTTGGCATCGAGCTGGAGGTTTTAAAAATGTCCGATGGCATGGTGGATCAGGCACGATTAAATGTTATCTATATGTCACGCAGACAATTGAAAAAACATACAAGTACAGTGATTAATTTTAGCATAAATATAAGATTTATATCACAACAGGTATGTACAACAAATCATTATATCTTTAGATACATACATAATACATAATGATTGATTGATTAACTTTGTTTTGGATAGGTTAACATGCCGTTGTTGCGTCTACTGCATCAAATTACCAACATGTATCAGAATGTGAAAGAAGCTCAAAATGAATTTCATGATCAACCAGATGTCAGCAAGAAATCCAATGCCAAAGATGAATATAGTTTGGGTGAGAATTCAAAGTGATTTGCGAATAAACAGTACAGATATTTATTATTGCACTTGTCCCATAGCTTCTGAACCTAATGACATTATGCCTTTTGGTTCTGTGTCAGATCGTTTTAACCACAATGAAAATTCCTCTGATGAGCGTTATGATAAATTCAATGAAATGGCCACAATGACACATACAGCAGGAAGGTAATATTTGTAGCAAATCTTTTGTAAATATGTTATAATATTTCTTTTGTATACGTTGCTTATAGTAAAATTCGTCCTTTAATACAATTGACTCCCTCGCCAAGTGCCAAAAATCGTCCTCAGTCTTTTGCCCAAAAACTGAGATCCACCGGCAAGTCGGTTAAGGGCAAATTAGGCTATACCAATCTAAATGAGTCCTCATCGTCGCCTTTGCGTGACAGCCCCACTACATCTGTGTCGGAACATCATATGCTTAAGCTTTCATTGGAATCGAAGGCTTCTCTCAATGGCGGTGCATGTGCCACCAGTGTTAGTGGTGATTACAATACCATGACGAAAAATGGATTTACTGCCATTATACCTCCCTTGCTGGAGACACCAAACTGTTGGAAGACTATTTTTCATCTGTTGGAATTGTATGGCACTATGCCGGAAACTAAAACAGTACAGCAGAGGATTTCTTTGACCAATGAAAAGAAACCCTTTATTGCATATAATAGACAAGACACTAGAAACGATGATGACGATTTGACAAGTGCACCCACGCCATTGCCACAGCACAAGGAGCTCTTCGACAGTATATCACAAGAGAAGACACGTTTAATAGTGTTTGGAGTAGCGAAGATACACAAGACAAGACTGTTGGCCACCTTGAGTGGTTTGAAATTGGAGGCAGAGATTACTACACTCAACGGTTCAGCTACGTGGCGTAAAAAGGCTAGACCAGTGTCGTTGGAATGTTCGTTGACCGGACAAGTGGGACGTGCAATGATCGTGTTACTCGAAGGAGTAGCGCCTAACCAGCAGTAAGTAAAGAGAGAATGAATAAATAAACATAATTAAAATCTTATTATGGGTAAAAAAAACGATGAAAGACTATCCAAAGACAATTTCGGAACACACTTTTTTATTGATCCATGGACCCTGCAATGCCCCAATATGTTGTACAGTGCTGCATTGTTATCTGGTGTTCTTTCGGAACAAAACAGAAATTGTCTTTGGATATTCTCTTATCGTCCGCCTTGACTCATTCTATTTTTAATGGAGACCTTACTTATGATACCTTCTAACCCCTTGTTTTATTTCCTTTGCAGAACCGTTGTTAAAGTCACTGTGGGTAAAAGTCAAACATTATACTCTAGCCTCACTAAACGTGGACGTGACAAAAACAGCGGCCTTCTTTCAATTGGCCCCGTTAATGTTGAAATCCCTCAACATCCGGTGGCTCTGCATGGCATGATGACGCGCTCCTCCAAACAACTGTCGTCGACATTGCAAGAACTGCGTGTTGGGCGAAATTCGGGACGTACCGCCTCCCGGGCACACAATGTAGATGAACCAGAGTCACCATTCCATTCGCGTAATTCCGGTTCAAATATGGATACAAAAGAGAAGCCTCAACAGCATAATCGAAAATTTAATACCAACCCTAAATCGCAAACGCAACAGAATAGTTTGCTGCAACCTTTGGTCATGCAATTCAATGTTTTGCTGCAGTCGCTTTCGATAAATGCAGCCTTGCTGCCTTCGCTACAGGCTCAATATCGTATGAATCATGTCAGCTCCACAGGCGTATCGGGTAATCGTGCAAAGTTTGTTATCGACTTGCCCACACATACGTTAAGTTTTAATACTAAAATTCAGGTGAGTTAAAAGGGGATCTACTATATTTTTATAGCAGCTATTAAAGAACTTCTTTAATCTTCCAGAATGAAATGAATTTGCCGTCAGAGGCTTGCATAGCCCTGCCACCGGTTCACGTCAGTGCCGAGTATATACCAGAACATCGTCAAGAGGAGAATGAGCGTGTAGAAGGTGTCGTCTTACGTCAGGGTGGCTATGTCAGTGCCTCTGCCGAGATTGGAGAATTTGAGAGGTGCCTCACCACAGATTTACTCAATCACTTGGTATTTGTACAAAAAGTTTTCATGCGTGAAATAAACGAAGTCTTGCAAAAAGTCTATGGCGGTGAGAAACCAGTACCACTTTGGGCCGAAGACAGTGACACTGGCAGTGTACAAGAATCCAGCCTGAAGCGTATACTCTTCTCCCTTAATATATCCATGAAGCGGATACAATTAACAGCTACCACGCCGTGCAATTCGGCGGTACGCTTTGAAACGGGCACATTAGAGCTACACTTATCGAATCGTGTCAAGAATCTGGGCGAGGTTAATGATCGCAAAATGTTTGGCAAGGCGCACATTGATTTCAATCTCTCGCTGGGTCAGTTAATACGAAATGTGATATTCGACGAAGCCGAGCCGGAGTTCCAACAATATGCGTTTTTTCACACAACTATCGGTTTACGCAATGCATTCCAAGATGAGTTACTTAACGAAGATAAGGAATTGATATTACTTACGTTAAAGCGTCCTTTGGTATACATTCAGCCGATAGCTGTTGATAAGGCCATATTAGTGTGGTTGAACTATAAGAATGCCTATGAGTACTGGACCGAGAAGAGAGCCAATTTGAGTTATGAAAATTCGCTGCAGTCGCAGCAGGTGGGTGATAATGGAATTGAGTGAAAATTAAATTAGCTTATAAACTAATTTCGATTTCTTCTTACTAGGTATTTGATAGAGTGGCTTTTGGTCAATTCAGCAATATAGCCAGCTCCAATTTATCTACATTATTCCTGCAATTAACGGTGGAAGACATGGGCATATGTTTGCCTCTAAATCAAGTGGCTAATGTAAGTGTGGTTTGTACTTAACTAGATTGAGTCCTGCTCAAATTATGAACTCTAAATTGTACTCTTTGGTGCAGTATAAGTATAAAATAGCTTCCAGGTACAATAAAGTATTTTATGATCAATATGAGTACTTTGTGGTACAATAAAAGTACTATTTGGTGCAATAAAAATACTTTTTGGTACAATAATATGTACTTTGTTGAACTTTCAAATGTACTTTTGGTAAATCAATTGTACTATTTGGTACAATAAAAATACCTTTTCTGTACTTTTTAATACTATAAAAGTACTTTTTGATACAACAAATGTACTTTTTTGTACAATGAAAGTACATTCGATACAATGAAGGTACTACAAAGTACAATTTATTGTACCAAAAAGTACTTTATTGCACTAAAAAGTACTTTAATTGTATCACAAAGTACTCATATTGTACCAAAACGTACAATTTATTGTACCTAAATAAACTTTTATTGTATATTGTATTTATTGTATTTATTGCACCTAAATTTACAAATTATTGTGCCTAAATGTACTTTTATTGTACTAAATAGTAATTTTATTGCACCAAAAAGTGCTGATATTGTACTTTTTTGTACAATGAAAATACATTCGGTACAGTGAAAGTACCACAAATTACAATTTATTGTACCAAAAAGTACTTTTATTGCACCAAAAAGTACTTTAATTGTACCACAAAGTACTCATATTGTACCATAACGTACAGTTTTTTGTACTAAAACGTACAATTTATTGTACCAAAAAGTACTTTTATCGTACCAAAAACTTCCAAAACATACTTTTATTGTACCAGAAAGTATTTTAATTTTACAATTAATTTTTTTTTTAACTAAATTTTAAATTTTGATATCTTTTAAAGATCACTTTTTTCGTAATGAAACATTTACTTTTCGTTTTAGTCTTGGGGCTCAAGATCTTATCAAGATTTTGAACCCAAAGGAGCAGTGGTCATCACTTTGGAGAATACCATTATATCGGCTTGTAATTCTGGTTCTTTGGTCTCCAAAGGAAAGTTCCAAGGTTTATGCCTGCGCTTCGCGGATGACTTTGAAACTACATTAGACGATTGGAAACCCAATCCTACTGAGCCCATCATGAATGTATGTGTTGTGTCAGAGGGTACATACGAGGTTTGCTCCCGCACTACGGCAGCAAAGAAAATGGAGAACGCTAAATGGCTACTGAATGTTAAATGGCAAATGGAGGGCGTGGATATACACTTGGACATTAATATCGGCAAACAACTATCTTCCTTGGGGCATACGCTTACGATGCTAACAGGTTTTGAGGATGATGAAACCAATTTGGATTCTCCGGACAGCGATGAAGAAGATAAGTCGCAACGTGATACCTTTGGTCGCCGTAGAGAATTTGAGAATCTACCAACATTTGTCTTCGATCCCACCATTGATTCTAAGAAACGTTCGTTCATGATGGAAAAAGAAATGGCCGAACAGCTGAAGATAATCAATGACTTGAGGACATTAGGAGCTACACAAAACACAATAGCCCACGAAGAGCGTAGACTACAGGAGCTGCAGGCAATATGCTATAAGTTCTTCAGGCGTGATATGATACAGAAATGGAAACGGCCTTCGATGCGCAGAAGTATGAAGACATCGCAAAGGTCGATTTCATTCATTGGTTCACATCGTGGTGATCACATCGATGATGGCTTAGCCACATATTCGGGCAGAAGATTGGATCCTATTGCCTCGAATGATGAGATTTCTAGCTTGCAATCTACGCCTCCGTCGGCACATTCGCGAAGTGCGTCGTTGAAGATGTGTCCAACAAATCGCGTGACTTTCTCTGAGACTATGCGTCAAACTTCTTTGCCCAATGCAGATAGTGATGATGAACCTCAAAGTACAAACTCGCAAGATGGCCCCACTGACACGCCTCCCAGCGAGATTGACATTGATGGCACTTCGGTGGAAATGAGGCGCAAACACCAATACCAGCAGAAACAACAGGAACCCAACATAGATTTTGAGTTGGACATTAAAGTGTTGGTTAATTCGGGAAAATGCGTTTTGCACACTAAGGAGACGACGGAAGATAAATTTATCATCACTGGACCAACAACGGTTAAGACCCACAAACGGGAAAGAAGTATTGGCTATGATTGGGGTAGTCCGACGCCTTCACGTAGACAACGGGATAAAAGCAAATTGCGTTATAACCCCTCGAACGCTGCCATGTTGTCCGATTTAACAATATTCCATATACCCGGGTTGGATGTCAAGTTGCATTATCAGTCGCGAACAGTAGAACATACTGTAGCCGAAATTTCTCGCATCACCAGCACTGACAGTCATCACTCGACCATGTCGGGTGCTAACAGAAGGCTGAGCACTAAGCGGGCTTCACTATTTGCATGGATGACTTTGCAATCGATACCGGAGGAAACGATAATATCTCCGCATATTTTGGAATTCTTGGAACAAACTCTGGAACCGATACCTACGAAGGCAGAACAAAGCAGCGGTTCACAAACGCCATCAAATAATGCCGTCAATTTGGATATTTTACCCGCTAATTATGTTACCTATGCCTCGTTTCCGGTGGATGTGATTGTATACTTTCATATGCAGCCCTCAACTTTCCGATTCTCTTGTCTACCCGTTTCACGCGTGGAATGTATGCTGCAATTGCCCAGTTTGGATATAGTATTTTCCTCCAAACGATCTGGAGATGAAGATCTACCAAATCCTTTTGATGCTGCAGGCAGTAACGCTTCATCTTCTACACCTGCTGCTGGCGATAAGGACAAAGAAAAGACTCCTCAGGGAGGACTTAGTGTTACCGGTTGTTTGGCCGACTTCAATGTGTACATATTCCACCCTTACGGTGGCAAGAAAACCAATATTAAGGAAGCTCAGTTTTCGCCTTTGACTGATTCCGAGAGGAAGGATTCTTTAAGCATTAACGTGGAATTTGTTAAATTCCACATTACTAGATGCCGTAAAGTCTACATAGAACCTTCTCCTTCCTCGAAAAGAGCGATGGATCAGTCAAAGGCGGTAGTGAGAGTTTCCACCATAGTGGACATTGGCAGTGCATCATTTAAGTATGATATGAGACGCCTCACAGAGATTCTGGCCTTCCCCAAGGCATGGTATCGGCGTAGGATTGTGAGACGTTTATTCTTGGGAGATCTAAGTGTGCAACAGACTAGCAATGAAAGTGATCACCACCCCGGTACTCCATCGACTCCTAAAGAATTCCTTAGGACAAAGACACCGGACAAATCACCGGCAGAGGCGTTTTATGCCAGAGACAAATTGAAATTGAATTTTGATGGCTCAGTGCAGCATACACCGACATCGGCGACAGGAGCAACGAGAAAATTAAAGTCTCTGGGAAAATCATCCAGCAATGAGTCGTCTAGTACTCCTCCTTCGGAGAAAAATCAAATAACAGCCTGGGAGACTTTGGTGCTCTTTGCCGTAAACTTTACCAAACTTAATGTGCAAATGAATATGGGCAATGTTATGGGCAACGTTGTGTGGCTGACAAAAGATTTCCAATCGGATGGTCGTCTTTCCATAGGCAGTACGGGCTATAAAAACATGTACATAGGCATTTATTTGGGTGGCTCGTCTTTGGATGCCAAGGGTGGTATTGTGGGTGGCAGTTTTGAAGTTAACAAGATTAACAATCGTTTTCACATTAAAGAGGAATCTGGCGTTGAACCATGTCACACCATACGTTTAAGTTTTATGGCTTTGGAACTACGCTTAGACTACATGGGCACATCGGTTTTAATGACACGCATAAGTTCATTTTCTGCCGCCATGAAGGACGAGTGGAAAACATCACTGCTAAATGCCGCTGGAGGAGCAGAAACTAGTGGCAAATACGATAACACAGCACCAAAGGCCATTATTTTTGTGCACGGAGATTTATCGTGGGATCAGGTGAGTTTGTTTTTATGACTACATCGGATTTAAAAATTAAAATAATTTATTATCTGTATGTGTTTTTTCTCCTTTTTTTAGCTTCAAATTATGATGTCGAAATCCACTACTGCCGACCTGCTCAAAATGTACTACAAGCTGGAGGAGTTCTTCACCCAACAATTCAAATCGTCAAAGAGGGTATTTTCGAGTTTGGAACCACGTCTGCATGAACGCAATACCAGTATGAAGCGACGCCAACAAATGAAGAAAAGAGCCAATGGCACTGAACCGGGTCCAGATATAAGCAATACCGATGCCCGACATCATCGACATTGGCAAAAGCCACTAGAAATGGTAGCTGGACTGGTGGTGCCCTCATTGGTTACACGTTTACCACGACATGGCAACGTTTTAGGAGGTTCCGTCAAATTACATGGCAACAACATTTCACTAGCCTGCTTCCATGGCATTAATTTTAAATCGAAATCTTGGGCTCTGTTCAGTTTAAAATCACCATTTATAAACTTCACCACCGAAGCACATCAAGATTCGAACAGCCGCGAGGTGTTTGTGACTCAAACACTTACCTCGTGTTTAGGACAAAACAACGAGGGACAACAGCAAAATCATTCAATGGCTATTGTTAGCAGGATAACGAGAAATATTGTGTTCCCACCACAGTTCAAGACGCTGAATGAATGGTTCCATTATGCTTTTGCCAATAGTGAAATCGATGGTGAGTAAAGGAGTACAATTTTCTAGGTAGCAAGAGTAATTTAAATACATTTTTCTCTCTCTCTCTCAGCCGTTGATCGTTTTCCCATTTTGGAATGTGACCGTGAAGTTGCCTCCAATTCGATAGAGCGTGCTCGTTCAGCTAGCTCTAGCACTAGTAGCTCAACCAAATCACAAGATCGCGAAGTGATATTTGCATTGCCAAGTTTGCATTTACATTTTAAGACGGTACACAAACAAGGTCCAACAACACCACAACAAACTGGTAAGTTTAGGCTATATACCAAATGGAACAATGTGTAACAAACTCTATCATACTTTTTCTTATTTCAGAGAATAAACCCGAAGTTATCTGTAGTTTTACTACAGAGTTTGATGATCACATTTTTGTGACCGTGGATGCAGATGCCTTTTTCTTTTTGCACGATCTCATCACATCATATGTTAAGGAAAAGGAAAAAGTGGTATGTATGATGAGGACTTTTTTGTGAAGGGCTGTAAAGTGGGTGGGGTGGGGTTTATAACTATACGATAAACTGCAAAAAAATTCGATACTTTCGCAATTTTAATATTATTTGAATTCTTTCAAATATTCGAAATTACTTGTGGTGGGGAGAAATAATGAGAGAGGGGAAGAATAGAGACAGAAAAGAAAATCGTGGAAACCACAATCGTCATTTTGGCCCAGTAAGCCATAAAAGGCAACGCGTGAATCATATTAAATGGCCTACTCGTACTTTGGAGAGAAACTCTAGGTCTTCTATATAACTTTTCCCTAAGTATCGTAGCATCCTACAGGCTAGAGCTGGACAGCTACAAAGATGATGTTCGTTCGTCTTGGACTCCTCCTTGTCATCACACACACGACAGTAGTTCGTTAAGAACTTGAACTTATTTTCGAATATATATGAATATATTTTGAAATTATCCGAAATGATTTAAAAAAAATTAACAAAATTTCATCACATAACTAGAAATTTATAAACTTAGGAAAATTATTCAAAACTTTGACATTATTTGATTATTCGAAATTTTTCGAAGTATTGCGAAAAAGTTCGAAGTTGTAAAAAATTGTGCAAAATTATTATTTTTCATTGAAATCTAACTGCGCAATTATTATTCTGAATTTTTAAATATACATATTGAGAATTTTTAGTTTGATTCGAAATTAAAAATAATTTTGGTTTTTCGAAATCGTATGAAACATTACAAAATGTTTCGAAATCATACAAAATTATTATACAATGAACTTCAATTATAAAGCATTACTTAAAATTAACAAATTATGAAAAATTATACAAAACAACGAATTTTTTTAAATATTCGAAATTATTTGAAGTTGTGCAAAATAGTTAAAAGTTGTAAAAATTATATCTTAAAAAAAACATATTATGCAAAATATTATCTAATTAAGCAAAATATTCAATATTTAGGGAATTAATTTAAAATATTCGATTCGGAGTAATGGAAAATATTTCGAACTTATTTGAAAAGAATTACATATAAAGTTATAAAAATTTCAGCACAAACTAAAAATTTATAAATTATTCGAAATTTCAACATAATTTTAGATGTTCAAAATTTTTCGAAGTCTTACGAAAAAGTTCTAAGTTATAAAAAGTATGTATAATTATTTTTCATTAGTTTAAATCTAACTGCGTAAATAATATTCTAAATATAAACAATTTTGAAATTGTTTTGAAATTAAAAATTTTTAAAATGCACTTTAATTATTCGAAATCATATCAAGCCATTCGAAATGTTTCGAAATTGTTAAAATTTATTAAAAGATGTGCTAAATTATATCTTAAAATTTAACATAGGATATTATGCAAAATATTACCTAATTAAGCGAAATATTCGATATTTGGGAAATGATTTTAAAATATTCGATTCAGAGTTGTTGCAAATATTTCGAACTTATTTGAAATGAATTATATATAAAGTTATCAAAGTTTTAGCACATTACTAAAACTTTATAAATTATTGAAAATTTTTACATCATTTAAGTTATTCGAATTTTTTCGAATACATGCGAAAAAGTTCGAAGTTATAAAAAAGTATGTAAAACTATTTCTCATTAGTTTAAACCTAACTGCGTAAATATTTTCAATTTTAAAAAATATTGAAAAATTTTGAATTTGGTTCGAAATTAAACTGTTTTTAAAACGATTTTTAATAATAAGGAATCATTTCAAGCTATTCTAAATGTTTCGAAATCATACAAAATGATTTATAATCATAAAGCATTACTTAAAATTTACAAATTATGCGAAATTATAGAAAATTACAAAATTCTTTTAATATTCGAAATATTTCGAAATTGTTAAAATTTATTAAAAGTTGTGCTAAATTATATCTTAAACCAAAACATAGGAAATCATGCAAAATATTATCTCATTAAGCGAAATATTCCATATTTAGGGATTTTTTTTTTAAAAATATTCGATTCAGAGTCGTTGAAAATATTTTAAATTTTTTTTAAACGAATTATAAAGTTATCAAATTTTCAGCACATTAGTAAAACTTTGTAATATATATGAAATTTTGACATCATTTAAATTTTTCGAATTCATGCGAAAAAGTTCGAAGTTATAAAAAAGTATGTAAAATTATTTCTCATTAGTTTAAATCAAACTGCGTAAATAATATTCTAATTTGTAACAAATATTAAAAAATTTCGAAATTAATACGAAATTATTATTTTTTAAAACGATTTTAATTATCCGAAATCATATCCAGCCAATCGAAATGTTGCAAAATCACACAAAATGATTTATAATTTTTACGCATTAGCTTAAATTTACGAAATATTAAAAATCTATGAAATTTAAATATTCGAAATTTTTCGAAGTTATTCAAAATTGTTTAAAGTTATTAAAAGTTGGGCGAAAAAATTTAAAATCACTGAAAATTATGATATTATGGAAAATGTTATTTAATAACTTGAAATATTTGATATTTAAAAATTATTCTAAAATATTCGAATACAATACGATTCCAAATGTTTTTTGTTTTTTTTCTTTCAGGCTGGTGCTCAATCTGTTCGTGCTGCCTCACCAAACCTATCACAAAATCTCAAGTATCAACTAAAACCATATGTCACCGATGAAATACTTAAAGAACAGCAGCAACTTAAGCAAACAGGATCAACTGCCTCATCGGCTTCAAATACTCTATCATCCAAACATGCTAGTTCTAACAATTTGGACTTGACTCAACAAACCATGACCACACAACACAATTTGACAAACAGCAATCATAATCTGAACAACGATACCAAAGACTCAACAAAACCCACAACTATTAATGCTAATGCCTCAATCAGCAACAATACCGGCACAGCCGGATCTACTGCAAGCAACACCACTGCTAATGAGAATCAACCATCTACTTCGTCTCAAGCTGGCACAGGAACAACGGCCGGCGACAATACTGATGCCTCCGATTTAGAATCATTTTTCCGTGACTGGCGTCATTTTGAGTGTCAGACCTGGCATTTAGAGCCTACAGTGCGTATTCTCTATTGGGCGGGGAAATCCATTGAACCCTATGGCATAGACTATATACTAAACAAATTGGGATTCAGTCATGCTCGTACCACCATACCAAAATGGTTGCAACGCGGTTTTATGGATCCATTAGATAAGGTGCAAGCCTTGATGATGTTACAATTGCTAAATATGATTAGGGAAAATAAACAAGAGCCTGTGACAAAAAATAACAAAAATCCGAATTAAAAAATACATACCTAACATACATACATACAATATCTAAAAGATAATATGCAGCAACAATTTGGCTTAAAGGTAGTTTAAAATATTTTATTATATACATAACAAAACATACACATATGTTAGTGGCATATATACTATATACTATATACAATTGCAACCCAAGCAAACACTTATGGCAATATATAATCAAAGTTTTGTCTCTCTAACTATTTGTTGATCTGTCACTTGTGAATCAACATTGCAAGTTTTTTTTTATTGAAATCTTTAGCTATAATTAACCATTAGTTGAAATTCTTTAAAGCAAAAAAAGAAAAACATAATTAATATTTATAAATCTTTGTATAATGTAAAGTATAGAACTTTTTGTATAAGCTTAATACAGCAAGCAATGGGGATGTGTTTTTTCGTAGTGAGCCTCCTCTTCCGCCTTGTATTCATTTTCTACTTGCATTGTCACTATACTGCTATTTACTATATATGAAAAGAAATAAATAATACTCGAAGTATTTACAACAATCTTCATCAATCATCCCAACTACCATTATTAGCATCATCATCAAAAGTACTATTGTGTATCTACAATTTTCAAATGTGTAGTATTTAATTAGCCAAAATTTTTGCTTTTATATTGAATTTACTTTTTTTTGTATAATCTTGTTTTCAATTACTTCTTTTTGTTATTTAAGTGTTAAGGGTGAAAACAATTTTGATCTATTTTGATGTTTAATTTATAAAATTATATTAATTTTAAATTAAATAGTCATATTAATTAAAACAAGAAAACATTATACAACAAACCAATTACATATTATGGGGAATATATTTAACGAATAAATAATATTCAAAAATAAATAAAATAAAGGAAAAACACAATGGTTTAATTGGTTTAAGGGATGGTGAAAGTTAAAGAAGGCAAAAATCAAAATTGGATCGTCGGATTTTAGATGCCTTCTTAAAATTTAAATTAGGAAACGTAATGGTTTTGAACTGAAGACCTTCTGAAAGAACCGGACAACTCCATTTTACACCAAAATAAAGTTATTTTTATTAAACATATAGAATTTACGGTGCAAGAACAACGTAACTCCACTTTTTTGTTAAAAAATTTTGGGAAATCAAAACAAAACATAATATTTTAGCGAAATTATGCTAAATAGTATAAGTTGTTCTGAATTCATTCCTGAGTCAAATTTTTATAAGCGTACATCTCACGCTAAATATGACTGAATTCAGTGTACTAACAAAAATATCCTAGTAAAGAATCGTCAAACTGGTTCAAAAACGAACTAGTTCAAAAGTATGGATTTCTAAACTACTTCCATAATGAACGAGTTCCAAACAATCGAATTTTGAACCAGTCAACCATTATTAGTTAATGGATAAGAAAATGAGAATTTTGAAATAATTTCAGAAGTTATATTTCGAAATTTTACCGTAAGCAAAAAACAAAAGATTCTAAATTACTTTAGATGAAAAAATATATATATGTAAATATTTCAAATATTGTATTTCATTATAATATCATAATTTTCAATACAAAATATGACAGAATTCAGTGTACTTACAAAAAAGATATGTATGTGAAACTATGAGGGTGAATTCGGTCATTTGTATGGCAGTTAACAGAAGGGGTGTGGCAAAGGTTTCGGTTTTCTGAAGAATTGTCTTCTATTACAAGATAAAAAAACCGACTAAATTCAAATATTCTCCAGTTGTCCGTTTGGTTGGGAGGTACCAGAAAGGATCGGCCGATATAGTCCATATTCATTCCAGAGTAAAATTTTCATAAGCGGACATCTTACACTAAATTTGATTGAATTGTGTGTGCCTACAAAATAGGTATGTATGTAAAATTAGTGCTCCCCATTTCCCGGGAAACGGTATTCCCGGTTTTCCCGCGAAACCGGGATTGATATATTTCCCGGGAATCCCGCTCCCGGACCGGCTTTTCCGCAGTTTTTAAGCAAACGTCACAGAAATTGGTGGCAATGCTCTACTTATGCTGTTTTTCAATACTGCCGACTCGCGACCCGTTTGAAAAAGTATTTTAGAAACACCGGTCCGGGATAGACGGAAAATGTGAAAAATTGCATACAAATGTATGAAAATAATAGAAATTTCTTCGATCCCGGACCGGCGTTTGAACAGCGTTTCATCAAATAGCATAATTTTTGGGCAAAATATAACGAAGTCTCTGTTTATGATATCTGCAAAATTTCAAGCCATTCTGTACATCTTTGCTTAACAAACCGAAGCTCAATATATATACATATATGAAAAAGTTACTGTTTTTGGTTTATCCCGGACCGGCGTTTCCGTAGTTGTTAGGCAAACGTCACAAAAATTCGTTCAAATGTTGTACTAATGACATTCTTCAATACTGCCGACTCGCGACCCATTTGAGTAAGAAGTTTGGAAACGCCGGTTCGGTTGTATTGGGAGAATACAACGAAGTCTCTGTTTATGATCTGTGCAAAATTTGAAGCCATTCTGTGCATCTTTTCTTAACAAACCGAAGAAAAAATCAATTTTTTATTTCCCGGAATTCCCGGTAATACCGGGAAAATTTTAATTTTCGGGATTCCCGGAAATTATCCAAAATTAAAATAAATATTCATATTCGTGCAGCCGAGTACTATCTGTGTACCAAATTTTATCTCTTACTTACTTAATTTCCCTTTACACCCTATGAATGAGGTATGGGTAGCTTTTCGCGTTGTTTTGAATTAACAAGCTTTCTATTTTTAGATTCACAACTAACGACACCTGCTTGTTTATCGACGAATGCGAACGTCACTGTTTGAGAAGCTCTTACTAGACACGCCTATTGACTCGACACTTAATACTGCGAAGTTGCTGTCAACAACATTCGAGGGGAGCCGACAATGAAAGAAAATTTTTTTTTCTTTTTTTTTTAAGATGACTGGAGCCAGGAGTTGAACCTGTGATCTCCCGCATGGTAGTCGCGTGTTCTAACCACTAAATTTCGTCTGCATATTTTCGAGTACTATCTGTGTATCAAATTTTATCTCCCTAGCTTTAAAAATTTTTTTTTGCCACGCCCACTCCGGCCATTGATCCAAAATTAAAATTTCGTGTGCATATTCATATTCGTGTTGTCGAGTACTATTTGCGTGCCAAATTGTATCTCTCTGGGGCTAAAATACAGTTTGGTCCCGCCCACTCCGCCCACTGATCCAAAATTAAAATTTTGTCAGCATATTCATATTCGTTTAGCTGAGCACTATCTGTGTATCAAATTTTATATCCCTAGCTCTAAAAAAAGTTTAGCCACGCTCCCCTTGGTGGGCGTAGATAACTTCCAGGGGAGGCGTGAAGATTTTAAAATTTTTTAAATTTTTTGCGCACACTATTTACAACACAAGTACAATTATCGGATCAATTCGAAAATTAAAGTTTTTCCCAACACTTGTATATTTTATAAACTGTTTACTTCATCAATGCTAGAACATTACCAGTTAACATGAAGGGTGTTTTGAAATGTGACACAAAGGTCGTTAGCATCATCAAAAGCAGTGCCTTCCGAACCCGTGCTTTTGAAACTCTGTGCATGGATCTTGAAAAACTTGAATAACTTAACCAGCGATAACCCATTTGTCGAAAACAAAAAAAAAAAGGTATAAAATATTGGCTTAAAATTTCTTCAAACATAAAAAATTTAACGTAAAATTCGTCACAAAGGGGTCTGAAGATGAACTCGTCATGGAGTTCGAAACGCGTCATCCTAGTGCGTGACACACTGAATTTGAACAAAAATATCAAACAATAAAACACATTTTTCTGATCGTAAGAAGAGTTTGATGTATCATTTGATACACTTAACGTAAATTTAATATAGTGAAAAAACTTAAAAAGTTTTTAAATTCGATGCAAAAAAAGATGTGAGAAGTTATTGTAGAACTGTTGAAAGGTTTGAATGTATTCTTTACAAAATATATTAAAAATTGGTTCAGAACTGACTGATTTATCAGCTCATAAATCGAAAACTCGGGTTAGAACCTTATGTCAAGATTCATGTTGCACTCGACCAGCCTACAACATGGACTAGGTCACTTCCCAGGTGCCCACAATTTTTTCCATTCTGTTGTAAGGGTATTTAATAATTTTATAGTTGTTATAAAATATTAGTTTTATTTACTTTTATCGGAGGGGGCGCAGAAATTTCTATATGCCTTTGGGAAGCCGTAAAGACGAAGCGGTTTGGAAGCCCTGAAATAGACAGACATTAAATGATTAAATTGAAAAATTTTCTCGTTGTCTATTTGTAAGTTGTGGGAGTAATTTTAATATTTAAAAAAAATAGGTAATTTTGCATAGGAAGGGATGTGGCAAAGGTTTGGGATTTTCAGAGAGTTTGTCTGTTATTATAAGGTAATTGAACATATCAACTTTAAATATCCTTCAGTTGTCGGTTTGGAAGTTATTGGAGAAATTTTAATTTTACAAAAATATGTAATTTTGTATGGGAGGCACCAGAAGGGGTGGGGCTATTCTGCACATTCCATCAATAATTCTGGTAAATTTTCAAAAAGATAAGTTTAGGTTTACTCGAGTTATGCTGCCCACCAGCCAGACATGGCTCAATAATTTTAAAAAGTCATGATACGAATTTGGTCTTAAAATATTTGGGGTCTTACAAGTCTCCTTTAATGCGTTACACTTTTTCTCGTACCAAATGATATATACCCTCATCCATAAGGGTGATGGTATAAAATGTAATTTCCAAACCCTTTATACCACCCCTCGAAACATTAAATGGTTTCTATTTAATTTAATATTTTGTTAATATGTTACTCTTTAGGGAGTTAGAAGCACCAAACTTATTCCAGGCATTTCATAAATATAATCTGCATTAAGTAGTTGGATTTCGAATGAATTAGACGTAAAATGAATATTTTGAATTTGGTTCAGATTATTTTAATTGTAGGTGAGTAATAAATATATTTGTTATTTAAATATGGAACCAACAACCAAACCTTTGAATAACGTAAACCTTAATACTTCAAGGTACATATACATCTAAAATTTTATTTGTAATCTTTTTCTATTTTATGATTTCTCACAGCTTTATGGGGCATTGCGAATGAGCATCGCTCAAAAGGTAAGTTGTTTAATACGCACCCCTTACGCCCTTCTATTTTGCATCGCAATAACTTAATAGTTTAAAACTAATTTATAGCCGATTATATGAGACCTGAAAATAATTGCATTGGAAAATATAAAATGTACTACATTACACGATTTATGAAAATAATGAATCGCTCATTTTCGTCGTTGCAATGCGAGCACTGTGAAGACAAGCCCGAAACTATCGTATTGAACAACACGAGCGAAACAATTGAAATGTACTTCATATACTCTGATGTCGACTCAATACCTATCATATCGCAGGGACCTCTGGCGGGCAAGGGCGCATATCGTTTTGAATATGCCTACTTTAGTTGGGTAATGTCTTTACCCGATCTTTGGGATGCTGTCACTACACGATTTAATGCTGAAATGCATTTGGTGTTCTATAATACTAAACATGGCGATTACAAAAGTGCTCAGGTCGAGAGAGAGGGTATTGCTGTGCTGACATTCGTATTTAAGGTAATAAATTAAAGGTAGAGTAATATGAACATTAAAAATCTGTATGGTGGTATAATGATATGACCAAAAATATGTCACATAGATGGCCAAACAAGATTTAAAGATTTTAATGAAATCTTTTGAATATGGAGTTATAGTCGATATATGACTTTTTTACGTTTTTGTATATTTTTTATTAACTTGGCTTTCAGCTTGCTCACGACCACTATAACAATTTGCAGCCCATCGCCCAATAAGAGAGTTGGACTCTCGAGCCGGCAGCTTTAACATACATTTGTTGTCTGAAAATAGCGTACCAACACATACTCTTTACTTAATAAAATTGTTAAATTGTATAATAAAACTTTTTAACTGTACATTTTTCTCTCACTCTCCCTAGGTTCGACCATGGATCAATAACAGAGAATTTGATATAATCGCCGATGCTTTACAAGCTATACGTATAGGTGAATCAGATACATCTATTCAAGCATTTCCACTGGCACTACTTTTACCAGAAGCCACAAATGAATATTACACCTATGTTGGAGGGCTGGTATTGCCGACCAAATATACTGAATGCGTTAGTGACGGCAATGTAATATGGATCGAGTTTGAGCAAGCGCTTAAAATTACCCCTGAACATGTGGGTATATCTAATGGTGAACAGCGCACAATGTAAAAGTGTTGTAAATTTTCCATTTTAGGCAGAGAAATTTCTAGAATTGCGTACCTCTTATGCAGTATCATTAGTGGAAGTGACCAAAAAGTTCGATCTACCGAACACAATTATTTACAGATCAACTGAATCTTTAGCAGCTTCAGCGTCAGCATCAAATCAGCAACGTTTATCACTCCGGCTTGGATTATCAATATTTATATTAATAACTTGTGATGGATTTAAGAATTTGTAATTTTAAAGGTTAAATTTTTTATACAATAGCTTGATGTCGGGTAACAGTGTTCCGTATATAAATTTTATTAGCTTGCAAATTTTGTATTTTAATTTGCGCATCAATACAGGCACAAAGACACAAATTTGAAATTTTTCATAATAAATTAATGCCAATTAACCGTTGGGGCACTGGGTTACTATTTTACTTAGTAACTGGTTTATTACACTTACTTTAGGCAGGCACACAGGTTGCAAACAGTGTAGTATGGAAAATAATTTTGACTCCCTCTGAAATTTTCAAACAGACTAAAACGTCAGAGATCGACTGGAATCTAATGCCAAACAATGGTCGCAGTAATAGATTTCATAACACAGTACAACACATGATTTTGGGACTCAATTCTTAGAACTGCACTTGAAAGTAGCCCCAAAAAGAAGAAGTTCTGCATCTTTCGTTTTGTCAAGTTACATGCCATAATAATTTAATATGGATTTGAAGTTAGTAAGTATCCTATAGGGGAATTAGTCACGTTTTAGGCTCTTTTGTTTGACATAACATAAATGCGTATGATTATCATAAGAAAATATTCCACGTAAATCATACGCCACGGAATACAACAGTTTTATTGTAACTGCTACAAAATAAACTCAGTTCAAAATCATTTGATGAATGTAAACTGTTGCTTATGTAGGGAATCCTTTTATGAACAGATTAAAGGAATTATAATTCTTAATTTTTTAAAAATTTGTTTCAGCTAAATCGGACTAGTGGTTCTCGAGTCAAACAAATGAGCCTAAAACGTGACAAATCCCCCTATACGATATTAAATTATTATCGCATGTAACTTGACAAAACGAATGATGCAGAATTTCTTCTTTTTTGGGATACTTTCACGTGCAGTTCTCAGAATTGAGTCCCAAATCAATGAGCTGAAAAATGTTGCACTGTGTATGTTAAGGAGGAGTACATATAAAACAATAGAGTTTATTCATTCCCAGCTAAAATTGATCAAAATGAAGATGACTGAGACAGGAATCAAAAACTGGTCTCCTGCATGATAGTACTATAAAAAGATTATCAAACTGACCAAATTTATATATCCTCCAGTTGTCCGTTCGGAAGTTATGGGAGAATTATTTATTTTTCGAAAATAGGTTACTTTGTGTGGGAGGTATCAGAAGGTACCATATTCATTCTAGAGTCAAATTGTCATAAGCGCCAAATATGACAGAATTTTGTGTACTTACAAACAAGATATGTGTTTAAATTTGAACATCCCTTCAGAAGAAAGTAGTGCTGCAGAAGTACTCTTCCACTATCCCCAAAGCGATACCGACTAGTCGCTCTTCATTTCCCCGTTAATGCTTTCAAGTGACGATTTTAACATTGGGCTGTCATACGAAAACCACTACTCGCTATTTCAGCATTTGCGACTACTCTACCAGTACTTGCCACACGTCTATAAAGCGTATCCGTTGCGACTACTGGCTTTTATTCCAGTATATCACCACTCGTTAGGCGTCAATGCTTCTACAGGGCAAGTTCAAAAAACTAGTTCAGCATTTGCGACTACTCTTCCAGTACTTCCCACCCGTCTAAAAATCGTATCTTTTGCGACTACTGGCCTTTATTCCAGTATAGCACCACTCATTAGGCGTCAATGCCTCTACCTTCTTCTGCAGGGATGTGTTTTATATTTTTGTAATGTGTGGTTTTTCCTTATTGACACAAATAAATGAATCGTCGTCTGCATATAGCAAGAGATAAGGGAAACCATACACTCAGGGCCAGGGTTTTTATGTTGTGGAATTTTCCATGCTGATAAGGCGATTGTGCGGCCTCGTGTGTGCACTCACACTGCGCTTGTGTGGCCGCATAACATGATACATAGACTATTTCTTAAGATTTAGTTAAGATTTATTTTCAATGTTAGCAAGTAAGTTCATATTTTTCAGAAATAAAATCAGTAATTTACAACTACTTATCCGGAACGGTTGTTTTTATTAAAGGACAATCGTTCAATATGTATGTAAAACTATTACCCGAAGGGGTGTGGCAAATGATTCAGTTTTCCGCAGTTTACCTAATATTACAAGATAATTAAACTGACCGTATTCAAATATCACCTAGTTGTCCGGTTCGAAGTTATGAAAAAATAGAAAATTTTCAAAAATAGGTTATTTTGTATGGGCGGTACCCGAAAGAAGAAAAGAAGTATGAAAATAATTAAATGGACCCCAAAAAATGTTGACAACCACCACAAATGTATTAGGGACCACGATTTGAGGATATGCACCTGGAATGTCAGAACACCATATAGACCAGGTGCCTACATCCAACTGGCAAAAGACATGGAAGAATATAAGGCTAACATAACCGCTTTACAGGAGATCCGGTGGACAGGACACAGATGCTCGCGCATGAACACGTGCGTCATCTACTATAGTGACCATGCTGACAAGCACGAGTTTGGATGTGGATTAGTGGTTGTCAAGAGATTGCGACACCTAGTCTTACGGTTCAACCCTGTGTGTGAATGAATAGCCACCATAAGAGTTAAGACAAAGTTGTTTCACATAACACTCATATGTGCCCATGCTCCGACAGAAGAGAAAAGCGATAAGAACAAAGACTTACCGTAACCCGAGCCATGACATCAAAATTGTACTAGGCGATTTTAATGCTAAAATAGGCAGGAAGACCGTATTTGAGCCTACCATCGAAAAATTCATTCTGCCCACCGAAACGTCGAACAATGGCATCAGACTGATTGATTTCTCTGGGGCAAGAAATATAGTAGTTAGCAGCACCACACAAATATTTATAAGGCAACATGGTTATCTCCAGATCAATTGACGAGGAATCAGATAGATCACGTGGTAGTCGATGGAAGACACGCGTCGAGTGTTCTGGAAGTACGAGTTATCAGGGAAGAAAACATTGACTCCGATCACAACCATACCGCAGTTAGGGTACTCACATGTCTAAGCATGGCGAAAAACGAACGTAATCGGGCACAACGAAAGCTAGACATCGGTAAACTGCAAACCACAGCGGTAGCGAACACCTACTCTAACCACCTAACTCAACTGCTACGAAATGCTACAACCCCTGATAATATTACCTTGCAGTGGCAATATATAGTCGACTCCATAGAACGGACTGCGAGAAGCGTACTTGGGTACTCAAAGCCGTCTCAAGAAAATGCCTGGTACGATGATGAATGTCGCAATGCCAATGGCAACGCCAGCTGTTCGTGAACAGCACAGGGAGAAGAGACGAGAGGCAACTCGTCTTTTTAGACGGAAAAGAAGAAGCTGAAAAAGAGACAGGATGAGTGCACCGAGTTGCGGTGAACAGAGTTGGCCTCCTGCAAGGACAGCGATGGCCAGCTAGTGACGGACCCGAATAACGTTCTAAAGATATGGATACGGACAACATTCCAGAAGACCCCGCTCCAATCCATGACGATGTTATTAACTTTCCACCAACTAGCCAGAGTGGAATATGTGTGGCAATATCCCGCCTTAAAACAATAAATCGGCTGGAACCGATGGTCTCTCCCTGCTGAAGAGGAGCTGATCAGCTAATGGAGAACATCTGGCTGGAGGAGAGCATGTTATGTCCCATATACAAGAAAGGAGATCGTAGTGAGTGTAAGAACTACCGTGGAATAAGCCTATTACCAATTGCGTACAAGGTCCTTTCGAGCATATTGTGTGAAAGTCTAAATGGACCATATCAGAGCGACTGAATATACGACGGATTAAATATTTACCTTACGACAAATCCTGGAAAACACCCATGAGAAGCAGATCGACACCTACCACCTCTTTGTCGACTACAAAGCTGCCTTTAGACTCTCCGATAAGGAATAGGCTATATGAGGCCATGTCTGAGTTTGGTATTCCTACAAACTTTGCAGATGTACCTTGGAAAACACCAAAACCACTATTAAGATTGGTAAGTATCACTCTGAATAATTTAACATGGAAAGAGGTCTCTGAATCAGCGATAGCTTGTCCTGTACACTATTTAATATATTTATGGAGAAGGTGATGGGAAAGGCTGGTTTCAACATGTCTGGCACCATATTCCACAAGAGTCACAAGCCACTAGCCTATGCTGATGATATGATATCATTTTTAAGTTTATATGGGAGGTACTACAGGGTAGAGCTCGGTAATTTGCTTTTTTGCACTGCAGGCTGTGGGGGCACTGTTAGTCGAAGAGTGTGGAAAGTGTGCGTAGCTCTGACGGAAGATTAGTATTGGTCTGTCTTTCAGTTGCCATCATGCTTTGGATACGTGATTGACCCTTACTTTTTCCAAGATAACCGTCATGCCGTAACTGTGAACTCCGAACGGTACTTGACTATAATACAGAATTTTTTTCAACCGGCTCTTGAGGAAATGCAATTACAGGTGTTTAATATGGTAAACACATTAAGTAAACACTAGAACTTATCAGCAAAAGAATTGATAGTTTTAGAACGAGAGAAAATTCCCACATAGATAAACCAGTCATAAATTATGTGTTTTATGGCTCACACTAATGACTGGCATACACAAAGGGTTTTGTGTATTTACTGTACACACCACATGTCGGCAAGGGTCATGATTAGAAAATGTGTGTGATCGTACAGTAGGTAGAAAATGCCTTTCTTAAAGATTATAAACTGTGTATTTAGTATATAAGAGAGAAAATATCTTTGAATAAATGTCATTCATTTAAGAACCGCAGTGAAGAGAGTTTCATTTATCTCCTGGTTGAAGGAGTGGTTCGAAGTGGCCGTACGTACGTAGGAGTAGTCATCGATGTGTCTGAGTTGCACATTTTGGTGACCACGACGTGATAATTCACGTATAAATATTTATCTCCTGGTTGCAGGAGTTTCGATGTGCCTGGAGTCGCAAATTTTGGTGACCCCGACGTGATAATTCACGTATATTTATCTCCTGGTTGGAGGAGTTGTTCGATGTGCTGGAGTCGCACATTTTGGTGACCCCGACGTGATAATTCACGTATATTTATCTCCTGGTTGGAGGAGTTGTTCGATGTGCTGGAGTCGCACATTTTGGTGACCCCGACGTGATCGTTCACGTCAAAAATAAAATTTTACAAACATAAAATTAAATTCTACATTATAAGACTGCAAAATGGATGGAAGGAAAACTCCAGCAGCATTTGTAGAAGTAAAAGATCCCGTTCTGCGCCAGATGCTTGAAGAGGGCAGACGGCATCAATTAAAGATGCTCCAAGTAACTCTCGAACTAAGAGAGTCCATGGAGGAGTTCGCTTCTGATCCTGTTCTGCGCCAGACACTTGAAAAACAGAAGGATGAAGTTCGCATAGCCATAGAACGGGAAGCTGAGAGAGACCAGGAAGAAGTTTTGATGCTGGAAGATGTTGTCCAAGCCAGGCAACTTAAACCTTTTGATGAAGGGAAATACCTTCCTACCACCAGCAGATCAAGAAGGAATCTTGCTATTAAGGAGGAAGAACTGGTATCTCTGAAGCAAGAGATAACCAGTTTAAAGGATGAACTCGTTAAGGAACGTATGAAATGGGAACATACAGAAAACGAGCGAAAAATATTCCGAACAAAATATTTTGATTGTTCGAACGACAGGTTCTGGACGTACCGAAAATGCGAAGAACTAGAATTGGAGAATAAACGGTTAACGAGCCAGTTAACTGAAGAAAAGGATGCTGCAAAAGTTGAAGTGCAAGTTCTGAGGGACGAATTGGCTGAAACAGAGGCCAAACTTCGAAAGGAGCAGTTATGGAACAAATCCAAACAGGAGAAGTTAGAAGCAGCTTACATTCAATTGCGTGTGAAAGAAAAATTGGAAGTATCGCTAAAAACGCAATTGCGACATGAGCAATCTTTGAAGCAAACAGCAGAGTCAATGGTGTCATCATTGAACAAAAACCTGCAGGATATGACAAGGCTCAAAGAGGATGTGCAGAATGAATTGGCTGATCAAATGTCCTTGCTCTTCGCAGCACAACAAAAAATTGAAAAACTCCAAAATGAAAATCAATGCATTCAAAAACTTAATGAGTGCCAAGAGCGGGAATTGTCTTTGTTAAAAGATGAAAACTACACACTAAAAATCGTAAACGAAAAGTTGGCTAAATTTTTGCAGGCCAATGCTACTATGGTGGAACCAATGAAAAAAGATGAGTCGGATTTTGATGACAAGGAAATTCGTGAAATCGACTCGAATAAATTCATGACCGTCGATTCTGTGGTTATAATTGACGAAGAAATGAATGCCGATGTCGACGTTCTATTTGACGACGTCCATGCCAATGAAGATTATGAAGAGGAAAGCCATGTACGTATAGTAGCTGATTTATTCTATGCCAACGAGGAAGAAAAGAAGTTTCATCATAAGCCATTTAAGCCATTGGTTTTGAAAGATGAAAATGAAGGTAAAAGAAGATCCGAGAAAGTTCACATCGCCGGGGAACGAAGAGAGCGATTTGTAGCTGTGAAGGATGGTGCTGCTACCGTTAAAAGAATGTTGATCAAATGGACTTCAAATTGGAGACCAGATGCTACCGTGGATGTCCAGGAAAGTCCAATCCTTTGGCCGCCGGATCCTGGGAAATATAGAAGGAAAGACGACATCCCAAAGTGCCCGACCGGTGGTAATAGTAGAATTAAGTATATAATTTTAGGTTAAGTAGTTTAAGTATTAATTAGATTAAGTTTTATTTATTCAGAGGTATTGACTTAATTATGTATTAAAAGATCAGGATCTTTTAAGGAGGGGAGAATGTTTAATATGGTAAACACATTAAGTAAACACTAGAACTTATCAGCAAAAGAATTGATAGTTTTAGAACGAGAGAAAATTCCCACATAGATAAACCAGTCATAAATTATGTGTTTTATGGCTCACACTAATGACTGGCATACACAAAGGGTTTTGTGTATTTACTGTACACACCACATGTCGGCAAGGGTCATGATTAGAAAATGTGTGTGATCGTACAGTAGGTAGAAAATGCCTTTCTTAAAGATTATAAACTGTGTATTTAGTATATAAGAGAGAAAATATCTTTGAATAAATGTCATTCATTTAAGAACCGCAGTGAAGAGAGTTTCATTTATCTCCTGGTTGAAGGAGTGGTTCGAAGTGGCCGTACGTACGTAGGAGTAGTCATCGATGTGTCTGAGTTGCACATTTTGGTGACCACGACGTGATAATTCACGTATAAATATTTATCTCCTGGTTGCAGGAGTTTCGATGTGCCTGGAGTCGCAAATTTTGGTGACCCCGACGTGATAATTCACGTATATTTATCTCCTGGTTGGAGGAGTTGTTCGATGTGCTGGAGTCGCACATTTTGGTGACCCCGACGTGATAATTCACGTATATTTATCTCCTGGTTGGAGGAGTTGTTCGATGTGCTGGAGTCGCACATTTTGGTGACCCCGACGTGATCGTTCACGTCAAAAATAAAATTTTACAAACATAAAATTAAATTCTACATTATAAGACTGCAAAATGGATGGAAGGAAAACTCCAGCAGCATTTGTAGAAGTAAAAGATCCCGTTCTGCGCCAGATGCTTGAAGAGGGCAGACGGCATCAATTAAAGATGCTCCAAGTAACTCTCGAACTAAGAGAGTCCATGGAGGAGTTCGCTTCTGATCCTGTTCTGCGCCAGACACTTGAAAAACAGAAGGATGAAGTTCGCATAGCCATAGAACGGGAAGCTGAGAGAGACCAGGAAGAAGTTTTGATGCTGGAAGATGTTGTCCAAGCCAGGCAACTTAAACCTTTTGATGAAGGGAAATACCTTCCTACCACCAGCAGATCAAGAAGGAATCTTGCTATTAAGGAGGAAGAACTGGTATCTCTGAAGCAAGAGATAACCAGTTTAAAGGATGAACTCGTTAAGGAACGTATGAAATGGGAACATACAGAAAACGAGCGAAAAATATTCCGAACAAAATATTTTGATTGTTCGAACGACAGGTTCTGGACGTACCGAAAATGCGAAGAACTAGAATTGGAGAATAAACGGTTAACGAGCCAGTTAACTGAAGAAAAGGATGCTGCAAAAGTTGAAGTGCAAGTTCTGAGGGACGAATTGGCTGAAACAGAGGCCAAACTTCGAAAGGAGCAGTTATGGAACAAATCCAAACAGGAGAAGTTAGAAGCAGCTTACATTCAATTGCGTGTGAAAGAAAAATTGGAAGTATCGCTAAAAACGCAATTGCGACATGAGCAATCTTTGAAGCAAACAGCAGAGTCAATGGTGTCATCATTGAACAAAAACCTGCAGGATATGACAAGGCTCAAAGAGGATGTGCAGAATGAATTGGCTGATCAAATGTCCTTGCTCTTCGCAGCACAACAAAAAATTGAAAAACTCCAAAATGAAAATCAATGCATTCAAAAACTTAATGAGTGCCAAGAGCGGGAATTGTCTTTGTTAAAAGATGAAAACTACACACTAAAAATCGTAAACGAAAAGTTGGCTAAATTTTTGCAGGCCAATGCTACTATGGTGGAACCAATGAAAAAAGATGAGTCGGATTTTGATGACAAGGAAATTCGTGAAATCGACTCGAATAAATTCATGACCGTCGATTCTGTGGTTATAATTGACGAAGAAATGAATGCCGATGTCGACGTTCTATTTGACGACGTCCATGCCAATGAAGATTATGAAGAGGAAAGCCATGTACGTATAGTAGCTGATTTATTCTATGCCAACGAGGAAGAAAAGAAGTTTCATCATAAGCCATTTAAGCCATTGGTTTTGAAAGATGAAAATGAAGGTAAAAGAAGATCCGAGAAAGTTCACATCGCCGGGGAACGAAGAGAGCGATTTGTAGCTGTGAAGGATGGTGCTGCTACCGTTAAAAGAATGTTGATCAAATGGACTTCAAATTGGAGACCAGATGCTACCGTGGATGTCCAGGAAAGTCCAATCCTTTGGCCGCCGGATCCTGGGAAATATAGAAGGAAAGACGACATCCCAAAGTGCCCGACCGGTGGTAATAGTAGAATTAAGTATATAATTTTAGGTTAAGTAGTTTAAGTATTAATTAGATTAAGTTTTATTTATTCAGAGGTATTGACTTAATTATGTATTAAAAGATCAGGATCTTTTAAGGAGGGGAGAATGTTTAATATGGTAAACACATTAAGTAAACACTAGAACTTATCAGCAAAAGAATTGATAGTTTTAGAACGAGAGAAAATTCCCACATAGATAAACCAGTCATAAATTATGTGTTTTATGGCTCACACTAATGACTGGCATACACAAAGGGTTTTGTGTATTTACTGTACACACCACATGTCGGCAAGGGTCATGATTAGAAAATGTGTGTGATCGTACAGTAGGTAGAAAATGCCTTTCTTAAAGATTATAAACTGTGTATTTAGTATATAAGAGAGAAAATATCTTTGAATAAATGTCATTCATTTAAGAACCGCAGTGAAGAGAGTTTCATTTATCTCCTGGTTAAAGGAGTGGTTCGAAGTGGCCGTACGTACGTAGGAGTAGTCATCGATGTGTCTAAGTTGCACATTTTGGTGACCCCGACGTGATTATTCACGTATTAATATTTATCTCCTGATTGGAGGAATTTCGATGTGCCTGGAGTCGCACAACAGGATACATGGTTCGAACAGGATGGTACCACTGCACACACAGCGAGGGTTACCATGAATTGTTTGAGGCAAAAGTTTCCTGGACGGCTTATCTCTTTGAGCGGTGATGTGAACTGGTCGGCACGCTCACCAGACTTAGCCCCATGCTATTTTTTCCTTTAGGGTTACCTGAAGTCAAATGTGTATATCAACCGTCCCAACACCTTGGAAGACCTAATTACCAATATTGAGGCCGACATTGGCAGAATACCAGTCGACATGCTGGCTAGAGTTCATGAAAACTTCATAAAACGTATGCAGCAGTGTGTGGAAGGCGAAGGTCGACTTTTGCCAGATACACTATTTAAAACCATGTAATTTACAAAATCTCTTACTGTTCAATATAATCTATATATAAAAAAAATTGTTGCAAGTGTGTTGTGACTTCATAACTCACGAACGGCTGGACCGATTTGCATAAATTTTTTTGTATGCGTTTGGGTGGCGCCCCGGGTGGTTTATATTTACAATTCGGTCCAATTGGACAAAGGGGCGTGGCACCGCCCATACAACTTGAAAATCAAAAGGGCTGTATCTCATGAATTGGTATATATGTTGTTGGAGCAGTATTAATTACAGCCAAGGTGGAAGCGGGCGGTGCCACGCCCCCTTTTCAAAAATCGCTCTAACGGCTTTTCTAATAGACCGATTGATACGAAAATTTTACCAAATGGTACTGTTGACCTGTTGATAGTCCCTGGCTATAATAAATTGTAATTGGATAAAGGGGCGTGGCACCGCTGATACAACTTGAAAATCAAAAGGGCTATATCTCACGAACTATCAGAGGTATGAAGATGAGATTTGGTATATATGTTGTTGGAGCAGTATTAATTACAGCCAGCGTGAAAGTGGGAGGTGCCACGCCCCCTTTTCAAAACCGCTCTGCAGGCTTTCCCAATAGACAGATTGATACGAAAATTTTACCAAGCGGTACTGATGACCTGTAGATAGTCCCTGGCTATAATAGATTGTGATTGGATAAAGGGGCGTGGCACCGCTGATACAACTTGAAAATCAAAAGGGCTATATCTCATGAACTATCAGAGGTATGAAGATGAGATTTAGTATATATGTTGTTGGAGCAGTATTAATTACAGCCAGCGTGGAAGTGGGCGGTGCCACGCCCCCTTTTCAAAAATCGCTTTAACGGCTTTTCTAATAGACCGATTGATACGAAAATTTTACCAAATGGTACTGTTGATAGTCCCTGGCTATAATAGGTTGTGATTGGATAAAGGGGCGTGTCACCGCTGATATAACTTGAAAATCAAAAGGTCTATATCTCATGAACTATCAGAGGTATGAAGATGAGATTTGGTATATATGTTGTTGTTGCAGTATAAATTACAGCCAGCGTGGAAGTGGGCGGTGCCACGCCCCCTTTTCAAAAATCGCTTTAACGGCTTTTCTAATAGACCGAATGATACGAAAATTTTACCAAATGGTACTGTTGATAGTCCCTGGCTATAATAGGTTGTGATTGGATAAAGGGGCGTGGCACCGCTGATACAACTTGAAAATCAAAAGGTCTATATCTCATGAACTATCAGAGGTATGAAGATGAGATTTGGTATATATGTTGTTGGAGCAGTATTAATTACAGCCAGCGTGGAAGTGGGATGTGCCACACCCCTTTTAAAATAAACAGTTATAACTGTCAAAATTCCACAGTATATTGCAGTTCGCCTAGAGATATGAACAATAAGGTGGGCCAGTTTTTGTATTCGCAAAAATTTTAACCAAATCTACGATGAATTGTAAGAAAATGTCACCAATAAACTTTGTGTGTAATATCAATTCCTAGCTCGCGCTGGGGAAGCTTAATTTAGTGCAGAAAACTTAAATTTTGATAGAAGTGTTTTAAAGCTGATGTCTGTACGCTTTCAACGAACGTAACTTCTAAAAGAAGCGCAAAACGGAGTAAATAAACGAAAAATCCTTTTATCTTAAAAAAGTATAAGCTAGGATTTTGATTCATGTGGATTTTTAATGTACAATTGACCCCAACAAAACACCATTTACCGTTTTTGTTGCCATTTTAGGTCAACCAATTCGTCATTCAGGCGAGGTGTGTGAAGTGTGATAGACTTTCATTGAGACTTTCTTTGAAAAATCACCATGTGAAGACTACACAAGAACAACGTTTACAAATCTTGCAAATTTATTTTCAAAATGCGCGTTCTGTTTGCCCTTTGTGAAGTTTATGGTGCATATACTCATCCATCTGAGCAGCTAAGAGAAGCCGTCGACGCTGTAGACGTAAGTGTGACAGGGGACTCGAATTTATCGGACCGACGCCGTTCTCAGCAACTCGGTCTCTGCAAATGCTGAGGAAAGATCTTGGCCTATATTCATATATCTAACTGGTAGAAGAACTAAAACCAGTGGACAATCAATTGATTTTTTGTTATTTATCATGTCATTGCACATTATTTGAAGGAGAAATGGTTCCAACACGACGGCGTAAAATGCCATAGAGCGCGTGAGGTCATCACTTTGTAAAGCCAAACGTTGGTGACCGAATTATCTCATAGAATGGTAATACGAGTTCAATACAAAGATAGTATTTGGAAATATTCTTGATCCATGTGAGAAGAAGACATGGCAAAAGAGGTTTTTATGGCTAAAGGCATGAAGCTTCAAACGAAATTTTTATTTTCGGTCAATAGGCGGAGAAAGCATGTCAAAAGTGTTTTTTACGCCCAAAGAGATAGTTAGTATACAGACGGTTACCGCTACTACATTGAATTTTGATCTTTAACGAATTTTGATCTTTAACGGAATGTCTGTTTCCGATTTGTAAAAGATATGACTTTGCTGATGAACTTTTTACTATCGTCATAGAGGTTTCTAAGGTTCTTACTATTTTTATTTCATTCCCAAATAAGGAAATTACAGCGGTCCACCCTGTACAAAAAAAGGGTGGGGCTATTCTGCCCATTTTCAATCTCTTAACTTCATTTTGAAAAATATTAATACGGGTTAATTTTCATAAAGAATAGTGAAGGTTTACTCGAGTTATACTGCCCTCCAGCCATCCAGCCAGCCAGACAGACGGCCCAATCGTCTTAAAACGATCTGAAACGAATTTAGTCTTACGATATTTGGAGTCTAAAACGTCTCCTGTAATGTGTTACACTTTTTCTTGAAACAAATGATATATCCCCCAATCCCTAAGGGTAAGGGTATAAAAGTTGAATATTGTTAATATTACGTGCGGCCCATTCGTCCCGTATTTATGCATCGTTTAACATGAATATAGTAAATTTTCATATGTAAATAGTACATAGTGATAATTACATTGTTCTTCTTCTTATTTAACAGCATCAATGTACATATATCCATTAGTAGCCGCATGTAGAAAATAATTCCAAGCGCTTTGGTTTTTTGCACGACGTAGATAGTTCGTCACACCAAGTTACGATAACAGTTCTTTTACCTGGCCCATCCAATGAAGTTTTGGTCGCCCCCTTCGTGTAACGCACATCGAGTTTATTGCCGAAGACTTTTCTAGGTGGAGCAGTCTCATCCTTAAGTTTTCATCCACTCTCAGAATAGATTGATGTGCTTGTGTCATTACCCAGGATTCTGCGTAGAGCAAGACAGGTGCAATTAGTGTATGGTAAAGTTGGATCGTTGTTCGTCGAGAGAGGTCTTTATCACTTAATCGCTTGCTTAGCGCATGGTATCAGTGGTTTGCGCTCAATACTCGTCTCTTGATTTTCAGTCTGACATTATTATTTTTATATGGATAAGGATTTAAAAAAATTTTATTTTCCAAACACATTATACCAACCCTCGAAATATTAAACGATTTCTAATTAATGTAATACTTTGTTTAGATGTAATTCTTTGGGGAGTTAGCAGCACCGAACTTAGTCTAGGCTGTTTATAAATGTAATCTGCATTAAGTAGTTGGATTTTGACTGAATTAGACGTAAAATGAATATTCTGAATTTAGTTGAAATTATTCTCATTGTAGGTGAGTAATATTTTGGATATTCAGAAGTGTGGACAAAACCTAGCATTTGCACTACGTGACTATTTGCAATCTTTTTATATTTTCTATTTTGTCATAGCTATATGGGGCATTGCGAATATGGATCGCTCAAATGGTAAATTGTTCAATATGTTCCCTACAATTATATATTGCATCGCAATAATTTAATATTGTACAACAAATTTGCAGCCGATTTCGCAAAACCTGATATGACTTGCATTGGAAAATATAAAATGTACTACATTAATCGATTTATGAAAATAATGAATCGTTCATTTTCGCCATTACACTGTGAGCACTGTGAAGAAATGCCCGAAACTATCGTATTAAACAACACGGGCGAAACTATTGAAATATACTTCAAATACTCTGATGTCGACTCAATACCTACCATATCGCAGGGACCTCTGGCGGACAAGGGCGCATATCGTTTTGAATATGCTTACTTTAGTTGGGTAATATCTTTACCCGAACTTTGGGATGCTACCAGTATATCATTTTGGGCTGAAATGCATTTAGTATTTTATAATACTAAACATGGCGATTATGAAACTTCTATGGACAAGAGAGAGGGTATTGCTGTGTTGACAACTGTTTTTAAGGTAATAATTAAGATAAATCTATTGCACAATGGTAACAAAATGAGCGGAAAAAAACAATATAATATATGGATGACCTAAGATTTTATGATTATTTTTAAAATATGAAATTACACAGTACAACAAATGATTTTGGGACTCAATTCTGAGAACTGATCATGAAAGTAGCGCCAAAAATAAGAAGTTCTGCATCATTCGTTTTGTCAAGTTACATGCAATTATAATTTAATATCGATTTCAAGTTAGTAAGTATCGTATAGGGGAATTTGTCACGTTTTAGGCTCTTTTGTCATATGGTGGTGTATGATTATCATAAGTAATATTCCACGTAAATCATACGCCACGGAGTAAAACAGTTTTATTGTTACTGCTACAAATTAAACCCAGTTCAAAATCATTTGATTGAAATGGAAAAGTGAAACTGTTGCTTATGTAGGGAAAGGTTATATGAACAGATTAAAGGAATTGCATTTTTTAAATTTTTTTAAATTTGTTTCAGCTTAATCGGACTAGTGTTTCTAGAGTAATGTCAAACAAAGAGCCTAAAACGTGAAAAATTCCCCTATACGATATTAAATTATTATGGCATGTAACTTAACAAAACGAATGATTCAGAACTTCTTTTAGGGTTATTGTTAACATATAAGCTTTTGGCTGAAGTGCAGAATATTGGGCAGGAGCCTAAATAAAAAAAAAGCCATTGTCTTCGTCTTGGTCCCCAAACATCGGATTGGTAGGTCAAAGTTGGCGCTCAGGCCCATGGGGCCCACGGGGTCTAAAAAGGGGCCCCTTTCGGTTCTATGATGACCCCCCATGTGCGTATACTCAAATGAAAGATATTTTCGAGACGAATCCAACGATGTTTTTTTCTACGGGTCTCCTGGACCGAGTTAGAGCCATTTAAATTTCCGGGATATACCAAAAAAAAACATTTTTGCCTGCGTCGCTATTACTCCCAACATATCCATTTTCACTCTAATTTACAAAATAAAAAATTTTTTTCCCGGAATATGCCAAAAACAAAATTTTTTTCCTGCGGCGCTCCACTACCACCTCAACCGTTACCACTCTAATTTAAAAAACAAATAATAATTTAAAGGGATATATCACCAAAAATATATAAAAATTTACAAAACAGCATTTTTTAATATTTTTAAATTTTTCTTCAACTTTTCCACTTTTTTCCTTTTTTTTATCAATTTTCTTTTTTCAAATATTTTTTTTGCACTATTTCTTGAATTTTTTAAAATATTTCTTGAAATTGTCAATTTTTTTAAATTTGTTCTTAATTTTCTTTTTTTAATTAAAAAAAAAAACAAAAAAATTCCAAAAAAAATTTAAATTTTCACACATTCTTGATGACATTTCATTTTTCTATAGAATTTTTCAATTCATTTCCTTAAATTTTTCTATTTTTTTTAATTTTTAACGAGGTATTTCAGAAAAAAAATATATATTTTTTTAAAATTCGAGCGATTTGCAGTTTTCTATTTTTTTTGAATTTTTTAATTTATATCCTTAAATTTTTGGAACTTTTTCCATGATTTTTTCATATTTTTTCAATTTTTTTTTTTGGTATATACCGGAAATTTAAGTGGCTCGTCTCGAAAGTATCTTTCATTTGAGTAACCACACATGGGGGGTTATCATAGAACCCAAGAGACCCCTTATTTTGGGCCCCGTGGGCCTTTGCGCCAACTTTGACCTTGATTTTCGTGTTTTTGGGCGTATTTGGGGAGGAGTGACATATTGTTTTTGGGCTCCCGCCCCTTATTCTGCGCTTTTGCCAAGCTTTTTCACGTTTAGTATTTTTTTTATGGATTTAGTTCTCAAAACAAAAGAGAATTAGGCTCTACAGCCAAGATTTTCAACCTAAAATCAATACTATGTTCGCATGTGCATTGTAAATTTTCTTCTTCTCTCCCCCTAGGTTCGACCATGGATCAGTAACAAAGAATTTGATTTAATCGCTGATGGTTTACCAGCTGTACGGAAAGGTCAATCAGATACATCTATTCAAACATTTCCACTTTTCCAACTTTTACCTGATATCTTAAATGAATATTACACCTATGTTGGAGGACAGGCATTGCCCAGCGAATATACTAAATGCATTAGTGAGGGCAATGTAATATGGATAGAGTTTGAGCAAGCGCTTAAAATTACCCCTAAACAGGTGGGTATTATTTAATTGTAGAACATCACAATGTTAGAGTTTTGCATTTGTAATAAAATTTTTTTCATTTTAGGTGAGCAAATTTCAAGAATTGCGAAACTCTTATTCAGTGCCATTAGATGGAGTTATCAAAGAATTCGATCAACCGAAAACGATCATTTACAAATCAACAGATTCTTTAGATGCTTTAGCGGCAGCAGCAAATCAGCAAGATTTATCATTCTTATATGGAACTACAATATTTTTATTATTTAGGTATATGGAAATTTAAATGTTCATTATTTTTCAATAACTAATAACTCAGTTACACATTTAAATTTTATTTGCATCCTCGAAAACATAAAATTACCATTATTCTTAATAAATTAATGCTTTGTGTCTTACTTTTTTACTAAGAAAGTAGTTGAATTCCCTTATTTTAGACAGGGGTACTCATATAGAATTTGGATAAAGATTGTGTTTAGTCTGGAATGAAAAAAAATCTGACTTATGTACAAATTTGAACACTGGAAGTTTCAAACAGATCTATTCGTCAGAGACCGACAGAAATCTAATGCCAAACAATGATCGTAATAATAGATTTCATATGTTAAGAAGGAGTGCTTATAAAACAATAGAGTCTATTCATTCCCAGCAAGATAAAAATGATGAAACAAGACCCAGAAATACATAAAATGTTGGTGCTAAACTTAAGAAGAAGGCTAACACAGTACAATTGGTTTGGGACTCAATTCTGAGAACTGCACGTGAAAATAGAACCAAAAAGAATAAGTTCGGCTTCGTTCGTTTTGTCAAGTTACATGCCATAATAATTTAATGTCGATTTGAGGTAAGTGGGTATAATATCGTATCGAGAGTGGCCGTGACGCGACTACCATGCGAGACCCTGAAAGCCCTTAAGGACAACATGAGACACGAGTGCGAGAATCTGTCGCACGAAGTTCTCTCTCCAAGTGATTAAAAATGCCATAAAACGAGCCCGTATAACAATTAATTGTGACGGCGCCCATTTGGCAGATATTATCTTCTCTACTTAACCAATAAAATTCTAAAGATTAAAATAAACATACACAAACAACAGAATCATAGTTTTTTTATTTAGAAAAAAATGAGAGCCAAACATATTATAAAAATTTTATTACAATTGGTTCAATAATATGACCGACATATAGACTTTGTAAAAAGGGGTGTGGCGCCTCCTATTTCCCAGCGAAACGTAATTAAAATAAACATAATCAAAAAACACAATCGAAGTTTTTCATCTAGAAAAAAAAATAAGAGCCAAACAACATCGAATGACTTCTTTTGGCCCACCTTGTAGATTATAAAAATTGTATTACAATCGGTTCAATAATATGACCAACACAACGGCTTTTTAAAAAATGGGTTTTGGAGCCTCCCATTTCCCAGCGAGGCTTAATTCAAATAAACATAACAAAAAAAAACTAGATCGAAGTTTTTCTTTTAGAAAAAAATGAGAGCCAAACAACATCGGATGACTTTTTTTGGTCCACCTTAGTAGTTAACGATCACCCAGAGTCCCAAAACGAGTAGACTCTTTGTTCGTTGAAACAATTAACTTGGTTTTGTTCTCATTTATCACCAGACCCATTTTTGCCGACTCCTTCTCAATGCTCGAAAAGGCCGCAATAACATCTCGCAGTCCACTGCCAATGATATCTATGTCATCGCCATACGCAAGCCGATTGTTAAATATGAAACCAGTCCTGTTTACTGCAGCCTCCCGCATGATCATCTCCATTACGATGTTAAAGAGAGACAGACAAGACTATCGCTTTGTCAAAAGCCTCGCTTAATAGAAAATGGCTCCGTCACAGTCGCAAAGTCGTATCAGCTACGAGGGGATATCAAACTCAGCTATAGCATCTAATAATTTTTGTCTAATATCGGACTGTCGAATGCAGCTTTGTAATCGATGAACAGATAGTAGGTGTGGATCTGCATTTCTTGGGTTTACTCCAGGATTTGTCGTAGTGTAAATATCTGGTCAGTCGTGGATTTACCATGTCTAAAGCCACACTGATAAGGTCCAATCAGGTTTGCTAGGATAGGATTTAGTCTTTGACATAACACTAGACAGGACCTTGTAAGCGATGGATAATAGGCTGATCCCGAGATAGCTGGTACATATTTTTTGGATCTCCTTTCTTAAGCACAGGACATAGAACACTCAGATTCCAATCATCGGGCTTGCATTCCTTGAACCAAATTGTGGTTATGAGCTGGTGCATGTATGTTGCCAGCTCATCGCCGACGGCTTTAAAAAGCTCCGGCGGTAGTTCATCGGCTCCCGCAGCTTCATTATTTTCAAACCTTGCGATCGTCGTGCTGCTCTCGTTTGGGATCGGTGGAGGACAATATACTCGTCTATGATTAGTGTGATTTCGTCACATATTCGGCCTTCAGGAATGAGAAGGAACGAAAATGTTTCTTCTATATTTGGAGCACACTTTGAGTGTCCGTGACCAGATTTCAGTCTCTGTACAGGTGGGGATCCCTGTTTCAAAACCTTTACTTTTAACCTTTTAGTAGAACTTTCGGGCTTCACCTCTATCCCTATAGTTTTCGATATCCTGGCTCTATCTTTTTTTCCACAGGCGAGTTTTCTGCCTAAAGAGGCGTTTCATCTCCCTCCTCTTTTCTTTATAACGCTCCGTCACAGTACGAATTGCCATTGCCTGCTGATTTGCTCTGTATGCAGGATCCTTTTCCTCAGACATTTCGCGACTTACCGCATCGTACCTGTACTTGTCTGAGCATGGTTTTTATAATCCAGAACGGTCGTTGCGACAGTGGTCATAGAATTCACAATATGCTGCCACTGGGTGTCGGAAACATCAGAAATTTGTTTAGGGGGTTTGTTTGAAGTACTTGAGAGGTTTGGTTGGAGCAGGCATTAGCTATCTCGGTGGTATGCAGCTTTGTGATGTCTAGCTTCCTTTGTGTTTGCTTACGATTGTTTTTAACACAACTTAATCGTGAGCGTATCTTGGCTGCAAATAGGTGGTCATCCGAATTAATATTTGCACCGCACATCACACGCACGTCCATAACGCTTGAGACATGCCTTTCATTACACAGTACAACATTTTTTAGCTCATTGATATGGGACTCAACACTGAGAACTGTACGTAAAATTAGCCCCAAATAGAAGAAGTTCTGCATCATTCATTTTGTCAAGTTACATGCAATAACAATTTAATATCTATTTAAAGTTAGTAAGTATCGTATAGGTGAATTTGTCACGTTTTAGGTTTTTTTGTTTGACATAACTCGAGAACCACTAATCCCATTTAGCTGAAACAACTTAAAAATTAAGAATTACAATTCCTTTAATCTGTTCATACAACGTTTCGCTACATATGCAACAGTTTCACTTCAGCGTTATGTAAAATATTTCGCCCAGATGCGAATAGTGGCTATTTGGTCACTTACAGGGTTAAACCTCGAGACCAGATGTCGAAGTCTATTGCCGACTATGAATCCACATCCAAATTCGTGACTTTATGCATGACAGCTGTAAAAGATGTCACAGTTCTTTCGTCGTGTGTATGCCGGTCCTGCCCATTGCATTTCCTGTATGGCGGTGGTGTTATACTAGTATTTGTCGAGGACATACGCCAATTGGATAGAGATACCATCTCTGTGGAGAGTTGGGACATACCAGGTACATATCCTTAAATCGTGGTCCTTATAACTAGATATTGGCTATATTCCCTTATACTTTAATTTTTGGAATACTTAATCGAATTTTTTTGGGTATTTTACTATATTAACAGTTTTTTGCTGCCATTTAAATAGACAGTTCGCTTTTTTCCTTATATCTGCAAAAGGATCCTCATAGTGTCTTTGCAAAATACTGTTTTGTTATTTGTTTTATAACTTTAATGTTGCATTAAATATTTGGATTTCTTAAAATTTACTATTTGCTCAAATCTTCATACTACCCCTCGGAACATTAAACAATATCCATTTGATTTAAAGCTATGTTACAAATTCTTAGGGGAGCCAGTAGCACCAAACATTGTCAAGGCATTTTATAAATTTAATCGCCAGTAAGTATTTCGTTTTCGAATGATTTAGAAGAAAAATGAATATTTTGAGTTTGGATACAATTATTTTAACAATTGGTAAGTGATTATTTGGTAACTACAATGGAGGACCAAGCAAGCCTTTGCACTATGAAAATATTAATAGTGCAATGTATGCATTTAATTTTTTTGTATGCAATCATTAAGCTTTATGGGCCATTGCGAATGAGCACCGCTCAAGAGGTAAAGTTTGTAATACTCTCCCCTTGCTCACCTCTATTTTGCATCCCTACAACTTACAATTTAAAAACATATTTACAGCCGATTTAATGACACAAGACACAAGTTGCATCGGAAAAAATAAAATGTTCTTCATTGAACCGGATATGAAAATAAAGAAACGTTCATTTTCTCCGTTGCATTGTGAGCACTGTCTTTCCACACCACAAAGTGTAACATTGAACAATACGAGCGAAACTATTGTAATGAAATTCATTTACTCTGATAATGACTCCGTACCAACTATAACCCAGGGACCTCTGGCAGGAAAGGGCAAGTATCGTTTTGAATATGCCTACTTTAATTGGTTAATCGCCTTACCCGAAATGTGGAGAGTTACCAAAGAAATATTAAATGCTGAAATGCATGTGCTGTTCTATAATAATAAATATGGTGATTATGAAACAGCTGTAGGAAAGAAGGAAGGCATTGTAATACTGTCGTCTGTTATTAAGGTAAGACATTACAGATTAAAGATCATTCAAAAAGTTTATTGGCAAGAAGACTGGTACGATGAAGGCAAATTTAAAAAAAAGCTGCCAGTGGTTACTGCAGCCCTCTCAAATATTGTAATGACGACACAGACACTTTTTTGGTTTATTGGCAATGTAATAACTATGCTTTGGTAGAAGACATTTTTCTATTTGGATCTTGCCTTAGCTTGACTAAATTGTCTTGAGACATTATCACATTACACAGTACAACATTTTTCAGCTAATTTATTTGGCACTCAGTTCTGAGAACAGCACGTGAAAGTAGCCCCAAAAACAAGAAGATCTGTATCATTCGTTTTGTCAAGTTACATGCCATAATAATTTAATATCGATTTGAAGTTAGTAAGTACCGTATAGGGGAATTTGTCAGGTTTATGCTCTTTTGTTTGATATAACTCGAGAACCACTAGTCCGATTTAGCTGAAAAATTGAGAATTACAACTCCTTTAATCTGTTCATATAACGTTTCCCTACATAAGCAACAGTTTCACTTTTTTATTCATTAAATGATTTTGAACTGGGTTAATTTTTTAGCAGTTAAAATAAAACTGTTGTACTCTGTGGCGTATGATTTAAGTGGAAGAATACTTATGATAATCATACCCCACCATTTAGTATTTATGTTATGTCAAACAAGAGAGCCTAAAACGTGACAAATTCCCCTTTACGATACTTACTAACTTCAAATCGAAATTAAATTATTATGATATGTAACTTGACAAAACGAATGATGCAGAACTTCATCTTTTTGGGGCTACTTTCACATGCAGTTCTTAGAATTAAGTCCCAAAACCATGTGTTGTACTGTGTTATATATGATCTGATAAATATATGGATGCCTTATTTGCCAAACCAACTAATAACAGATTTAGATCTTTTTAAAATTAAATTTTAAATCAATGATTCTATTCATATCTTTCTGCTAGAGAAAACATTTCTCCGCTAATAAAAATGAACACTTCGGAACATTTCTTACACTGAAATTTTTTTACTTCACTTATTTGAGTTTATAATTTAATGGAGTTAATCGGTTGGCAAGTGAAGCATCTATATAGCTCTGATTCTAAAGAGTTTGCGACATAAAATAATTCTGTTTTGTTATAATTTCTCACCACCGTTATAAAGTTATTCTCTTTCCCCCTCTCTCTATAGGTTAGACCATGGATCCATAACAATATATTTGATGAATTAGCAAATGGTTTACAAGCTGTACGTAAAGGCAACACATATACATCAATAAACGGTTTTGCTCTATCAAATCTTTTACCCAGTATCTTAAATGAATATTTCACCTATGTTGGAGCACTGACATTAGCGGCTGATGACGTCGAATGTCCTAGTTCAGACAATGTAATATGGATTGATTTTGAGCAGGCACTTAAGATAACACCAAATCAGGTCAGTAATATGTTTGTATATGTAAAAGGGTCACCCACATTTAATAGTAAATTTTTGCATTTAAGGTGGCCGAATTTTATAATTTGCTAGATGTTGCTGAAGTATTATTAGTGAATGTAATAAAAAGATACGAACGACCACAAACGATAATTTACAAATCAAAAGTATCAACAGCATCCGGTCAGGAGTCGCGTTTGTCATTTAGAGGTGGTATCGTAATATGGATATTACTTTTAAGTAATGCATTGAAGAATTTGGAATTTTAAGTGTTTTTAAATTGCTTCTAATTTAAATTTAATATGCTTATTAAATTATTGTAGATTTTAAGTTGCGAACAATATTCTTACTTTGAGTATAAAATTTAAAGATATATAAATCTTAATAATAATGTAAAATAACACAAGGATGGAAAAGTTGGTTTCACCCATTAGTTTTTTTGACGGTTTTATACAAAAGTTTTTCATTTTGTTTATACAGAGTTTTATTACTTTTGAGTCTTTCTGATCGTTATTCACTTGAGAATAACCAGAATCTCCCTTTTGAGGTCCACAAGCAGCTCACAACGTTCGAGAGGCAACGCCATTGAACATCCATTCAGTGGTAGCAAATGTGAGAAGGCGCAATGTTGAATAACCCAAATGATTGAAATGTCCCAACACTATACAGAGATGGTGTCTCTATTCGATTGGCGGGAGATGAATCGCCTTTTCATGCGCTTTTTCGCCGGAAAACGCATCTATGGAAGAAATAAGATAACCTTACTTACTTACTTACTTAAGTGACCGATTACAACTTACGAACGTGGTTCATAAATTAGAGGCCTAAAGTATTAATGAATTCCACACGCTTTGGATTTCTTCGTGCATCTCCAGTTAGTCCTAATAGATAGTAGCACGTCCCCTACCACTTGGTGCTTCCAAAGAAGTTTGGGTCTCTCTGCTCTGCCTCGTCTTTCAGGATCGCCTTCAAACACTATTCTCGCTGAAGCATTTACTTCCATCCTGGCACCATGTCTCAGCCATCGAAGTCATTGGATTCTGACTCTTTTAGCTACGTCGATGCCTTGGTAAAGCTCATACAGCTCATGGTTCTTCCGATGCCGAAATTCGCCATCGAAACCGGTAGGTCCATATATTCTTCGGAGTATTTTTCTCTCGAATACTCCCAAGGTTTTGTATGCCCGTTGTCGTAACCACCCACGATTCGGCAGCATACAACAAACGGGTAAATTAAGCACCAGATGTTTCTTAGTATCCCGAGCTAAGATGGTGTTACTAAAGTGCTGCCGAAGTCATTAAAAACATTTATTGGCGAACACTTTTCTCCGCTTGATTTCATGGCTGACATTATTTTTCTTATTGACGGAAGATCCGAAGTAGGTAAACTCATCTACTACCTCAAAACAATAACACAGTATAAAATTTTTCAGCTCATTGATTTGGGACTCAATTCTGAGAACTGCACGTGAAAGTAGCCCCAAAAAGAAGAAGTTCTGCATCATTCGTTTAGTCAACATACATGCCAAAAAATGTAATATCGATTTGAAGTTATTAACCGGTCTATTCTGACGTCGTTACAATTGTCACCACGGTTACAATAGACTACTTTGGTTACAAAATCCAAAAATCGGTATTCCGAATCCTTGTTACCGTGACAATTGTTACAAAAATTGTTACCTGCCAAAAAGGAGGTAACAAGGTAGTTTCAGCTCTTTGGAATACTATTTTAAGATGTAAAAACAAATTTTATTTTATTGAGGTTGTGGGTACAACATTTTTAGCTCTTTTTGCTATGGAAATGTAGTGGCAAAATGTGTGGAAAGGGAACAACCGCCGAGAAACCTGTGGGATGGCTGTGACCTATTCTCCATGGCACAGTATTTGTCCAACAATTTCGACTGTCCACTTAACTTGGGTATGTGTCGTCTCCTTAAGCTCAGCCAAATGTGTATAAATATCTAAAAATTTAAGATATGTTTACTTTTCTCTGTATTGTGTTTTCATTTTTTGTTTTTAAAATTCAAAAATTAGCTGTGAATTGTCAATAATTTACATTTCACCACAAGGTGAACTTTTCCTTGTTACTAAATTGCCAGAATACCCGTAACAAGAATTGGTTACAAAATTGTAACAAATTTAGAGTGAAAAATTTTTGTAACCAAATTATTAGAATAGGGCCGTAAGTCTCGTATAGGGGATTTTGTCACCTTTTAGGCTCTTTTGTTTGACATAACTCGAAAACCATTAGTCCGATTTAGCTGAAACAAATTTAAAAAAAATAAAGAATTATAATTCCCTTAATCTGTTTCGACGAATGTGAACGTCACTGTTTGAGAAGCTCTTACTAAACACGCCGATTGACTCAACACTTATACTGCGAAGTTGCTGTCAACAACATTCGAGGGGAGCCGACAATGAAAGAACAATTTTTTAAGATGACTGGAGCCTGGTCTAACCACTATGCCACAACAATCGTCGAAATCATTATTTTTGTTTTGTCCTCGTTGACCGCTAAACCCATTTGTGCTGACTCTTTTTCCAGTTATGAGAAAACTGCAGTAACATCCCGCAGATTTCGGCCATTGATACCTATATCATCGGCATAGGCTTGTGGCAGTTTTTTTCATCACATCACCTTCTCCATAACTATATTACATAGTGTACAGGACAAATTATCACACTACCTGAGACCTCTTTGCGTGTTGGATGGTTTAGGGTAATCCTAGTGATGGGACAAGGGTAAATACCCAAATGGTAAATTGGGTATTTTAATGTAAATATCCAGGTATTTACCCTTGATTCACATTTTTCTTATTCTACGTAACAACGACCATTTGTTATTCAAATGAGTGTTTACCCGAAATTAGAAAGTGGATAAAAATGGGTAAATACCTAGCGTTGGGTAAATACCCAGGTCTAAACCCATATCTAAGTAATCCTTACCAATCTTATCCAAGGTTTTGGAGTTTTTCAAGGTACATCTGTGAAGTCGAATAAGCTTTGCAGGAATACCAAACTCAGACATGGCTTCATATAACTTACTCCTTATCGGAGAGTCGAAGGCAGCATTGTAGTCGAAAAAGAGGTGGTAGGTGTCGATCTGCCTTTCAAGAGTTTTTTTTCCAGGATTTGTCATAAAGTGAATATTTGATCCTGCGTAGAATTACCAGGTTAAGCCCGCACTGATAAGATCCAACTAGCTTTTCTATAATTCGCTTTAGACGTTCACACAATATGCTCGAAAAAACCTTGTACGCAATTGGTAATAGGCTTGTTCCCCGGTAGTTATAACATTCACTACGATCTCCTAACAGACTGTGACTCCAATCCCCGGGCATGCTCTCCTCTAGCCAGTTGTTCTCCATGAGCTGATGCATGCTTGTTATCAGCTCCTCCCCACCTGCCTTGAACAATTCAGCAGGGAGACAATCAGCTCCAGCCGCTTTACTATTTTTAAGGCGGGTATTGCCACACGTATCTCGCTCGCTCTGGCTCGGAGGTGGACAGTTATACCATCGTCATGGATTGAAGCGTGGTCTTCTGGAGTGGTGTCCGTATCCAGTAGATTTCCGAAATGATCTCTACATATCTTCAGAACGTTTTCCGGGTCCGTCACTAGCTTGCCATCGCTGTCCTTGCAGGAGGGCAACCCTGTTAAACGCATTACCACATTAACTCTCTGGTAGAATTTTCGGACTGGCACCTGGCCTATACAGTATCCTAACATTCGTGGTGCATATCCTCAAATTATGGTCCTAAATTCGATTACGGTGGTCGTCAACATTTTGGGGGATCCTTACTTCTTTTCGTTGCAATAGTTCAAACATCGGTGGCGGACTTTACCTGTCTTGCACAGAATCCTGGGAATAAGAGAGTGGAACAATCTAATCGGGGAGACTTCGAGAGAAAAATACATCGCAAAATATTTGGACCCACTATCGTTAACGGTGGGTACCGTCGTCGAATGAACCATGAGCTGTATGAAGACATCGACGTATTCAAGCGCGTTCAAATAGTGTAACAAATTATCTACGGAAGGCGAAAAGCCGCAAAGCTTGGAATTATTTTCTTCGTGCGGCTACTGTTGGATGAATTTATGTGGCTGCTGCCAAATAAGTACAATAAATATATAGTAAATTCGTTATAGGATTTCAAAACGTATACGAAAAAGTAAGTGTTTCCTAAAAGTTATGGTCTATTGGCTAGAGTGCATCATTCCTTCTTCCATCAATTTGAAGTATTTCCATATTGCAAATCTACAAATCGTGTATTGATTGAGGAATGTTATAAAACAGAGGGTAAAGCTTAGCTATGTGCTACATATACAATGCCTAGTTTCACAACGTTGCGTAGGCATGTCCTTATGTCTACAACGTTGCCAAACAGCGGTTTAATAATGGTATGTGCATACTAGTTTTATTACTGTTCTAACTATTAAACCTCCAACTAAAAACACCTGGGAATATTAATGTTTAACATCAAACATCAGTTTCATGCCACCTTCGAAACTTGAACAATTTCCATTTAATATTTTTAATAACACAGCAGGGAGTCGACGAAATGCTCAAAGGAAGCATATCATGAATGTTATTTGCACATAATATTTCAAAAATCAATCTAAAGTAGACTTAAAATGAAAATTCTACGAAATTTGCAAAATATGATATTATTATTAGGCGGTAAGTTATTTTTTTTGCATTTATAAGTATTTTATAAATACATTTGTGTTATTGGTTTTCTTTTTATAGGATTGTATGCAGTTGTTTGCCAGCCGCGTGCGTATTTAATATATGACCCCACAACGGAGTTAATTAGTTAAGTACAAGTTTACCTTTTTTAGCTAAATTAAAACTGGGAAGGCCTTGTGTTGGAAAATATGAATTTGGATATTTTGAAGAAAGAATAATACAAGAAGATCGTTTATATTCACCGTTACAATGCAACAATTGTGCCGAGTTACCGCAAACTATATCATTGGCTAATACGGGCCTAACTATTGTCATGAGCTTTAACTACTCGGAGGAGAAGTTAATTCCTACTCTAACACATGGACCACTCGAAGGCAAAGGAACTTATCGCTTCAGCTATGCCTACTTTAATTGGATGAGAGGTTATCCGGTGGAATATGATTTTAATAAGATATCATTTAATGCTGAAATGCATTTGGTGTTCTATAACATCAAACATGGAAACTATGAAAGAGCTGTAGGACAAGCACAGGGTATTGCTATATTATCAACCAGTTTTAGGGTAAGGATAATAACATTTTGGGTCGAATTGGACAGAATAAAAGGATTACCAGTTAGTGTGATTTAATATAAAACAGTGCCATGCAACTTACGGTTAACATCATTTAACATCATTTGAATATCAATCAGTACATTATTTCTTTTCCACTATCTAGGTACGATCATTACATTACCTTAGGGAATTTGATATAATAGCAGATGGTTTAAATGATATACGTGAAGCTTTCACCAGCACAGCCATACAACAATTTCCGCTTATCAGTCTCTTACCTGAAATTACATCGGAATATTATACCTATATTGGAACAATGACATCAGAGAAAATGTTCACCACATCATGCAAGTCAGACGTTATATGGATTGATTTTGAACAAACACTTAAAATTAGTCCAAATCAGGTGGGCATTAATAGCAAATGTAAAAAAATGTAGGGATATCTGATATTTTTTTTTTGTTTTCTTGTTTTTAAGGTGGACGCTTTTAATAAAGTGCTTTCAAACATATCAGTACCTATAGTGTTAATTGTCCATAAATACAAAGAGCCTAAATCTATAGTTTATAGAGGAAACGAATCTTTAGATTATTCTTTGGCTGCAGCTAATCAAATGAGCTTGTCATCAGTCTTGGTTTGTGGAGTTTTAGTACTAATTTCAGTATTAGTTAATTGAAACAGTTTTTTTGTTTATTCTATGAATTTGATAAATGAAACACCAAAATTGCAAAAAATAAACTAGAATTATTATTAAAAAGCACAAGTGCACAAACAATAGTTGGAAGTGACTTTTATTTATACATATGTAGTTTGTGAATAGACTCATTGCTAAAGTTGTGCCGAAAAATTACACAGTATAACATTTTTCAGCTCATTGATTTGGGATTCAGTTTTGAGAACTGCACGTGAAAGTAGCCCCAATAAAGATAAGTTCTACATAATTTATTTTGTCAAGTTACATGACATAATAATTCAATATCGATTTGAAGTTAGTAAGTATCGTATAGAGAAATTTGTCACGTTTTAGGCTCTTTTGTTTGACATAACTCGAGAACCACTAAAATTATTATAGTATGTAACTTGACAAAATGAATGATGCAGATCTTCCTCTTTTTAGGGCCACTTTCACGTGCAGTTCTCAAAATTAAGTTCCAAAATCATGTGTTGTACTGTAATATTTTTACTGTCAAATCTTCCAAAAAATGTTTTTTATTTGCAAAATTGATAAAAAAAACCAGTACAGAAATTTCAGTCAGATGAACTGACTGATAAATACCATCACCCACTATAAGATATTGTTTAAGTCTTGAGTTATAGAAATTAACCGATTTGTAATTAAAACCAGTTAGAAAGTTTCAGTCGGGCAACCCGACTTACATATACCCTTACCCTCAGTAAAACAAATAATTTTCTTTTATATTGATATTATTACTCGATTTCTAAAGTGGGCGGAGTGGTACATTTGTATGGGAGGTACGAGAAAGGGTGTGTCTAGGCTTCCAGATTTAACTCCATAACTTTATCATGTTATAGCTTTACTAAAAAAAAGAATTTGGGCACGATTGCGTTGGGTGTATTGATATTATTACTACATCCCAAAGTGGGCGGAAAGGTACATTTGTATGGGAGGTACCATAAGGGGCGTGTCTAGACTTCACATTTTTCTCCAAAACTTTGTCCTATGATAACATAACAAAACTCAAAATTTGGGCACGATCGTGTCGAGTTTATTGATATTATTACCCTATTTTTAAAGTGGGCGGAGTGGTACATTTGTATGGGAGGTACCAGAAGGGGCGTGTCTAGACTTCCAGATTTTTTCTCCAAAACTTTATCCTGCTTCAACTTTACCAAATACAGAATTTGGGTCCGATCGCGTTAGGTCTTTTAATAACATTAATCGATTTATAAAGTGGGCTGTACCAGATGTGTATGGGAGGTACCAGATGGGGCGTGGCTAAAGTTTTTTCTCCAAATACTGTATCCGGCTACAGCATTACTAAATAAAGAATTTGGGTACGATCGCGTTGGATTTATTGATATTATTACTCCATCTCTAAAGTGGGCGGAAAGGTACATTTGTATGGGATGTACCAGAAGGGGCGTGGCTAGACTTCCAATTTTTTTTTCCAAAACTTTATCCTGTAATATCTTTACTAAGCACAGAATTTGGGTACGATCCCGTTGGTTGTATTGATATTATTACTCGATATCTAAAGTGGGCGGAATGATGTAATTGTATGGGAGGTACCAGAAGGGGCGGGGCCATGTAGCCCATTTTCAAGTTTTGGGGAAATATTAACTCGTGCAAAATTTCAAAACATTTGGTTGCGTCTTTCGAAAGTTATCGTGCGAACCAGCCGGACAGCCAGACAGACAGACAGACGGCCATGGCTCAAACGACTTAAAAAGTCATGAATCGAATTTGGTTTAAAGAAACCTAGGGTCTAAAGTCACTCCTTCTATGTGTTACACTTTTGGGTCGTATCAAATGATATATACCCTCATCCCTAAGGGTGATGGTATAAAAACAGAAAACGTTAAAAGGTGTTCAATTCAGGACTTTGCTCGTGAAGTCAGTTGTGAATAAAATGAGATCTTTGCTAAGGGAATTGATTGAAAAATTTTAATGTTATTCACAATTAAGAGCACAATGCCATTTTGGCAAGAATTTCGATTTTATATTATATATGTTAGGTAATAGCACACTGCCTGGCACACTTAGGCTAATGAATCCCACGGTGATTCCTGCAATTTTCTCTACAGCAAATACTGACTGAAATACTACTGAAAAGCAGGTTGACATCTACAACCTCTTTGGCGATTACAAAGCTGCCTTTAGAGGCCATTCTGATAAGGAATAGGCTATATGAGGCCATGTCTGAGTTGAATGCAAAACTAATTCGACTTTGCAGATGTACTTTGGAAAACACCAAGTCCTCTATTAATATTGGTAAGGGACACTTTGAACCATTCAACACGGAAAGAGGTCTTAGGCAGGGCAATAGATTGTCCTGTACACTATTTAATATAGTTATGGAGAAGGTGATGAGAAAGGCTGGTGTCAACATGTCTGGCATCATATTCCACAAAAGCCACATGCCACTAGCCTATGCCAATGATGGCCAAAATCTGCGGGATGTTACTGCGGTTTTATCATCGCTATAAAAGAAGTCAGCAAAAATGGGTTTAGCGTTCAACGAGGACAAAACAAAAATAATGATTTCGACAAACAAAAAGACCTCTCGATGGGGACGCACCGTGAACGTTGACAATTATTGTTTTAGGTAGTAGATGAGTTTACCTACCTCGGATCTTCCGTGAACAAGAAAAATAATGTCAGCCAAGAACTTAAGCTGAAAATAGTGCTCGCCAATAGATGTTTCTACGGACTTCGGCTGAACTTTAGTAACACTACCTTATCTCGAGATACGAAGAAACAGCTGTACCAGGTGTTAATTTTAACCGTTTTGTTGTATCCTGCCGAATCGTGGGTGCTTACGACAACCTGGAAGTATTCAAGAGAAAAGTACTCCGAAAAATTTATAGACCTATCTATAAACGACTTCGATGGCTGGGACATGGTGCCAGGATGGATGTAAATGCTCCAGCGAGAAAGGTGTTTAAAGGCGAACCTGAAGGACGAAGCAGAGCAGAGAGACCCAAACTCCGTTGGAAGGACCAAGTGGTAGGCGACGTGCCACCATCTGGTAGGACTAACTGGAGAACACACGCAGAAGACCGAAGCGTGTGGAATTCTTTAGTACTTCAGGCCTCAAATTTATGAACCATCTTCGTAAGTTGTAATGGGTAAGTTGCGTAGATGCTAAGTAAACATCATCGGTGCAGGCAAATACCTGAAATCCGGCCATTTTTAATTCGAGAAGCAGTTCATCGGCTGAAGTTAGCCATAGAAACGTAAACTTAACTCCTCCCTAAAGTGTCTATCTTGAAACGTTCGTAGCATTTTTGTGACCCCTGCCCATTCAGTTTGTGACAAATATTTCCATCAGAGGCATCCCAAGTATGTAAGTCACTGAACTGTCAACCCCCAGAATATGTAATGATTTGAGGATTGCTCTAGGTAAAATATTATTGTAAACTCTCTCAATGTCTAGAAAAGTCCCCAAAGCGTAGTTCCTTTTCTCGTGGGACTTCTCGATTGTACTGGCTATAGAGGGAAGAGCTGCCTCAGTTGACTTTCCTTTAGTGTAAGCATGGATAATGGAATAACCTCTTAATTTTCCGATTGAAATGTATAATACATGCGTGGGGGGTAAGTATGTTCGGGAAAAATGTTAGGAAGGAAATACAAGTGGGGTCGGCCATACATTTTACCCCTCTAGGAGGCACCAGGGGGGATCCAGGAGGGACCGGCCGTGGCATAGTGGTTAGAACACGCGACTGCTATGCGGAGATCCCAGATTCGACAACTTGGCTCCAGTCATCTACAATTTTTTTTTTAAGCCGTCGTTGGGTCGTTGGTAGACTTCAGTTTTTTTTTTCTCAAAAACTGTATCCTGCTATAGCTTTACTAAATTAAGAATTAGGGTACGAGCGCGATGGATTTATTGATATTATTACTCCATATCTAAAGTGAGCGGAAAGGTGAATTTGTATGGGAGGTACCAGAAGGGGCATGGCTAGACATCCAATATTTTTTCCAAAACGTTATCCTATAATAGCTTTACTAAATACAGAATTTGGGTACGATCCCGTTGGGTGTATTGATATTATAACTCGAATTCTAAAGTGGGCGGAATGATGTATTTGTATGGGAGGTACCAGAAGGGGCGGAGCCATGTAGCCCATTTGCAATACCGTAAGTAGTTTTGGGGAAATATTAACTCGTGCAAAATTTCAAGACATTTGGTTGCGTCTTTCGAAAGTTATCGTGCGAACTAGCCGGACAGCCACCAGACAGACAGACAGACGGACATGGCTCAAATGACTTAAAAAGTCATGAATCGAATTTGGTTCTAAGAAACCTAGGGTCTGAAGTGACTCCTTCTATGTGTTACACTTTTGGGTCGTATCAAATGATATATATTCTCATCCCTAAGGGTGATGGTATAAATAAGTATGGGGGCCACCTTAAGGGTTGAATATAGAGGGTAGATATGTTCTGAAAAACTGTTGCGGTTGCAAAAATATTGGGACCTTTCATAGATTTGCCTCATATAGGGGCACCTTTGGAGCAATTAGAGGGGTGTGAACAAATTTAAAAAAAAAAATTGTTTTTAATATGGGAGCCCCTTAGGGGGTGAAGAAGTGGCGAAGGTATGTTTGGGAAAAATGTTGGAAGGGAACGTCCATACATTTTATTTTCCCACAAAATTATGGGGTGAGCCGTATCGAAAACTCGTCACTATACCAACCCTATTTCATATTAAAGTTTGAAATCATTAAATCTTCTTGATAAAAACCGGGGGATCGATTATGATTTTAGACCCATGGGTTTTTGGGCAAATTATCTTGAAATTCATCGTAGAATAAGACTTTGATATCCACTTGGTGAACTCTACAGCACAATCTTATGAATAAATTACACAAAGGACCAAAACTAATTTTTCAAAATAATTACTATTGGGGAATTTCAAAACCTTTTATGTCTTTTATTTTAATTTCACTGGAGTTATTCTTCCCGCGAATATACACGCTATACTAAATTTCAACAAGATCAAAAAATGTGCTGTCTGTATTTTCAAATAAAAATTCGAAATTAGATTCCTTCACTAAATTGCAAATAATATCAGCACTTATCCATCGATTTTCTTAGGAATGGATTTTGTCTTTATAACGGATCTGACTTTACGGCCAAAGTGTCTTAACTGATGTCTGTAAACTTTACATTTTTACATTATCCATTTTTACATTGTATGCCACTCTCGAATTGTTAAACAATTTACATTACAAATTATTAATCCTTTGGGATGTCAACGAAACGTAAATAAGGTTTTATATCATGAAATTGATTGGCAACATAACATATAATATCTGAATGTCACCCAACAAAGGCAGAAATATAATGAATATTCTACAAAATTTAAAAAAATTTCTATTGTTGAGTGGTAAGTATAAAAATATAAAAAAATAAGTCAACAAAGCCCAATGGCGATTTAAACGAATTACACAAAATATAACAGAGTAATAAAAACTACTTTCTCTAGTTTTCCGTTTGCCTTTTTCTTTGCAGGCTTCTATGGCGCACTTTGTCAGGAGCGTGCGTATTTCATATGACACCACATTGCATCTAAACATCTTAATATGTACAAATTTTACATTTTCAGCTCCAAAATTGGGAAGACCGTGTATGGGTAAAAATGAATACGGAGATATTATTTTTAGGAGGAAACCACATGATCGTTTTTATTCACCACTACAATGCAAAAATTGTGCGGAATTACCGCAAACTGTAACATTGGATAATACAGGTCTTACGATTCTCATCAACTTTACCTATTCGAATGTAAAGTTAATACCAACATTATCACATGGACCACTCGAAGGCAAAGGCATATATCGTTTTAGATATGCCTACTTTAATTGGATTACAAGTGTTCCAATCGAATGGAGACTTAATGACATAGAGTTTGAGGCTGAATTGCATTTGGTGTTCTATAACATTCAACATGGAGACTATGAAAAGGCCCTAGTACAAAGAGAGGGTATTGCTATATTATCAATGTGGTTTAAGGTAAGGAAGGAAATTCTTTGAGAGGAAATGTGTATAAAAATTACACAAGAAAAGAAAAGAAATGCATATTTATCTTTACTCCGCTTTATAGGTTCGATCATTACATTACCTTAGAGAAATCGATATAATAACCAAAGGTTTGAAAGATATACGTGAAGCTTTCACAAATAGAGCCGTAGAAATTTTTCCACTTATTAGTCTATTGCCGGAAATTACATCGGAATATTATACCTATATTGGCACAATGACATCAGAGAAAATGTTTACTACATCATGCAAGTCCGATGTTATATGGATTGATTTTGAGCAAACGCTTAAAATTAGTCCAGAACAGGTAATTGAATAGCGAGCAAATATTAAAGTTTATTTTCTATATCTGTTTTCTTTTTAAGGTGGCCGAATTTTACAAATTAAATACGAACACATCAAGGTCCTTAAAAGACATTGCTCAACCATACAAAACACCTGAATCTTTAGTTTATAGAGGACGAGAAGCAGTGGTGACGAACAATGGAATATCTGTATCAGCATTCGCCTATGGAGTTGTACTTCTGGGGCCACTCAATTCGCTAATAGGCAATTGAAATATTTAATTGTTCATTGTATTGATCGGTTAAATTACGTGGACGTCAATTTTATTGGATCACATATATTTTTTTTGTCAGTACATTTTTTATTACTACTCAAATGTTAAATACTGAAATTTAATTATTATAATGAGTTGAGAATATTAAATGCAATTTTAAACAACCAAAACGGGTGAGTTTGTATCGGAGGTGGGAGTGGTTCTTGTCCGATCTTGGTCATCTTAAAACTAAGCCTTCAGGCAGATGGACACCACCAAAGAGGGGGAGTTTGTATGGAAGGTGGAACTGGTTCTTGTCCGAGCTTGCTCATCTTAAAACATGACCTCCGCTTAAAGGATAGGAGCTTGAATACCAAATTAAAACTTTACAGTTCTCAAACTACGGCGGTAATTGCGGGGCCAGACAGGCGGACAACCCCAAAAAGGGGAAGTGTGTATGGAAAGTGGGAGTAGTTTTTGTTCGATGTTGCTCAACTTAGACCTTAACCTCCGCTTATAGGTTAAAAGCTTGCATACCAAATTTCAAATCGAAAGCTCGGAAATTACGGTTGCAATCGCGGGGACAGACGAACACCCCCAAAAAGGGGGAGTGTGTATGGGAGGTGGGAGTAGTTTTTGTCCGATATTGCTCATCTTAGAATCTAACCTCCGCTTCGAAAATATATACGTGTGCATACCAAATTGCTCGCGGGGACAGACAGACGGACACTCCAAAAAAAGGAATGTGTATGGAAGATGGGAGTAGTATTTGTCCGATATTGTTCATCTCAGAACTTAACCTCAGCTTGGACTATAGAAGCTTACATACCAAATTTCAACTCGATACCTTATAAAATACGGCTGTAAACGTGAAGACAGACAGACGGCCACCCCAAAAAGGGGGGAATTTGTATGGAAGATGGAAGTAGTTTTTGTCCAATCTTGTTCATCTTAGAACTATCCCACGACTAAAAGAATATAAGCTTGCATACCAAATTTCAGCTATATAGCTCTTAAATTATGGCTGTAATTGCGGGTACAGACAGACGGAAACCCCTAAAAAAGGGAATTTGTTTGGGTGGTGGAAGTAGTTTAAGAACGATCTTGCTTATCTTAGAACTGACCCTCTACTTAATGAATAGAAGCCTACATAGCAAATTTCAACTCGATATCTTATAAACTACGGCTTTAAACGTGGGGACAGACGGACGGACAACCCCAAAAAGGAGGGAGTTTGTATGGGAGTTGGAAGTAGTTTTTGTCCGATCTTGCTCATCTTAGAAATAACCCTCAACATGGAGAATAGAATCTTGAATACCAAATATCAGCTCTACAGCTTGTTAACTACGGTTGTAAGCGCGGTGGCACACAGACGGATAACCCCTAAAAGGGGAGATTGTATGGGAGTTGGAAGTAGTTTTTGTCCGCTCTTGCTCATCTTAAAATCTAACCTCTGTTTCGAGAATAAGAGCTTGAATACCAAATATCAGCTCTATAGCTCTTTAACTACGGCTGTAATCGCGGGGACCTACAGACGGACACCCCCAAAATGGGGGAGTTTGTTTGGGAGGCGAAAGTCGTTTTTGTCCAATTGGGTTTACTATAGAACTTTACCTCCGCTTAAAAAATAGAAGCTTGCATACTAAATTTCAGCTATATAGCTATTAAATATTGGCTGTAATCGCGTGTACAGACAGACGGACACACCCAAAAGGGGAATTTGTATGGGAGGTGGAAGTAGTTTAAGAACGATCTTGCTTATCTAAGAACTGACCCTCTACTTAAAGAATAGAAGCCTACATAGCAAATTTCAACTCGATGTCTAATAAACTACGGCTTTAAACGTGGGGACAGACAGACGGACAACCCAAAAAAGGGAAATTTGTATGGGACGTGGGAGAAGTTTATGTCTGATCTTGCATATCTTAGAACTAACCCTCGACTTAAATAAAAGCTTGCATACCAAATTTCAGCTATATAGCTCTTAAATTATGGCTGTAATCGCGGGGACCGACAGACGGGCACTCCAAACAGGGCAATTGGTTTAGGAGTTGAAAGTCGGTTTTGGCCAATCTTTCTTATCTAAGAACTTAACCTTCGCTTAGAGGATAGAAGCTTGCAAACCAATTTTCAACTCGATAGCTCTTAGACTACGGCTGAAATCTGTCACTACTGGGTTACATGACACAGTACAAAATTTTTCAGGTCATTGATTTGGGACTCAATTCTGAGAACTGCACGTGAAAGTAGTCCCAAAAAGAAGAAGTTCTGCATCATTCGTTTTGTTAAGTTACATGCCATAATAATTTAATATCGATTTGAAGATAGTAAGTATCGTATAGGGGAATTTGTCACGTTTTAGGCTCTCTTGTTTGACATAACTCGAGAACCACTAATCCCATTTAGCTGAAACAAATTTAAAAAAGTTAAGAATTACAATTCCTTTAATCTGTTCATATAACGTTTCCCTACATAAGCAAAGTTTCGCTTTTCCATTCCTCAAATGATTTTTAACTAGGTTTATGTTGTAGCAGTTATAATAAAACTGTTGTACTCCGTGGCGTATGATTTACGTAGAATATTACTTATGATAATCATACGCCACCATATAACAATATAACAAAAGAGCCTAAAACGTGACAAATTCTGAATTGAGTCCCAAAATCATGTGTTGTACTGTGTTATATATCAGCTATAGTTTTTTCTTTGTATTCATGAGTTATTTATGTCGATTCTCAATACATTTTCAAAAATGTTTTTGGGGTAGAAAATTACTGACTTTTAAATTTTTTGCATGAAAAACGAAAGTTCTGAACTCATTCAAGCCACCCTCGTCGAATCATTTAACGTTGTCCATTTCATTGTAACACTTTATTAACTAGCCTTCTGGGATTCAGCGACACGTATGTATGTGATATTGCCAATCACGGAATTGTACAGCATAAACTATTTGAATTTCGTATAAAGTAGACATAAAATGGAAACTCTACGTATTTTAAATAATATTATATTACTGTTGGGTAAGTGCAAATACTTTAAATGAACAATAAAATTGTAAATCTATACAAATAAAAACTGATTATTGTATTACATTGTAACACAAAAAGGAGGTCTGGGCGGGCGGAATAATTACTTTATGGTATGAAAGCCTTAGGTTGAGGGCAGATCTGCTCTTGTCATAGATTATTCCACAAGTGAAATATTCTAAGTAACATTTCTGTAGAACAATTGAATGATGTAAAGTCCCATTTAAAGTAACTTTTCTGACGTTTCTCGAAATAAGGATAAAAAGGACACGTAAGGAGTCGAGATAGAGACTTAAAATGTTCCACAAAAAAAAAAATCCTCGTTAAATTAAATTGAAAACATGTGATATCGAAAATGCACCAAAACAATATGAAACATAGATACTCTGTCTACTTAAGATCGCCGCTATTCACACAGTGCGTTGAAAAGACGAAAAAAAAAATTTGTAAAAAGTTGGACATATCGATTTTTGGTCTTAGAGCACTCTGAGCAACATTATTGAAACATTTTTGTGAAACATTTGAATGTTAAACAGTTAAATCTTAAGGTCCATTTCTGACTTTTATCGAAAAAAGGACGAAAAGGGCACGTAAGGTTTGGAGATAGAGAATTCAAATGTTTCACAAAAAAAGTTATTGTTAAATTTCATTGGAAATGTCATTGATAATGCACTTAAACAATAAGACACATAGATAATCTGACTATTTTAGATTGCTATTTACCTAGTGTGTTGAAAAGAGACAAAATGACAAGTAAAAGTTGGACTCATAATCTTTTGGTTTTAGAGCACCCGAAGTATAATTTTTGTAAAACTTTTGAATCTTGTTAATTCCCTTTTTAAGGTCAATTTCTGACTTTTATCGAAATAAGGGCTACAAGGACACGGGAGCTGTCGAATGTTATTAAATGTTCCACAAAAAAAAATCTTCTTTGAAAACATCTGATATCGACAATGCACTAAAACAACAAAAAATAATTTATTTTTGGATCTATTTCCAACTCCATTTTAGGTTAAACCGAAAACTTCAACGGACTATAAAAAAGTTCGACATAGGGAGGATCTGTCCTCTTGGAATTTAAATATACTTCAACCCCAGGCAATAAACTCCATTTAGTGTCACAGTTCACCTATAATCTTTAATTTCGATCGGTGGGCTAAGGGGACGCGGAAAAGTTTATTTTAGGGCTATAAAGATAATATTTTATACTATGGTACTCGGGGCAACACAGATACAAATTTCTACCCTTACTTCCAAAACAACCTAACACATCTTAAGCGAGCACCTTTAACAAATGCCATCATCAAAAGGACGACAGCGCTTTGATAACGCAAGCGATTTAATAAAAGACGCTGTTTCAAATTCATTATTTAAAATGTTTCTTGCTTCTCCTTCAACAACTTTCTTCAAATTAGCAATTAAAATCTTTCCTCTTTCCTCACATACAATATCGAAATATTCTTTATGGCCAGACCTGCAATGCCTTTCGACATTACATTTGTGGTTACGCTTACCTGTTGTGCGTAGACAAAAAATAATTTTCCCAAATATCATTAAATATTTAAAGCAATACTGTAATTCGCTTTCGGCCGTGGCATAATGGTTAGAACACGCGAAAAACATTCCGGGAGACCCAGGTTCAACTCCTGGCTCCAGGCATCTAAAATATAAAAAATAATTTTTTCTTTCATTGCCGGCCCCCTCGATGTAGTCGACAGCAACTTCGCAGTTTAAGTGTCGAGTCAATCGGCATGTCTAGAAAAGCTTCTCAAACAGTGACGTTCGCATTCGTCGCTAAACCAGTAGGTGCCGTTAGTTGTGAATCTAAAAATAGAAAGCGTGTTAATTCACAACACCGCGAGAAGCTATTCTATACCTCATTTATGGGGTGTAAAGGGAAATTAAGTAAGTTTTATGTAATTCGCTTTCTGATTTCTGTGTACTACCTTCCCGCATGTGCATGTGTGGAAGCACAAAGCTCTTTATGTGTACATGTAAAAGCTCAAAAAGCTGTTTTCGCTCCCGAGCTCAAGCGGTAGGCGTAGCTGCTCTTTGGTGACAAAGGAACTCACACAAAGTTTTAAGATTCTCACTGATATATTACCTCTTCTGCTATCTGATATGAAAAATGTATTTTTATACTCTTCACCACGTGCACGAACGAGTGAAGGGTATTGTAATTTTGTTCTTCCATTTGTAACGCCCATAAGGAGGCGTGGTAGGTGAAACAATCTATATATATAAAAATGGTGTAAAAAACCGCTGGGCCTATTTTGCTCAAATTTTTTTTTGAGTTGTTCGTAATTGTTAGGGGAAGGTTGATGTGAAAGAAAATGTTGGGAAAATCCTCCGGAAAAGCCGGGTAATTGGAATAATCGAAAAATTTTTTTTTTGTATGAAATTTTGTGTGCAATTGTTACGAATGGCTTTTCGAATAGAAAAATAGAATTTTTTTTCGGAAAATTCTGGAAAAATTTAAAATTTTTTTTTTCGACGAAGTTTTCCTTATTATCGTATGATTTGAAACTTTTGAACGATGCAACTTTGAAAAATTGGGACCGGCCGTGGCATAGTGGTTAGAACACGCGACTACCATGCGGGAGATCGCAGGTTCAACCCTGGCTCCAGTCATCTTAAAAAATTGTTTCTTTCATTGTCGGCTCCCCTCGAATGTTGTTAACAGCAACTTCACAGTATTAAATGTCGAGTCAATCGGCGTGTCTAGTAAGAGCTTCTCAAACAGTGACGTTCGCATTCGTCGATAAACAAGTAGGTGCCGTTAGTTGTGAATCGAAAAATAGAAAGCGTGTTAATTCACAACAACGCGAGAAGCTATACCATACCTCATTCATGGGGTGCAAAGGAAAATTAAGTTAACTTTGAAAAATGACTTTCCGAATGGAAAAACAGAAAAATTCTCGGTGGCTAACTCCGAAAATTCCGGAAAAACTCGAAAAATTTGGATTTTTTTGGCAAAATTTTGCATTGTATCGATATGAAAATCGCAAATCGCAAATTTTGTGTGCAATTGTTCCGTAGTGGCTTTTCGAATGGAAAAATAGAAAATTTTGGTTTGAAAATTATGGAAAAATGACAAAAATTTTAATTTTTTTTCGACGAAATTTTACATTTGAAAAATTTCGTATAATCATTCCGAAATGACTTTTCGAATGGAAAAATAGAAAAATTCTTGGTGAAAAATTCGGAATTTTTGTATTTTTTCGAAAAAAAATTCCATTGTATCGCTTGATTTGATGATTTCAGATGACGTAAAGGTGGAAAATTCGTTGTGGTGCTGGGAAAATTTCGGATTATTGTGAAATCTATATGTATACAAATAGTGTGAAAGATGTGTAGTAATTTTTCAAAATTTGTAAAATTTTGTTAAGATCCTTCGGAAAAATCGGGAATTTGCTTTTTTTTATGGAATTTTGTGTGCAATTGTTACTTAATGGCTTTTCGAATGGAAAAATAGAAAATTCTTAGGGAAAAACTAGGAAAATTGCGGAAAAATGTCAATGTCAAGAAGTTCAAATTGACCACGAACATGAGAGTCGCCTTGCAGAACCTCCCATTGTCTACTGAATTCTCGAGACAACTGCTGGCGAATGGCCATGGCCAATTTCGTGTTGATTTTTCGACTGAATTGATATCGTTCCCTTCAAATTTTTGCGAATTCACATCGTCGGAAGAGCAACTCATTACATTGCACAAAATTATAAAAATGTCAATTGGATTAAATAACGGGCAGTACTTGCAGCAAAGAATAAAGATATCGATAGCTTGAATTTAATTTTAGAAAGTCAAATCGCTGGAGGACTGTTTTCGGTCAAATCTGTTTACAGCGTGACAGACGTGGATGAAGATACCTAAAATCCGACCGAATTTTTCAATTCGTGCCGCATAACTTACAGATAAAGGTGGGATCGATCATAATCATATTGCGGAATCTGAATCAACTGAAATTGTGCAACGGTACACGGTTGTCCGTCAAGAATCTGATAAACAATGTGATTTAACCGACGATCATCAAGGGCAAATTCAAAGAAGAGGAAGTCCTTATCTTACGAATGTCGATTATTCCAACTTATCATCCATTCCAATTCCCCATTAGGGTTGGCTTAGGCAATGCCAATCAATAAATCGTTGGAAGTATGTAAGATTAATTTTGAATTTCCCTGTTTTTCGTGTGGTCAGCTAAACGTTGCCTTTTCGCGCTTTGAAGGACCGCCTTCGTTGTTGTTGTTGTAACAGCGGGTGGTTAGCTGGGGTGATAATTCTTTATGCCGATTTTCAATTTATCGGTACTCGATCGGGCATATAATCCGATTATTATACGAACATTGTTGGCAACTCTGTTTCGTTCCTTTGTAGATAACAAGGTTTGTGTCAAGGATTGTAAGGTGTTGTTGTGAGTTTAACCGCCAATTTCCACCAGAGATGGCGCCAGCTGGCTTGTTGATTTGTATGAGATGTTTATAAATCATTTTCATTCTTCCTTGGTCCTTGCACAATCTGGATTTTTGTAGTAAATGCGTCTATGATGAGTTTTGTTGGCTGGAGAACTCGAAAGTATTTGAAAAGTAATTAATTTTTCATCGATGTTGATTTGGCCAGTGCCACGGCCGGGAATCGAACCCTGCACCTTCGGATTACTAATCTACATCACTTCCACTGAGCTATCGAAGGCTTCATTGTTTGTTTTTGCGGCGGAAAACTAATCAAAAAACATTGTTTATCATACCAGTCTCTGCTGAGTTTATTTGAAGACTTTTAATTGGGGCGAGACGAAGTTCGGTGGGTCCGATAGTATATCTATATATATATATAGAGAGAGATCAGCGTCGAATTCTGAGTCGATTTAAAGATTTTTTGTCCGTTAGTCCCCGCTTTTTTGCAGGCAAGCTTTTAACCTCTAAGCAGAGGTTTAGATCAAAGATGTGTAAGATCGGAAAAAATTACTCCCACCTTCCATACAAATTCCCTTTTTTTGGGGTATCCGTCTGTCTTACCCCGGCGAGACCGGCCGTGGCATAGTGGTTAGAACACGCGACTACCATGCGGGAGATCACAGGTTCAACTCCTGGCTCCAGTCATCTTAAAAGAAAAAAAAAATAAATTAATTTTTCTTTCATTGTCGGCTCCCCTCGAATGTTGTCGACTGCAACTTCGCAGTATTAAGTGTCGAGTCAATCAGCGTGTCTAGTAAGAGCTTCTCAAACAGTGACGTTTGCATTCGTCGATAAACAAGTAGATGCCGTTAGTTGTGAATCTAAAAATAGAAAGCGTGTTAATTCACAACAACGCGAGAAGCTATCCCATACCTCATTCATGGGGTGTAAAGGGAAATTAAGTTTTTAAGTTAAGTCTGTCTTACCCCGCGATTGCAGCCGTACTTTAAGAGCTTTCGAGTTAAAGTTTGGTGTGCAAGCTTCTATTCTTAAGCGAAGGTTAAGTTCTGAGAACATCGGACAAAAACTATTTCCACCTTCCATACAAACTCCCCCTTTAAAGGATTGTCCTTCTGTCTGCCCCGCGAATACACCCATGGATTAAGAGCTGCAGAGCTGAAATTTGGTATTCAAGCTTCTATCCTCTGAGTGGAGGAGCTGTGATTTAGTAGCAGAAGCTTCTGTCCTTCTACCGGAGGTTTATTTCTAAAATGAGCAAGATCGGTCAAAAACTACTCCCACCTTCTCCGCCACGCTTTGTCCGTTTTATTCAAACGCCAACGCTTTGTCCGTTTTATTCAAAGAAGTTTGGCCCGACAATTCAGCTTAAAAAAAACTGCACACCACACTGTAACGGGAATTGTATGCAAATCCTTCTCACGCAATATTTCTGGGTTGGCACCACTTCATCTGCGACAACTATGTTTGTTTAGGTTGCCGTTCAGAACGAAATGAGCCTCATCAGACATGATGGCAGCGGCTTTTATCAGCCACCCTATATATACATTTCACACTTGTTTTTTTGCACACCAACTTACTCTCCGCTGACTAAACTCCTTTTTCTTTGCAGGATTTTATGGAATTTTCAATGAACACCGTAGTGCAATGGGTATAGTGTATAACAATACCTACACCAGATGTTTATAGTAATAACTATTTTATCTTACAGCCTGTGTTGGAAAATATCACCTTGCGAATGACGACCATGTGAAGGATACAAAAGATCGTTTCTATACAGTCCTACAATGCAACAATTTTAATAAATTACCACAATCTGTGACTTTAACTAATACAGATACAACTGTTCTAATTGATTTCACCTTTGAAGAAACTTATTTAACACCAACTATATCTAATGGACCACTAGAGGGCAAAGGGCCATATCGCTTTAAACTTGCCTACTTCAATTGGTTGACTCGTAATCCAGAGGAATGGAACTACAATGAAGTAACATTTCCAGCCGAACTGCATTTAGTGTTCTACAGCATTAAACATGGATATTATGAAGAGGCTCTTAACCATAACGAGGGTATTGCTATATTGTCATCTGGTTTCAAGGTAAAAACAAGACAAAGTAGCAAAAATGTTTGACACAATGTTTGAATGATGAAACATGTAGTGAAAAATGTATATAACGAAAATTATTATCCTCTCTTGTTTGCTAGGTTAGAACATTGAATTACAATTGGCAACTGGACCAACTCATAGAGGGTTTACAAAATATACCTGTAGCTTTGACAAATACTACTGTAGAAATATTTCCATTAATGGGGTTAATACCCAGTGTTGCTTCTGAATATTATACCTATATTGGATCAATGATATCCACAGGAATGACAACGCCAATATGCAAACCGGATGTTATATGGATTGATTTTGAACATGCGCTTAAAGTTAATCCCGCTCAGGTTTGTAGCATAGTGAATGACAAATGCAGTTTAACAGGGATACAAAAATTGCAATTCTTTGTTTTAAGGTGGCGGCATTTCAAAAAATGCAATCACATAATGGACAGCCGGTTATAAGCGTTATACAGCAATACGAAGGTCCTAAATCTATTATATATAGAGTAACAGAAACTAAAAATCGTTCACTACTGGTAACGAATAATCAACATCGTTTTACAGCAGTCGGTGGCATTGTAGTGGTATTGGGAGCTTTGGCGTTATTAATCAATTGAAATGTAAGATGCTGTGCTTAAAATTGTAAGCTTTCGGTGTATGTGTGATTCATAAAAAATAAATTTTGTTGTGTGAATTAATAAATTTTGACCCAAATTCGGTAAAATTTTTTCAAAGGAATGAATAAAAATATAGCATCACAATCATTACTTGTGGTCACTAAATTGAAAAATAAGAGTTCATGATCTAAGCACTTGTTTTCATTATGACACTGTGGAACATTTTCGGAGTCATTGTTTGGCGGGTGAGAAATTCTGGGACTTTATTCCGTAGAACGTCAAACTTTTTGGGGGTTTTACTATACTGACATAGTAGTTTCATCTTACTGTTGCCCTGTGGACCTCTTTCTGGCTCTGCGGTGGCGAAAAGAGGTATAAAGATGGTACCACGGGCGGCTGGGGGCCCTAAGTAGCGTAAAAACTACTTACCCACCGAATGGGTATGGAACAGTGTTCTGTGCCTCGTGGTGGTTGTTGGTTAAAACTCAATGTTACGCGAGTAGACTAAGAGTTTGATGTTCGAGAGAAATGGAGCTGGGTGTCCCTTGATACCATACGAGTCTTGCATCTCTCATTGCGCATCAAACACTATCTTGGTCGAAAACATAACTAAGAATTTTTGATTGATTTGAACACTTAACAAGTGTGTTCATAATACTGCAGTAAAGTATGAAGGTAATATTTGTCAATTAAATGTTGTGATTGTCCTGCTTGTATTTCCAAGGAAATACAAGTGAAATGAATGGTATTATTGGAAACTGGCCTGACGGAGTGGTAATGCGCTCGCTGATGGCAGTGGAAGGAATGCTGGGTATCGTTGGAAGCTAGCCTGAGGGAGTGGTAATGCGCTCGCCGACGGTAGCAGAAGGGATACGTGTCTGTTTATTTTGAAGTTTTTATCCCAGAGTGGATATAAAATGAAGAGATGTCAGATGTAGGCCGGCCGGATGGGGAACCTCGGTTCCTAGCAGATGGCGGCGTGGGCGCACTTGTGGTGTGAGGAAGATGAGCGTTGGACATTATTTGATTGAAATAACAAGTGCATGTACTTGTACATGTAACTTAAAGTAGCAAATAATTTGGAGTGGGGGGCCAAATCGAACGGAGTGCAAGACTTGAGCTTGTACTTGCCAGTCAATATGGTACCCTCACAAAAGAAATATAAACAATTTGAACATCCTTTTTGGATAGAAGAATTAGATCCGGGCCTTAACAGCGGCCTAGTAGTATGTTCCAGTGGGGTTGAGCCCACCGTGGAGTTAAGCCCTCACGGGCAGGTATTCACGTAAAGCCAAAGGACATCTGTTGCACTGTGTTATTACACAATAAATCCAAATTATTGTTACAATGTGCGTATGATTAATCCAAATTCCGCATACAATTAATATTACTCATACGCTGTACAAACACATAGAGCGAGCACTATATGTATGTTATGGCAACCTGGCAGGGAATTTCACACCCCCATAGTTTGGCTGTTGCACTGTGTAATATGTGTCTACCAGTCAAGATATCAAGTCAAGTTAATATGTTAAGTTAATATTGTGTATATGATACAATTTTCTACCACACATTGAAATCTAAGATTACAAATTAACTTTTAATCTTTGCTAAAATACATACAGCTCTTATCTTATCTAACGTGCAATGCTTGATATCCCTCCTTTTTACTTAGAAAAGTGTTAGGCGAAATTTAATCACAATTTTTTCTTTTGCACCAAAACATACAATTAGGTTTTAACCTCTATTAACTTTGTCTTTTTTTTTTTTTGCCATATCATCGTCACCGTCATCATCGTCATCTGTGTTGACTAATCTTTTTTTTTCTTCGCTCTGCTTTGCTTTGCTTTGTCCACCGCAAACCTTTAACAACCAGCTCATACAATGGACCGACCAGGCATTTGATGACTTGGTCGTGGTTTCTTCCAATGAAGTGGAGTGCTTTGGTTGCAGGAACCCTTTCAGCGACTTTGGACGAGCAATCATTATGGTTTTCTATTCGTCCCCTTTTGCTATTTTCTAGTCAATTTTTTTTCGTTTCTTTCGTTGATTTCATAGCGCATTTTATATTCATGGTCCTGTATCTTGTTGAGATTTTGAGCTTTTTTTTTTCTCTGCTTGCATTGCTTTTCTTCGTAAGTAATATTGCAGAACAAATTGTTGGTCCTATAGTCTTCGCTGAACTAGTGCGTGAAAGAAGCAAAATTACGCTAAAGATGTGTGCAGGAGAAAATCTCATCATCATGGTGGTAAGAAGATAACAACGGCTGTTGCAGAGAAAAAAAGTTTAGGATGATGTTTGCAAGAAAACACACACAATCACACTCACTCTAATGCAGAAAATAAAATATGTGAACAGCACTAGTATTATCTTTAGTAGGATAGATCACACAGTGGATTATATATGTTTATTGGTGTTATATTGGAAGTATGATGAGTTTGGTGACATTGATTTTTTATACCCTTTACCAAATGCACGAACGGAGTGAAGGGCTGATATCTTAATTTTGTTCTTCCATTTGTAACGCCCACAAGGAGGCGTGGTAGGTATAACAATATATAAAAGGCTTGGGTGACTGACTGATCATTCCCCAGCCCAAACGGCTAAAGCTAGAATCTTGAAATTTGGCATGTAAGTTCCTTTTATGCACTAGAAGGGATTTTTGGAAATTCGGATCGTACAGGGGTAAAATGGAAGTGGCACCGCCTTTTACAGCTCTATATTTGAAATGACTGTATGTATCTCGAATGTTGTCGACAGCAACTTCGCAATATTAGTGTCGAGTCAATCGGCGTGTCTAGTAAGAGCTTTTCAAACAGTGACGTTTGCATTCGTCGATTAACAAGTAGATGCCGTTAGTTGTGAATCTAAAAATAGAAAGCGTGCTAATTCAAAACAACGCGAGAAGCTATCCCATACCTCATTCATGGGGTGTAAAGGGAAATTAAGTAAGTAAGTTATGTATCTCATCACCCATTATAGGCACGAAGTTGCGATTTGATACATATGTTGGTCGCAAACGAAAAATAATTTTTGTTTGTGGAAAGAAGGCGGTGCCTCGCCCTTCTAGAAAAATCGTTATATTCGCCAAATTAATGGAATGATTTCAATGAACTTTTCATTGCGAGGTACCGCCCACAGGGCCTCTATCATAGGCTACATAAAAACATAATTACAAAATGGGGCGTGGCACCGCGAACCATTAAAGGCACGAAGATGTGTTTTGCCACATATGTTATTAGTACAAGGAGGATTACGTCTCGCTAGGGAAATGAGAGGTGCAACGACCCTTTTAAAAAAATTGTTATATCGGCCAAATAAATGCAATGCAATTTTTATAGTGTGGTACTATCCGTAGGCGACATGAAAACATAATTAGACAAAGCGTGGTACCGCCCACACAAACAGAAAATCCATTCGGTTATATCTCACCAGCCATTAGTGATATGAAGATAAGATTTCCAACATATGCTACATAGGTACAAGAAGGCTTACGTCTCGCGGGGAAATGGGTATGCCACGCCCCTTTGCAAAAATGGTTCTTCTTCTTAATTGGCAGCAGCAACAGAAATTCAACAGTCTCTAGAATACTGTAGAGCAAGACCGGTAGGATCAGAGTCTGGTAGAGTTGGAACTTTGTTCTTAGAGAGAGCGTTTTGTCATTAAATCGCTTGCTTTGCGCATAGTAGCAGCGGTTTGCGATCTATACTCGTCTCTTGATTTCCAGGCTGACCGTATTATTAGCGTTTATGGCGAAGCCAAGGTAGACAAAATCATTTACCACTTCAAAGTGATAGTTGTCAACGTTCATGCAGCGTCCCAGACAGGTGGACTCTTTGTTCGTTGTAACAAATAACTTGGTTTTGTCACGCAGCGTCCCAGACGAGTGGACTCTTTGTTCGTTGAAACAAATAACTTGGTTTTGTCCTCATCTATCGCCAGACCCACTTCCACCGACTGCTTTTCAATGCTCGAAAAAGCCGCAGTAACATCCCGCAATCCACGGCCAATGATATCTATATCATCGGCATACGCGAGCAGCATGTGACTTCTGTTACAGATGGTACCATTCCTGTTTACTACAGCCTTCCGCATGATCCAGAGATCCGATGTTAAAGAGATCGCAAAACAGACTATTGTCTTGTCTAATGCCTCGTTTAGAAGAAAATGACTCTGTCAGATTTCCAGATTTTGAATATCTGGTCGGTCGTGAATTTAACAGGTCTAAAGCCACACTGATAACGTCCAATCAGGTTCGCCAGAATGGGCTTTAGTTTTTCACATAACACACTAGACAGGACCTTGTATGCGATGGGTAAAAGGCTAATCCCGGATAGTTGGTACACACTCTTCCATTCCTTTTTTTAAGCACAGGACATAGAATACTCAGATTCCAATCATCGGGCATGCATTCCTTCAGCCAAATCGTATGGTCCGTCGGCTCCCGCAACTTTATTATTTTTAAGCCTTCCGTTCGCCCTGGTGATCTCGTTTTGGCTCGGTGGTGGACAATCTGGACAATCTACTGCGTCGTCTATGATTGGTGTGATTTCGTCACTTATGCTGCCTTGGGAACGAGTAGAGATCGAAAGTGTTCCCTTCATATTTGTAGCACACTCTGAGTCTCAGTGACCAGATTTCCAAATATGTCCTTACTGGTGAGGATCGCTGTTCCAAAACCTTAGCATTTAACCTTTTGATAGAACTTTCGGGCTTCTCCTCTATCCATCTAGTTTGCAATATTCTGGCTCTCTCTTTTCTTCCACAGACGCTTTTTTCGCCTGAACAGGCGTTTCATCTCCCTCTCCTTACCATTATAACGCTCCGTCACCGCACGCGTCGCCATTGGCTGCAGTTATGCCTGGTATGCGCATCTATTACCTCAGCATTTTCGCGATGTTCATAATCGTACCAGGGCTTTTCTGAGAGTCGTTGTTCATAACCTAGTACGGTTGTTGTGGCAATGGTCATATAATTCGCATTATTCTGCCACTGTGTGTCGGATACATCAGAACTAGAGGGGTTTGTTTGAAGTAATTGTGAGAGTTGGTTGGAGTAGGCATTGGCTATCTCAGTGGTATGCAGCTTTGTGATGTCTAGCTTGCTTTGCGTTTGATTACGAGTGTTTTTAGCACTACTTAATCGTGTACGTACCTTAGCTGCAACTAGGTGGTGATCCGAGGAAATATTTGCACCGCGCATCATACGCACATCCATAACGCTTGAGACATGCCTTCCATCAATTACCACGTGATCAATCTGATTTCTTGTATTTTTTGGAGGTTGGAGTTCGGTCAAAAACATCTCCCACCTTCCATAAGCTTTAAGATTGTCCGTCTAGCTGTAGTTTAGGAAATGTCGAGCTAAAATATAATGTGCGTGCTTATATCATTTAAGGGGAGGTTTAGTTCTAAGATGAGTGAGATCGGACATAAACTACTTACATCTCGTTTTTGGGAGTATCCGCCTGTTTCTACCCCCGATTACAGCAGTAGTTGTAGAGCTATCGAGCTGAAACTATTGCAATGTAGTTGCCTAGTAACATCTTTTCACATCAATCACTTCAAAGCAAATACCATTCAGTTAATTTAAAACAGCGCTCCCGCCTGTCTTAAGATGTAATAAGGATTTATAATTATAATTTATTACTTCGCTCGCAGCAGCTGTCATAGCTGAAATATTTGCATATACTTTGAAAAAGGCTAGATTATTAGCTGAAAGTTATTTACCCATCGTCTTGACCTTTTGGCTGAAGTCTACGTGTGCCTAGCACTTGGGTACATGACCCTCGTAAATAGTGCTTAACCCACCCAAGACAACGACAACGACAACGAAAACGCAATAATACCAACGACAACAGCAACAACAAGAACATCATCGAAATGCCTCAATAAAAAAAGGAGTGCAGAAAAAATAATTAAAAACGCAACCTTGATGAAAAGAAAATGAAATGCTTACGAAGCATTAAGAAATTACAAAAGACCCATGTTAAAACTTAAAATAGCAGACAAAAATAACAACAAAAAACACACTAGAAAAAATAACAACGATGAAGAAAATGAAAAAGGAAATGATAGAAAATTTAACGAAAATGCCAAAGGAGCAAGCGTCATCTAACTGTCGGAGGAACGATGCTTAGTAGTGAAAAATGTATATAACGAAAATTATTATCCTCTCTTGTTTGCTAGGTTAGAACATTGAATTACAATTGGCAACTGGACCAACTCATAGAGGGTTTACAAAATATACCTGTAGCTTTGACAAATACTACTGTAGAAATATTTCCATTAATGGGGTTAATACCCAGTGTTGCTTCTGAATATTATACCTATATTGGATCAATGATATCCACAGGAATGACAACGCCAATATGCAAACCGGATGTTATATGGATTGATTTTGAACATGCGCTTAAAGTTAATCCCGCTCAGGTTTGTAGCATAGTGAATGACAAATGCAGTTTAACAGGGATACAAAAATTGCAATTCTTTGTTTTAAGGTGGCGGCATTTCAAAAAATGCAATCACATAATGGACAGCCGGTTATAAGCGTTATACAGCAATACGAAGGTCCTAAATCTATTATATATAGAGTAACAGAAACTAAAAATCGTTCACTACTGGTAACGAATAATCAACATCGTTTTACAGCAGTCGGTGGCATTGTAGTGGTATTGGGAGCTTTGGCGTTATTAATCAATTGAAATGTAAGATGCTGTGCTTAAAATTGTAAGCTTTCGGTGTATGTGTGATTCATAAAAAATAAATTTTGTTGTGTGAATTAATAAATTTTGACCCAAATTCGGTAAAATTTTTTCAAAGGAATGAATAAAAATATAGCATCACAATCATTACTTGTGGTCACTAAATTGAAAAATAAGAGTTCATGATCTAAGCACTTGTTTTCATTATGACACTGTGGAACATTTTCGGAGTCATTGTTTGGCGGGTGAGAAATTCTGGGACTTTATTCCGTAGAACGTCAAACTTTTTGGGGGTTTTACTATACTGACATAGTAGTTTCATCTTACTGTTGCCCTGTGGACCTCTTTCTGGCTCTGCGGTGGCGAAAAGAGGTATAAAGATGGTACCACGGGCGGCTGGGGGCCCTAAGTAGCGTAAAAACTACTTACCCACCGAATGGGTATGGAACAGTGTTCTGTGCCTCGTGGTGGTTGTTGGTTAAAACTCAATGTTACGCGAGTAGACTAAGAGTTTGATGTTCGAGAGAAATGGAGCTGGGTGTCCCTTGATACCATACGAGTCTTGCATCTCTCATTGCGCATCAAACACTATCTTGGTCGAAAACATAACTAAGAATTTTTGATTGATTTGAACACTTAACAAGTGTGTTCATAATACTGCAGTAAAGTATGAAGGTAATATTTGTCAATTAAATGTTGTGATTGTCCTGCTTGTATTTCCAAGGAAATACAAGTGAAATGAATGGTATTATTGGAAACTGGCCTGACGGAGTGGTAATGCGCTCGCTGATGGCAGTGGAAGGAATGCTGGGTATCGTTGGAAGCTAGCCTGAGGGAGTGGTAATGCGCTCGCCGACGGTAGCAGAAGGGATACGTGTCTGTTTATTTTGAAGTTTTTATCCCAGAGTGGATATAAAATGAAGAGATGTCAGATGTAGGCCGGCCGGATGGGGAACCTCGGTTCCTAGCAGATGGCGGCGTGGGCGCACTTGTGGTGTGAGGAAGATGAGCGTTGGACATTATTTGATTGAAATAACAAGTGCATGTACTTGTACATGTAACTTAAAGTAGCAAATAATTTGGAGTGGGGGGCCAAATCGAACGGAGTGCAAGACTTGAGCTTGTACTTGCCAGTCAATATGGTACCCTCACAAAAGAAATATAAACAATTTGAACATCCTTTTTGGATAGAAGAATTAGATCCGGGCCTTAACAGCGGCCTAGTAGTATGTTCCAGTGGGGTTGAGCCCACCGTGGAGTTAAGCCCTCACGGGCAGGTATTCACGTAAAGCCAAAGGACATCTGTTGCACTGTGTTATTACACAATAAATCCAAATTATTGTTACAATGTGCGTATGATTAATCCAAATTCCGCATACAATTAATATTACTCATACGCTGTACAAACACATAGAGCGAGCACTATATGTATGTTATGGCAACCTGGCAGGGAATTTCACACCCCCATAGTTTGGCTGTTGCACTGTGTAATATGTGTCTACCAGTCAAGATATCAAGTCAAGTTAATATGTTAAGTTAATATTGTGTATATGATACAATTTTCTACCACACATTGAAATCTAAGATTACAAATTAACTTTTAATCTTTGCTAAAATACATACAGCTCTTATCTTATCTAACGTGCAATGCTTGATATCCCTCCTTTTTACTTAGAAAAGTGTTAGGCGAAATTTAATCACAATTTTTTCTTTTGCACCAAAACATACAATTAGGTTTTAACCTCTATTAACTTTGTCTTTTTTTTTTTTTGCCATATCATCGTCACCGTCATCATCGTCATCTGTGTTGACTAATCTTTTTTTTTCTTCGCTCTGCTTTGCTTTGCTTTGTCCACCGCAAACCTTTAACAACCAGCTCATACAATGGACCGACCAGGCATTTGATGACTTGGTCGTGGTTTCTTCCAATGAAGTGGAGTGCTTTGGTTGCAGGAACCCTTTCAGCGACTTTGGACGAGCAATCATTATGGTTTTCTATTCGTCCCCTTTTGCTATTTTCTAGTCAATTTTTTTTCGTTTCTTTCGTTGATTTCATAGCGCATTTTATATTCATGGTCCTGTATCTTGTTGAGATTTTGAGCTTTTTTTTTTCTCTGCTTGCATTGCTTTTCTTCGTAAGTAATATTGCAGAACAAATTGTTGGTCCTATAGTCTTCGCTGAACTAGTGCGTGAAAGAAGCAAAATTACGCTAAAGATGTGTGCAGGAGAAAATCTCATCATCATGGTGGTAAGAAGATAACAACGGCTGTTGCAGAGAAAAAAAGTTTAGGATGATGTTTGCAAGAAAACACACACAATCACACTCACTCTAATGCAGAAAATAAAATATGTGAACAGCACTAGTATTATCTTTAGTAGGATAGATCACACAGTGGATTATATATGTTTATTGGTGTTATATTGGAAGTATGATGAGTTTGGTGACATTGATTTTTTATACCCTTTACCAAATGCACGAACGGAGTGAAGGGCTGATATCTTAATTTTGTTCTTCCATTTGTAACGCCCACAAGGAGGCGTGGTAGGTATAACAATATATAAAAGGCTTGGGTGACTGACTGATCATTCCCCAGCCCAAACGGCTAAAGCTAGAATCTTGAAATTTGGCATGTAAGTTCCTTTTATGCACTAGAAGGGATTTTTGGAAATTCGGATCGTACAGGGGTAAAATGGAAGTGGCACCGCCTTTTACAGCTCTATATTTGAAATGACTGTATGTATCTCGAATGTTGTCGACAGCAACTTCGCAATATTAGTGTCGAGTCAATCGGCGTGTCTAGTAAGAGCTTTTCAAACAGTGACGTTTGCATTCGTCGATTAACAAGTAGATGCCGTTAGTTGTGAATCTAAAAATAGAAAGCGTGCTAATTCAAAACAACGCGAGAAGCTATCCCATACCTCATTCATGGGGTGTAAAGGGAAATTAAGTAAGTAAGTTATGTATCTCATCACCCATTATAGGCACGAAGTTGCGATTTGATACATATGTTGGTCGCAAACGAAAAATAATTTTTGTTTGTGGAAAGAAGGCGGTGCCTCGCCCTTCTAGAAAAATCGTTATATTCGCCAAATTAATGGAATGATTTCAATGAACTTTTCATTGCGAGGTACCGCCCACAGGGCCTCTATCATAGGCTACATAAAAACATAATTACAAAATGGGGCGTGGCACCGCGAACCATTAAAGGCACGAAGATGTGTTTTGCCACATATGTTATTAGTACAAGGAGGATTACGTCTCGCTAGGGAAATGAGAGGTGCAACGACCCTTTTAAAAAAATTGTTATATCGGCCAAATAAATGCAATGCAATTTTTATAGTGTGGTACTATCCGTAGGCGACATGAAAACATAATTAGACAAAGCGTGGTACCGCCCACACAAACAGAAAATCCATTCGGTTATATCTCACCAGCCATTAGTGATATGAAGATAAGATTTCCAACATATGCTACATAGGTACAAGAAGGCTTACGTCTCGCGGGGAAATGGGTATGCCACGCCCCTTTGCAAAAATGGTTCTTCTTCTTAATTGGCAGCAGCAACAGAAATTCAACAGTCTCTAGAATACTGTAGAGCAAGACCGGTAGGATCAGAGTCTGGTAGAGTTGGAACTTTGTTCTTAGAGAGAGCGTTTTGTCATTAAATCGCTTGCTTTGCGCATAGTAGCAGCGGTTTGCGATCTATACTCGTCTCTTGATTTCCAGGCTGACCGTATTATTAGCGTTTATGGCGAAGCCAAGGTAGACAAAATCATTTACCACTTCAAAGTGATAGTTGTCAACGTTCATGCAGCGTCCCAGACAGGTGGACTCTTTGTTCGTTGTAACAAATAACTTGGTTTTGTCACGCAGCGTCCCAGACGAGTGGACTCTTTGTTCGTTGAAACAAATAACTTGGTTTTGTCCTCATCTATCGCCAGACCCACTTCCACCGACTGCTTTTCAATGCTCGAAAAAGCCGCAGTAACATCCCGCAATCCACGGCCAATGATATCTATATCATCGGCATACGCGAGCAGCATGTGACTTCTGTTACAGATGGTACCATTCCTGTTTACTACAGCCTTCCGCATGATCCAGAGATCCGATGTTAAAGAGATCGCAAAACAGACTATTGTCTTGTCTAATGCCTCGTTTAGAAGAAAATGACTCTGTCAGATTTCCAGATTTTGAATATCTGGTCGGTCGTGAATTTAACAGGTCTAAAGCCACACTGATAACGTCCAATCAGGTTCGCCAGAATGGGCTTTAGTTTTTCACATAACACACTAGACAGGACCTTGTATGCGATGGGTAAAAGGCTAATCCCGGATAGTTGGTACACACTCTTCCATTCCTTTTTTTAAGCACAGGACATAGAATACTCAGATTCCAATCATCGGGCATGCATTCCTTCAGCCAAATCGTATGGTCCGTCGGCTCCCGCAACTTTATTATTTTTAAGCCTTCCGTTCGCCCTGGTGATCTCGTTTTGGCTCGGTGGTGGACAATCTGGACAATCTACTGCGTCGTCTATGATTGGTGTGATTTCGTCACTTATGCTGCCTTGGGAACGAGTAGAGATCGAAAGTGTTCCCTTCATATTTGTAGCACACTCTGAGTCTCAGTGACCAGATTTCCAAATATGTCCTTACTGGTGAGGATCGCTGTTCCAAAACCTTAGCATTTAACCTTTTGATAGAACTTTCGGGCTTCTCCTCTATCCATCTAGTTTGCAATATTCTGGCTCTCTCTTTTCTTCCACAGACGCTTTTTTCGCCTGAACAGGCGTTTCATCTCCCTCTCCTTACCATTATAACGCTCCGTCACCGCACGCGTCGCCATTGGCTGCAGTTATGCCTGGTATGCGCATCTATTACCTCAGCATTTTCGCGATGTTCATAATCGTACCAGGGCTTTTCTGAGAGTCGTTGTTCATAACCTAGTACGGTTGTTGTGGCAATGGTCATATAATTCGCATTATTCTGCCACTGTGTGTCGGATACATCAGAACTAGAGGGGTTTGTTTGAAGTAATTGTGAGAGTTGGTTGGAGTAGGCATTGGCTATCTCAGTGGTATGCAGCTTTGTGATGTCTAGCTTGCTTTGCGTTTGATTACGAGTGTTTTTAGCACTACTTAATCGTGTACGTACCTTAGCTGCAACTAGGTGGTGATCCGAGGAAATATTTGCACCGCGCATCATACGCACATCCATAACGCTTGAGACATGCCTTCCATCAATTACCACGTGATCAATCTGATTTCTTGTATTTTTTGGAGGTTGGAGTTCGGTCAAAAACATCTCCCACCTTCCATAAGCTTTAAGATTGTCCGTCTAGCTGTAGTTTAGGAAATGTCGAGCTAAAATATAATGTGCGTGCTTATATCATTTAAGGGGAGGTTTAGTTCTAAGATGAGTGAGATCGGACATAAACTACTTACATCTCGTTTTTGGGAGTATCCGCCTGTTTCTACCCCCGATTACAGCAGTAGTTGTAGAGCTATCGAGCTGAAACTATTGCAATGTAGTTGCCTAGTAACATCTTTTCACATCAATCACTTCAAAGCAAATACCATTCAGTTAATTTAAAACAGCGCTCCCGCCTGTCTTAAGATGTAATAAGGATTTATAATTATAATTTATTACTTCGCTCGCAGCAGCTGTCATAGCTGAAATATTTGCATATACTTTGAAAAAGGCTAGATTATTAGCTGAAAGTTATTTACCCATCGTCTTGACCTTTTGGCTGAAGTCTACGTGTGCCTAGCACTTGGGTACATGACCCTCGTAAATAGTGCTTAACCCACCCAAGACAACGACAACGACAACGAAAACGCAATAATACCAACGACAACAGCAACAACAAGAACATCATCGAAATGCCTCAATAAAAAAAGGAGTGCAGAAAAAATAATTAAAAACGCAACCTTGATGAAAAGAAAATGAAATGCTTACGAAGCATTAAGAAATTACAAAAGACCCATGTTAAAACTTAAAATAGCAGACAAAAATAACAACAAAAAACACACTAGAAAAAATAACAACGATGAAGAAAATGAAAAAGGAAATGATAGAAAATTTAACGAAAATGCCAAAGGAGCAAGCGTCATCTAACTGTCGGAGGAACGATGCTTAGTAGATAATACACATTCAATCCGAAGATGTTGGCTGAGGGAAAGAGGCGGAAAAAAGCGCATTTGCATAGATGAGTAGATGAGTTCAGTTGTTGGAATTATAGTAACAACAACAACAACGCAAAGAATAACAAACATTATCTGGAGTGGTGGCAAACGACGCCAACACATAGAAGAGACAGTGGCACTAAACAAAAGCTTTTGTTCCGTTGTTTCGTTGCTCATTCATTTGCGTAACGTGAAAAGTGTCAATGCCTGTGTTTCTGAGTTTGTGTGTGTGTGTGTGTGTGTTTGTCTCGTATATACAAACGAATACTGAGAATGACATTCAAAACGATTGACTTTATTTTTGCCTTAAAATAGGGGATAGGTATAGACGGTTGCGGTGAAATAATGCAAAGCTGGGTAAATCGATGATTGGAATTTGAGCGTTTTTTTGTCCTGTGCTTAAGAAAGGCGATCCAAGTATGTGCTCCAACTATCGCGAAATTAGCATTTGAAAGACTAAAGCCCATCTTACCGATCCTGTGTAAGACCTAGTAAACATATTCCACATATTCACGTTACGAAAAATCCTAGAGAAGACCCAAGAAATGCAGATCGAAACTATTAGATGCTATAGCCGAGTTTGGTATACCGGCGAAGTTGATACGACTTTGCGCAATGACAATGGCCAACATGAAATCTTCATTAAAAATAGGGAAAAATCTCACCAAGCCATTTTCTATCAAGCGACGATTTAAACAAGGTGATACGATCACTTTAGGCTGTAGTAAACATGACGGGTACCATTTTTAATAAAAGTCACAAGCTGTTTGCTTATGCCGATGATGTAGATGTCAATGGCCGAGTACTGGAGGATGTTACTGCAGCGTTTTCAACCAATGAGAAGCAGTCGGCAGAAGGAGGAATTAATTGCTTCAACAAACAAAAAATCCATTCGTTTGGAACTTTGAAACGTTCAATTTTTTGATTTAATAACAAAGCCCTCTACGTTCACGCCAAATATTTTATTTTTATTTCAACGAAGCTGACTTATTCATCTGTCCACTGCTGTCAACCATAAGCTTTCATCTCTATTTTCTAGCAGTGCGCTGGCCGAGCCCAGATATCGCCCTTTGCACTGTATGACATATGAAGCGATTAGCATTATTCAACCCGGAGTCACATCAGTAACATACCACTAGAAGACATGCACTTACTTATATATAGCAATTTTGTACATATATCCCAGAAAAGGTGCGAAGTGTACCAGAATAAATTATTGAAGTTTATTATTATTTGAGTGCGTTTATATTTTCTCTTAAAATATTGCCGGTGCCATTCCCCCCCCCGCATGATAATTTTGTTCCTTCGAGCCGGACGAACAAACATCCAATTCTACCACACACTGATCATACCTGAACCTTATACCGATGATACAAATGTCATTGGCCGAAGATTGCGGGATGTTACTGCATCCATTTCAAGTATTGAGAAGCAGTCGGTAGGAGTGTGAGTTAGTGATAAAGGAAGCGTTATCTGTTTCAACGAACAAAGAGTCCACTCGTTTTGAACGCTGCGTGAACGTTGACAACTATAACTTTTGAGTGGTAGATGATTTTGATTTAATTACAAAGCCCTCTCTCGACGAACAAAGATTGTGCCACACACTGATCCTACCCCTACAAAGCAGAATTCTGGGTAATGAAACAAGCCGATTAATCTATTCTGGGAGTTTTCGAGAAATAAATACTTACCGTCGTCGAATAAACCATAAGCTGTGGGCAATGGATGAAAATGCTCGAGCTCGAATGACTTGAATGACCGAATGACGAACTATCTATGGAGCGCAAAAGATCAAAGCAATTGGAATTCTTTTCTACGTACCGCTACTGATGGATGGCATTATGATACCGCTTCTAAATAAGAAGAATAAGAATAGAGCCGTTGCCACTTTGCTGGTCCTGATATGAGTTTTCAGACTCAAATTTAGTTAACTGTCCAGTATAAGTCCCAGATAATTAACAGTATCGGAAAATGTAAGTGAGAATGCATATTGTCCGAGTTTTGGCAAATTGAGGGATTTTGTATCTCCGAGTGAATAGCACCAGTTCCATTTTTAGAGATATGTCATATGCATAAGCGACCGTTGCACACGATTTGACCACAAAAACAAGGCAAGTGGATATCTCCCGATAAAGTTACGAGAAACCAAATAGATCACGTTTTAATCGATGGAAGGCACGCGTCTAGTGTCTTAGACGTACGAGTGATAAGGGGTGCGAACATCAACTCGGATCACCACCACACTGCATACTATGCTATGCAGGGCGAACATCCTGTATAAATGGTGAAGCCCGATAATTCTACCAGAAGATAAATTGTAGGGTACATGGAACAGGTATTCCCTCCTGTAAAGACAAGGATGGTCATCTCGTTACTGAGAGCGTACTGAGAATATGGAAAGATCACTTCTGCAGACTATTGATGTCTGAAAACTCGGTTACTGAAGACAGTGTACCAATCCGACACGATAATATCGAGTGTCTCCCTCCGTGTCAAGTTGGAATAAAAGCTGTCGTATTCCTCCTAAAGAACAATAAAGCCGATGGGGCTGATAGTCTTCCAGCTGTCCTATTTTCAAAAAAGGTGTCCGTAGTGAATGTAAAAACTACCGTGGAATTGGCCTCTTACCGATTGCGTATAAGCTAACCGATGAGAAGCAAATCGACATTTACCACCTCTTTGTCGATTACAAAGCTGCCTTTTATAGTCCCACCAGGCATCGACTATACGAAGCCATGTCTAACTTCGGTATGCCTGCGAAGATAATTCGTATCTGCCGGTGTACTCTTACGTATACCAAATCCTCTATTCGGATTGGCAAGGATCTATCGGCCCCAATCGATACGACGGGAGGTTTTAAACAGAGTGATGGTTGGTGATGCATACTTTGGCAGTGAATGAGGACAAGACGAAGTTAATGGTATCATCGAACAAAATGTCCGCCAGTTGGGGATGCAGCGTGAACGTTGAGAACTACTGCTTTGAGGTACTGGATGAATTTATCTATCTTCGGATCCGCCATGGACAAAAACAACAGTGTCAGCTTAGAAATAAAACAGAGAATAGTGCTTGCCACCAGATGTTTCTTTGGGCTACGCGAGCACTTCATAAACACCCTATCTCGAAAAACTAAAGTCTAACTGTATCAGGTACTAATTTTACCGGTTCTGCTGTATTCCCCAGAATCTTGGGTGCTTAGCCAGGCGGATACAGCTCATCTGACGGTGTTTGAGAGAAAAATACTCCGCAAAATATATGGACCCATTTGCGTAAACGGCGAGTTCAGGATTCGTATGAATGGTCAAGCGAATCAAAATGCAACGATTACACTGGCTGGCCCATTTTGTGAGGATAGAGACCTCTATGAAGACCTCAAATGACGGCGCAAGAGAGGGAGATTGCGACTACGTTGGAAGGACCAGGTGGAGGAATCACTGACGCTGCTTGGTAGGACAGGAGACGGTGCGCACAAGATCGAATTGAATGGAAAGCTCTTATCATTTCGGCCTCTGACTTAGACAATAAGATATAAATATTAGACCATTTCATTTTACCAATTTTTTCGAAAAGTCATTGGGATAATATATTTTCTAATTCTACTTAAAAAAACAAAAATTTTGGTATATAAAACTTGAAAATTGATCGACGTTTAGGGGTCGCGCAAAATCGTTTAAGGTTTTTGGCTGCAAAAAGGCATGTTTCAAAAATACTGATTTACTTATATGATTAAAAGTTTTGATACGCTTGACCGATTTTAATCAGATTAGACTTGTTTTAAAGGTAATAATATTTCACACATTTTCTGTGAAGACATCAAAACATTTTAGATAATAGTTTGAATTTAATAACCTTTCAAACCTAAAAATTTTTAAATTTTAATTCAAAATTTACCTACTTTTTTTTTTTAGTTATGGGTCTAATTTTTGTTTATCTTTAAATGCACAATTGACAAACACTTTCTAACGACACTTTTGATGTATGGCAGTACCATGCAAATGACATATGTTCAGCAGCAGCAATAATAACACAAGGGAACAAAATTTAACTTTTTGAGTGTTGTTTGGTATTCGATAGCTGTTTTTTACTAATTTGAGGTCGCTAATTTCAAATCTAATCTCCATTTTTCTCCATCAGCTCGAATTTTTAAGTTACAGGTACTTATCGTATTTTCGACTTTTTTCCAAAAAATTATAGTTAAAAAAATCATAATTTTTTTTTCATAAGCCGGATTTTAATTTTTTTTTTTTAAAGATATCGTTGTTACCTTTGAAAAAAATAAAATTTTTTAATATTACAAAAAACAAAATGACTGAGTAACGGCTGTTTTATTCAAAAAAAAAAAAAAAATTACAAAAAAAAATTACACATTTTAATTTTCTTCAAGCTGAAAGTTAATCGGTTGGGGGCAAATTGTTATTTTTATTAGCTTTATTGAATATCATATTAAAATAGCTTTCTAAAACATGTATGTACATAATAATCGATTGAAAATTGAATGAGTTATGCTAAGTTCGGTAATAACAGATTTTTCGCAATTTTTTATTTCTACCCAAAAAAAATTTAAATTTTGTATTTTTAAAAATCATGACAAATTTGCAAATTTATTTATAGTTTAATTTATAGTTTTGCCTCCTATTACAATATTAATTAACTGACCAAATTTAATTAATCGGCAGTTGTCAATTTGGAAGTTCAGGGAAAAATATTAATTGTCCAAAAATAGGTCATTTTGTATGGGAGGTACCAGAAGGGGTGATCCGATATAGTGCAAATTCATTCCTGATTCATATTTTCATAACCGTGAAACTTACGCATAGTTTAACTGAATTCAGTGTACTTACAAAAAAGATATGTATGTAAGACTATTGGGGTGAGTTCGGTCATTTGTATGGGAGGTACCAGAAGGGGTATGGCAACGGTTTCGATTTTTTTAGGGTTTGTCTACTTTTGCAAGATAAATAAACTGACCAAATTTCAATATCCTCCGGTAGTCTGTTTGGCAGCTATCGAAGATATATTAATTATCCAAAAAAAGGTAATTTTGTATGGGAGGTACCAGAAGGGGTGGGGCTATTCCGCCCATTTACAATCCCATAAGTTCGTTTCGAAAAATATTAATACTGATAAATTTTCATAACGATCCGTTAAGGTTTGCTCGAGTTACACTTTCACAAACATATTAATAAATGTTATTTCTGTATGGAAATCGTGATTTTTGTAAATTTAGTTATCTCAGTAAATTGTTGACAAAATCAAAAGTTGTGCAGAGATTTTAATGAAATAAAGCTCATTTGATTCACACTATATTAAACTAAATGTTTTAAGACAAACACTGTGATTTGTGTTGCATTAATTTTTTATATGAATTTTTAAAAAACAAAAATTTTTTTTTTTTTGTAAATTTTTTGTTTTATTTTTTAAAACTACAACGATATCTCTGAAACTACTAAGCCAAATTAAAAACAATGTAGGCACGGATTAAAGATAATTTTGGTGACGAGTTTAAGTTTTTTTTTTTAATAGAATATGGTGAACCGTTTTCAAGTTAGTTAAATATTTGTAGTGGAGGTGCCTTAGTAACGGTATATCGCGAAAAGTCGAGCTGATACAAAAAAACCAACTGCAGATTTGGATTCAGCGTCCCAAATTACCTTTAAAACAATATTCAGTTCTTAAACAACAAATACCTTGTTCCCTTGTGTAATCAATAGTGATAAAAATTAAACGAAAACTGTGTACTATGTATATTTTTAGTAAGGAAAACGATTTAGGTAATTAAAAAGAAGATTTTTTTTCAAATTGGATACGATATCACCTTTTGTGTTCTTTTTGTATGTTTTATTGCGTTTTTAGATGACTTGTACTAATTAGTTTTGCTGGTTATTATCCTTCGTCAAAGTGTTGTTCACAGTTTTAATAAGCCCAATAGCAATCGTTGACAATGCTGATGTTTTTCACAATTTCTTTAATCCGTTTACAATTCTCATTCTTGGGCTAATTTGACGGGTGGATAGCAAGAAAACTGCTGCCTACTCCAATAATATCGAAGAATTTCATAGTATTTTCTGAAATAATTTTTGTAACATTTCCTTCGCAATCTTGGTCACCAGGATGCTTTAATGCAGATGTAATTTTAATTAAAGTTCCTTCGGTATGCGTGGGGTCGAAAAGAAAAAAGCCGAACGCGATGTCACTTATATACCATAAATGCCACACAAAAGTTTTGAGTGCAACATTTGCTATCATTTCATTTGATTTGCGATATTTTTTTAAGATTCTATCAACAAAATGTCGTTTAATGGGGCTTGTGTTGCAAGGGGACACGTAAACCAGTTTTGAATGTAAATTTTGACCACAAAAATGTTGATCTGAATTAATCCATTTAGCTCATCACCAGCGAAATAGTAAAAATTTCAGCAACAATTAAAAATTCTATTCATTATGTTATACATCAAAAGTATCGTTAGGAAGTGTTTGTCAATTGTGCATTTAAAGATAAACAAAAATTAGAGCCAAAACTAAAAAAAATAATTTTTTAATGGGCAAAAGTAGGTAAATTTTGAATTAAAATTTAAAAATTTTTAGGTTTGAAAGGTTATTAAACTCATACTATTATCTAAAATGTTTTGATGTCTTCACAGAAAATGTGTGAAATATTATTACCTTTAAAACAAGTCTAATCTGATTAAAATCGGTCAAGCGTATCAAAACTTTTAATCATATAAGTAAATCAGTATTTTTGAAACATGCCTTTTTGCAGCCAAAAACCTTAAACGATTTTGCGCGACCCCTAAACGTCGATCAATTTTCAAGTTTTATATACCAAAATTTTTGTTTTTTTAAGTAGAATTAGAAAATATATTATCCCAATGACTTTTCGAAAAAATTGGTAAAATGAAATGGTCTAATAAATATATATGTTGTCAAGTTGTTTTTAAGGCTAATAATAATAATATGCGACCATTGGGCAGCACTTCTTGTCCATCGTCATTAGAAGAGTATTGATGTTGAAAATCCATAGTAAAGAAACAAGAAACAACTATTGAGATGACCGCTTTATTTATCTACATTTCTTTCATTGAGTCAATTACAGATTTATGTTTGACATTGTTGAAGCATCTCTCAATGACCAGGTGGGCAGCAAATGTGCATTTCTTGTAGTTCAGGGATCTTTCTATAAGACTGATGTTACCATGAATATACACTTCGTATAGGTATGCTAAGTCTCAGATAGAGCTTTCGGTTAAGGATATGATATGATACATACATTAATTATTCTCTCCAAAGTTTTAAATAGGAAGGAAGATAGGCTAATCGGTCTAAAATCCCTGACCTTAGTATGGGAGCTTGCCCCCACCAGGAATTAAAACAATTTTGTTAGAATGTGACAAATACTACGCGTTAGTACTTCGAAGTTCTTCTGTAGATCTGGGCGAATATATTCCATTAAATTTTTCCCTTTTCTAACTTGATACTAAAAAAAAAAAATTAAATCACAAAACACAACGTTTAAGTAGAAAATTTCGAATAAATTTTTTCCAGTTTTTATCTCCCTACTTCAAAACTATGCAATCCAAAATTTATATACCTCCCTTGCATTTACATGTAGAATCTAAGCAAAAGGTTAGATTACAAAACATTAGAAAAACGTCAAGAATCTTTTTCGTTTTGTTTCAAGTGAAGTTTTTTCTTGTGCTTCTTGATAACACACCACCACCACCGCCAGTGTTCGAATTGTAAGCATTCTCTAGCAAAAAAACAAAAAAAGTAAGCCAAGATATTATTGCAAAAGTAACAACGCGTCACAGGAATGAAAGGATGCGTTTAGTTTTAAGCCGATGGCAATGTTTGTGTTACAAGGGTATTCGGCTACCGTAAATATTAGTCATTGCTGCTGTTGTTGTTGTTGTCATTGTGTTTTAAGCCAGTCAAGTGGAAAAGAGGTTCAAAAGACCAGTAAATGAGTTTAATTTTTGAACGAAGGCTGACCTACAATTGCCCGCCCGTCCTCCGTCCCCAAAATATAAGACATTTACTATAAACCATTGCTGTTGTTGTTTTGTCCTAAATTAAATGTTTTCATATCATTAATGATTTATGAGGGGAAATAAGGTAATTTTGTTAAATAAATAACCTTGTGCCTCGATTTGCTTTTAATTTTCATTAAGGGTTTATATTTTTTTTTGGCTCTGCCTCCTTGATTTTCCACCAGATTGAATGTAATGTCAACATAAAACTGAAAATTCTACAAAATATTTGTAGATAATTTTTTGCATCTTTTGTGTTCTGTGTTCTTCTATCCTCTCTCTCTACCTCTTGCTGTTGCTTTTCTCATCGTGTGCTCAAAGAACTTGCAGTGCAAATTTGTCTGGGGAATTACTTAAGTGGGTTGACTGGTTATTGGGCATATTGGGTAGGTATTAAATGTAGCAAAAGAAAAAAAAAACAAATAGAGATTCAAGGTTATCGCTACTAGCAAAAATATGGGTAACTCAATTGACAATATGTCAAGCGGCAGCTGGGCGTAATTAGAATGAAGCGCAAAAGTCCTTTGACTTTTGAGAGAACTGCACGGGTTTATTCTTTTAGGCAGCCACCTTGGTGTTCACTTGTTCACAAATTAACAAAAAGTTTCCAAATAAGCTGAAATGTTTTAGGTTTTTGTACACTTTCGGCGAATTTTAATTAAACTTTCTACACAGTTAGTTGATGTATTATGAACGAAACAAAAATATCCTTAATTAACATTTGTTATACTTTAATCCTTAAAGTTTTGATGAAAAGGTTAAAGGAAATTTATTGCAATTCCAGTTAAAATTATGAAAAATTAATGTAACATGAGAAGAATTTTAGAATTGTGTAGGCCGTGACAGTTCGTGGGGAGCTTTATTAACATAGTCAGCTTATAGAGATAGAGAATGTTTGACTTCCTTAGCTTGGGTATAAATAAACTTTGAAAAAACATTTAAAATTATTCTCGAAAAACTATTCTGTGTGTTATAAATTTGGGCAAAAAGTCATTACATAACACGGTTTACTAGGTAACTTTTGTAAGAAATATATTGTTTTGGCAATCAGTGTTAAATTTTTTCACGAAGTTCGATATATTGTATAGTTTTTTTAATTCCTTTCAAATAATATGTTTAATGAAGGTCCTCAGAAATGTCGATGGTTTTAGTGATAAAATCGGCTTTGGATACAAATCTTTAACCGCCAAGCCAGGTTTACAACTCACAGAGGCCAAATACGTTTAATTTGGTATGAATGGTGTTGCTGTAGCCTATTTTTGGATTTATGTCATGGTGACTGGGGAATGGCGAATTTTCTAATTTGAGTCTTTTTGATTGTTATTCATTTGGGGTAACCAGAAGCTCCCTTTGGAGGTTCACAAGCAGCTCACAACGTCCGAGAGCAAATGTGAGAAGGCGCAATGTTGAGTAACCTAAGCGGCATGCTACCACCGATGCGTCTTAGGAAGTAGGTAACAGAAGTAACTGAAGCTCAACACAGAGGCTCTCTTAGTGGCTTTGGCAGTCCCAAGAAACTTGGATCGGGAGCGGTGGCCTAATAAGCCACTTTTCTTAAACAAAACAATTTTTACGAAAACACGAAGAAAGGAACACCCCCAAATGTTGACGACCCCCGAAAACGTTATAAGGATGATTTGAGGATATGCACCTGGAATGTCCGAACTCTACACAGAGATGGTGCCTCTATCTAACTGGCGGATGCCTTCGACAAATACAAGGCTGACATCACCGCCATACAGGAAATGAGATGGACGAGACTGGGATGCACACGACGAAAGAACTGTGACATCTTTTACAACTGCCATGCAGAAAGACACGAATTTAGATATGGTTTCATATTCGGCAAGAGACTTTGACACCTGGTCTTGCAGTTTAACCTTGTGAGTGACCGAATGTCCACTATTCGCATCCGGACGAAATATTTTTACATTACGCTGATTTGACGATGACATTAAAGATGCATTCTATGAGCGCCTGGGGAAGATTTATGACCGCAGACATTAAAATTATTCTGGCAGGTTTTAATACTAAAATTGGAAGGAAAGAAGCTCTTGATCAGCAGTCGGAACATTCAGTTTACACAAGAACATTTCTGAAAACGGATTCAGACTGGTTAGTTTCGCGTCGGCAAGAAACATGGGTGTGAGTGGAACCAAATTCCTGCATAAAGATATCCACAATCCAACCTTGATATCTTCCGAGAAATCAGATTGATTGCGTGGTAATTGATGGAAGGCATGCCTCAAGCGTTATAGACGTGCGTTGTGATACGCTGTGTAAATATTTACTCGGATCACTACCTAGTTGCAGGCGAGGTACGCACACGTCTAAGTAGTGCTAAAAACGCTCGTAACCAAACGCAAAGGAAGCTAGATATCACAAAGCTGCATATCACCGAGATAGAAAATGCCTACTCCAATCAACTCTCTCAATTACATCAAACAAACCTGATGTTCTGATGTTCCCGACACACAGTTGTTGTTGTTGTTGTTGTAACAGCTGGTGGAAGTAGCTGGGGTTATAGTTCTTTATACCGATTTTCAATTTATCAGCACTCGATCGGACATATAATCTGATTATCATACGATCATTGTTGGCAACTCCGTTTTGTTCCTTTGTAGGTCACAAGGTTTGTGTCAAGGATTGTTATGTGTTGTTGTTGTGAGTTTTAACAGCCGAATTCCACCAAAGATGGCGCCAGCTTATTTTGTTGATTTATTTGCTATGTTGATTAGTCATTTTGCTTTTTGCTTGGCCCTTGCACATCCTAGATGTTTCCACTATCTTGGATAAGTTTTGTTGGCTGGAGAATTAGGATGTATTTGAAAAGTAATTTTTTATCGATATTGATTTGGTCAGTGCCCCGGCCGGGATTCGAACCCGGCACCTTCGGATTGCTAGTCTACGTCACTTCCACTGAGCTATCGAAGGCCACCCGACACACAGTGGCAGCATATTGCGAATTATATTACCACTGTCGCATCAACCGTACTGGGTTATGAAAAACCACTCTCAGACAAGCCCTGGTACGATGATGAATGTCGCGAAATGTCTGAGGAAATGGATGCTGCATACAAAGCAAAACTGCAGCCAATGGCAACGCTTGCTGTGACGGATCGATGCAATGAGGAGAGGAGGGAGATGAGTCGCCTTTTCAGGCGGAAAAAGCGTCTATGGAAGAAAATAGCGACCCAGGATATCGAAAATTACGGGGATAGATGTGAAGCTCGAAAGTTCTACCAAAAGGTTAAAAGCAAAGGTTTTAGAACAGACATCCCCACCTGTAAGGACAGAGACGGAAATCTAGTCACGGATACTCAGAGTGTGCTGCAAATATGGTGGGAACACTATCGGTCTCTACTCGTTCCCGAAGGCAGCATAAGTGACAAAATCACGCTAATCATAGACGACGGAGTAGATTGTCCACTACCGAGCCAAAACGAGATCACCACGGCGATCGCAAGGCTTAAAAATAATAAAGCTGCGGGAGGCGATGGACTACCGGCACACCTTTATAAAGCCGGCGTCAATAAGCTGGCAACATGTATGCACCAGCTAATAAACACAATTTGGCTAAAGGAATGCATGCCCGATGATTGCAATCTGATTATTCTATGTCCTGTGTTAAAGAAAGGCGATCCAAGTGTGTACACCAACCATCGCGGGATCAGCTTATTACCCACCGCATACAAGTGTGTTATGTGAAAGACTACAGCCCATCCTGGCGAACTTGATTGGGCCTTATCAGTGTGACTTGAGACCTCGTAAATCCACGACCTACCAGATATTCACACTACAACAAAGCCAGAAGAAGACCCAAGAAATGCAGATCGACAGCTACCATCTGTTCATCGACTAGAAAACTGCATTCGACAGTTCGATACGACAGAAATTGTTAGATGCGATGACTGAGTTTAGTATCGCTGCAAAATTTATACGGCTTTGCGGGATGACACGAAGTCTTCAGTGAAAATTGGCAAAAATCTGACAGAGCTATTTTCTTCCAAGCAAAGCTTTAGACAAGACTATAGTCTGTTTTGCCCTTTTTTTACATCGTAATGGAGATGATCATGCGGAAGGCTGCAGTAAACAGGAATGGTACCATCTTTAACAAAAGTCACATGCAGCTCACGTATGCCGATGATGTATATATATCGTTGGGCGTGAATTTCGGGGTGTTACTGCGGCATTTTTGAGCATTGAAAAGCAGTCGGTGGAAGTGAGTCTGTTGATAAATGAGGACAAAACCAAGTTATTTGTTTCAACGAACATGGTGTCTACTCGTCTTGGACGCTGTGTGAACATTGGGAACCATAACTTCGAAGTGGTAGATGATTTTGTCTACCTTGGCTCCGACATAAACAAAAATAATAATGTCAGCCTGGAAATCACGAAACGAGTATTGATCGCAAATCTCTGCTACTATGCGCTCAGCCAGCAAAAATCAAACTCTACCAAACTCTGATCCTACCTGTCTTGCTCTACAGCGCAGTATCCTGGGTAATGACACAAGCGGATCAATCTATTCTGGGAGTCTTTACAAGAAAAATACTTTGCAAAATATTTGGACCCAACATTGTTAACGGCGAGTATCGTCGTCGAATTAACCACGAGATGTGTGTGCTTTACAACGACATCTAAGTTATCAAGCGCTTTGAAATATTCCCAAACACATTGTACGAAAGGATGAAAATGCTCTAGCTCGAAAGGTCTCCGTCAATAAACTCGATGGTGGCGCTGGAGGGGGCAACCAAAATTTCGTTGTATGGACCAGGTGAAAGAGCTGTTATCTACACTTGGTGTGACTAACTATCTACGGAGCGCAAAAGACCGAAGCGCTTGGAATTCTTTTCTACGTGCGACTATTGATAGATGAATTTCTGTTGCTGTCGACACTGATCATCTATATATATAAATTGTCATAGCTACCACGCCTCTTGTAGGCGTTGCAAATGGAAAAACACTTATTTGATTAAAGTATTTAAATGGATTGTATATTCTGTTTGACCAGTGGAAATACTCATACCTGCACTTCTGAGTTTCATTCAGCCATTTGATTATCTCAAGGTCTATGTAATATATTTTTGTAATTTGTATTAAACCCTTTTGCTAACCATGTAAAAAGCGCTCATCATCTCACATCTATTGGTAACTGATCACTTCTGTTGTGTGTGTGTGTGTTTTTTTTCGCCTCCCGTTTACTATCAGCAAGCATTTTATTTTAATATCAGTTTGTTTGTTGAGCAATTCCCTTAAGTGTAATCGCATTGGGAGTTAACTATACGAATTGGGTGGAAAATTGGAAATGGAAACTGCTAACAGATATCAAATACGTATTATACATAGTTATAGATAGACCGACACGGCACACAGTCTGACAGATGCGAAATGAACACCCTAAAAGTTGCAGCAAATAGCAATCAGTAAAATTATATTCTATAGTTGTGTTTTTTTGTTCGCTGCCAACAGAAACAAACACTTTTTTCTATAAGCAATACTAAAAAGGATTTTCATGTCTTTTGCAGCTACTTGGAAAATATTACATTTTCCGTTGTTCCGTCTTATAGTTTTTTTCTCGTTTTTTTTGCTTTGTTATTTTTCTTCATATGTTTTTTTTTTGATATTTCTTTGCGTTCTGTTAATTTTCCAAAGATTTCGCCTGTTTTATGCATCAGAGATTTAGAGATGAAAATACATTTCAAAAGTAGGGGATTGAACATTAATGAACAAACAACTACAACAACTGTAAAAAGAACAAACATTTTAATCTTTGCAATGAGTTTAGTTTTCTTATTCTACGCTTCGTTTGTTGCGAGTTACACACCATTTCTATTAAGATGGATTTATCCAGTGAAAATGGAGTTCATACAAATAAACTATTAAAATGCAAATGTGAGTAATAGGGCGTTGAGTACTTGCAGTAATTAATCATTAAAGAGGGAGGCAGGCAGGCGGAGTTTCAGTTTTTTGAACCGTTAATTTCAAATGAAAACTTTTTTATTGTAGTTGCCCAGTGGCGTGTGTAGAAAGATTGCAATTTTTACTGCATATAATCAGGTCAGTAGTAATTGTTTGGTGAAAGCAATAATAGGGAGAAAATTCATATATGTGGAAAAGTAATCAAAATATTTAAATACATCATAGGTAGTTTCTTAAAATGATTTAGGGACTCAATTCTGAGAATTGCTTGTGAAAGTAGCCCCAAAAATAAGAACTTCTGCATCATTCTTTTTGTCTAGGTCGCTGCATTTATAACTTAATTGCCAAAATAATCAAGGTGGTTTTTGACAGAGCTGGGCAATAAGGATTACGATTACCACACGATTACGATTGCAGTAATCCTAAAACAAAAAAAATCCGATTAAGATTAAAGTAATCCTTCATCGAAGGCATTAAGATTACGATTGCAGCAATCGTAATTCTGAAAAAGTCGAAATTGCAATTACAGTAATCGTAATCCTAATGTCTTCGATGAAGGATTACTGTAATTGTAATCACGTGTTTTTTTTTATAAGGAATAAGTAATCCTAAGGCATGGATTACTTTTTTATTTTATTAAAAAAAAAAACCTTTTGCTTACTACATAAAGTGTTTTTTATGTAGAAAGAACTATACACTTACATATTAACAAAACTAAAATACATAAATGACAAAAAACAAAAAAAAAACAAATTCCAAATGTAATGAAAATAACAAAATCAAATTACAAAAATAGTATTGGTTTATTCAATTATAAAAAAAAAAGTTGTGCTATAAATAAACACCATGGAAAAACATGTGCTTTGCCTTAGGTCAGGTCTCAGTACTCTTAGCCAGAGCTGGGCGCTAAGAATTACATGTGTAATGGATTGCGGTTTGAATTACGATTAACACGTACCATTTGAATTCACCTCTAGATTAGCTTTCGCTAACTTCTTTAAATAACTAAGATTACGATTACTCAAAAAATCGTTATTTAAAAAAAATTAAATTAGGATTATTGTAATCCTTCATCGAAGACATTAGGATTACGATTACTGTAATTGTAATTTCAAATTTTTTGAAATTACGATTACTGCAATCGTAATCATAATGACTCCGATGAAGGATTACAATAATCCTAATTTTAAAAAATGTTAAATTGCAATTAAAATAATCGTAATTCAAACAGCAATCCATTACACATGTAATTCTTAGCGCCCAGCTCTGGTTTTTGAGCACTTTGTATATATGTTTTAACACGGTTATATCTCTTCATTGGGGTTTAATTTGTTATAAACATAATTAATTCTGTTTTTATTGTAAGGAAGATTAAATGGCGGGTTAAACGTTATTGTCTCACAATAAGTTATTCAATAAGGTCATAGCATATTATGTGACGATATGAAGTTTACTCAGACAAGAGCGTATGAGTTATGTGGAATACGTTTTATTGCTCATACGTAATATGCCCATTAAAATTCAGTGTGAGACAAATGATAGGGGTCAGTGATCGGAAAGGGTTTAAACTATCGGTAAAAAAGAAGTTATACGTGTCCCGGCGTTTCGCTAGGTCACGTCTAGGAATCGAGATATATCGATTTGAAGTTAGTAACTATCATATAGGGTAAATTGTCACCTTTGGTGGTCTTTTTTTTGACATAACTCGAGAAGCACTAGTCCGATTTTGCTCAAACAAATTTAAAAAAATTAAAAATTACAATTACTTTAATCTGTTCATATAACGTTTTTTTGTATAAGCAACAGTTTCCTTTCTTCATTCATCAAATAATTTTTAACTGGGTTTATTTTGTAACAGTTACAATAAAACTGTTGTACTCCGTGGCGTATGATTTAAGTGGAATATTACTTATGATATTCATACGCCACCATATAACAATATAACAAATGAGCCTAAAACGTGAGATATTCCCCTATATGATAATTACTAACTTCAAATCCATATATATCGATTCCTAGACGGGACCCAGCGAAACGCCGAGCCACGTATAACTTGTTTTTGACCGATATAACATTTCCCGTTGGTTTCATCCCATTCCGATTTTGACTGTCGCATAGTGTTATTAATATGTTCTTATTTTTGAGTCAATTCATCGAGTCCTAAATATATGAGCTGAACAATTTTGTACTGTGTAATAATTCTTCTACTTCTTAATAGGCAGCAGCAACAGAAATTCGTCTATCAGTAGCCGCACGTAGGAGAGAATTGCAAGCGCTTCGGTCTATTGCTTCGTAGACAATTAGTCACACCAGGTATAGATAACAGCTCTTTCACCTGGTACTTCCAACGAAGTGACGAAAATCTTTCGAGCTGGAACATTTTTATCCATTCGTACCACTTGTCTATGCCAGCGCATTTGCTAAATTTCAACGCGCTTGACTACGTCGATATCGTTGTACAGCTCATACAGCTCGTGGTTCATCCGACGATGATACTCGCCGTTAACGATAATGGGTCCAAATATTTTGCAAAGTATTTTCCTCTCGAGGACTCCCAGAATAGATTGATCCGCTTGTGTCATTACCCAGGATTCTGCTCTAGTAGTATAGTAGCAGCGGTTTGCGATCAATACTCGTCTTTGAATTTTCAGGCTGAAATTATTATTTTTGTTTATGGCGGAGCCAAGGTAAATAAAATCGTCTACCACTTCAAAGTTATAGTTGCCAACGTTTACGCAGCTTCCCAAACGAGTAGACTCTTTGACCGTTGAAACAAGTAACTTGGTTGTGTCCTCATTTATCACCAGACCCACTTCCGCCGACTGCTTTTCAATGATCGACAATGCCGCAGTAACATCTCGCAATCCACGGCCAATGATATCTATATCGTCGGCCTACGCTAGCAGCATGTGACTTTTGTTGAAGATGGTACCATTCCTATCTACTGCAGCCTTCCGCATGATCTTGTGCAGCCTTCCGCATGATCTCGATGTGAAAGAGATCGCAGGACAGACTATCGCCTTATCTAAACCCTCATTTTGTAGAAAATTAGTGTGTCAAGTTTTTTCCAATTTTCACTAAAGACTTTGTGTCAGTCAGTTTCATCCCGCAAAGTCGTATTAGCTTCGCGGCGATATTAAACTCAGCCCTAGCATCTAACAATTTCTGTCGTAACGGACTGTCCAATGCAGCTTTGTAGTCGATGAACAGATGGTAGGTGTCGATCTGCATTTCTGTGTTCGAATTTGTCGTAGTGTGAATATCTGGTCGGTCGTGTACCAGTACCAGGTGTAAAGACACACTGAAAACGTCCAATCAGGTTCGCCTGTATGGGGTTTAGTCTTTCACATAACACATTAGACAGGACCTTGTATGCGATGGTTAAAAGGCTGATTCCGCGACAGTTGGTACTCACACTTGGATCGCCTTTCTTAAGCACGGGACATAGGACACTCAGATTCCCATCATCGGGCATGGATTCCTTGAGTCAAATCGCGTTTATGAGATTGGTGCATACATGTTGCCAGCTCATCGCCGCCGGTTTTAAAAAACTCTGCCGGTAGTCCATCGGCCCCCTTCAGCTTTATTATTTTTAAGCCTTGCAATTGCCGTGCTGATCTCGTTTTGGCACGGTGGTGGACAATCTACTCCGTCGTCTATGATTGGTGTGTTTTCGACACTTATGCTGCTTTCGGGATCGAGTAGAGATCGAGAGTGTTCCCTCCATTTATGCAGCACACTCTGAATGTCTGTGACCAGATTTCCGTCTCTGTCCTTACAGGTGGGGTTCCCTGTTCCAAAACCTTTGCTTTTAGTCTTTTGGTAGAACTTTCGGGCCTCACCTCTATCCCTGTAGTTTTCGATATCCTGGCTGTCTCTTTTCTTCCACAGAGGCTTTTTCCGCCTTAACAGACGTTTCATCTCTCTCCTTTTCTCATTTTAACGCTCCGTCACCTTGTATGCAGCATCCATTCCTCAGACATTTAGCATTCATCATCATACCAGGGCTTGTCTGAGAGTGGATTTTCATAACCTGGTACGGTCGTTGCGGCAGTGGTCATAGAATTCGCAATATGTTGCCACTGTGTATCGGGAACATCAGAACTAGAGGGGTTTGTTTGAAGTAATTGAGAGAGTTAGTTGGAGTAGGCATTGGCTATCTCGGTGGTATGCAGCTTTGTGATATCTAGCTTTCTTTACGTTTGGTTATGTGTTTTTTGGGCACTACTTAATCGTGTGCGTACTTTGGCTGCAACTATGTGATGATTCGAGCCGACATTTGCACCGCGTATCACACACATGTCCATAACACTTGAGACATGTCTTCCATCAATTATAACATGACCAATCTGGGTTCTTGTCTTCTGATCAGAGAATATCCAGGTTGCATTGTGGGTATCTTCATGCGAGAATCTGTTTCCACTCACAGCCATGTTTCTTGCCGACGCGAATCTAACCAGTCTGAATCCGTTACGGGAGGTGTTGTTATGTAGTCTGAATTTTCCGACTTCCCTTTCTATTTTAGCATTAAAATCTCTAAGAACAAATTTAATGTCATGTGCAGGTCAGCGGTTACATATCTCTTCCAAGCGCTTATAGAATGCGTATTTAATGTCATCGTATTTGTCTTCCGTCGGAGCGTGTACACAAATCAGCGTAATATAAAAATATTTCGCCCAGATGCGAATAGTGGCTATTTGGTCACTTCCAGGGTTAAACCGCAAGACTAGATGCCGAAGTCTCTTACCTACTATGAAACCACATCCAAATTCGTATTTTTTCTGCATGGCAGCTGTAAAAGATGTTCTTGTGCATTCCTTTCGTCGTGTGCATTCCTGTCTCGTCCATGTCATTTCCTGTATGGCGGTGATGTCAGCCGTGTATTTGTCTAGGACATTCGCCAGTTGGATAGAGCCACCATCTCAGTATAGAGTTCGGACATCTAAAGTGCATATCCGTAAATCATGGTCCTTATAACGTTTGCGGGGGCCGTCAACATTTAGGGGATTCCTGTGTTTTCTTTTCTTTGTGTTTTCATAATAATTGTTTTATTTAAGGAGAGTGGCTTATTAGACCACCTCACCCGATCTTAGTTTCTTAGGGTTGCCAAAGCCACTAAGAGAGCCTCTGTGTTGATCTTCAGTAACTTCTGTTACCTAATTTCTAAGACGCATCGGTGGTAGAGTGCCGTTTAGGTTGCTCAACATTGCGCCTTCTCAGATTTTCTACCACTGAAGATCCGTTTCCCCGGCATTGCCCGGGGAATACGTGATCTCTCGGAGGTTGTGAGCTGCTTGGGAACCTCCAAAGAGATCTTCTGGTTATTCCCAAATGGTAATAACTCACTGAGAATATTTTTGGGAGATAGAGTATTTTTTAATTTTTTGATCGCTAGTTACTTAAAAATAACCAGAAACTCTATGTTGAGGTTCCCAAACATGTCACTTAGTACTACCCTGACAATGCCTGTGAACATCTCTTCAGTCGAAGTAAATGTGAGAAGGCCAGACAAACAACTTAACGCAATACAATCTCAATTAACGAAATAGATCCCCCCCAACAATTGTTTATACGACTGTCGATAAGGTTCATCTAAAGTTCGTCTGGTTTAACCTTAGGTCCCAAGACACCACTATAATAATATACGAGTAAAACCTAATGGAATTCTCAAAATAATCACAAGAGTCAAATACAAAGATTTAATTGTTAACTACAACTTTGATGATGCTGTTGCTCGTATGTCTTTCAGTTGGGAAACCATAAATTGACTCATAAACATAAATTTATATATACTACGACTGGCTGTAATATATGAGGCTGAATGTGAATTTCTCAACTTTGTTGCAAGTATTATTGTGGGTGAGGCTCTGACGAAGAGAAGTGCGGGGGTCTGCGGTATGTTTCGTTTCTTAATTTACTGGTGCTGTTGTTGTGTTTTTTTCGTTGTTTAACAACTGACGAAGAAAAAGTTAAGAAATGTATATATCGAAGCGAAAAAGTCTGAAACATTCACACTTCAGAGGAGGAGAGTATATCACATGTTCAGTACACAACGAATTTAAGTACAAAAGTGAGCTTTTCACACTTTGTCTGCTTAAAACTTTAAACGCATCGTCAACACCAAACATCTACACATAGTATGCGAATATGTATGGATACATGTGTTTGTGGTAGAAGTGTAAGTATTAAGGAATATAAAAATATATAGTATATGTACAAGTAAATATGTTGATTGTTAAAAACATATCAACTTATGCCACACGTAATACGTGTGTGTGTGTATATGCGTGTAATATCTGTGAGAGAGTTGTCTAGTATAAGAGACTTACATGTGTAATATAGCGTCACAGAAAATGAAAAATCTGAAAAGAAAACGAAAAATAATATATAAATTTACAAAGTTGCAAAAAATATGAAAAATCCTCAAAGGCATATGTTTTCATGTAATGTTGTTGCTGGTGTAGCTGTTGTAGTCGTTGCAAGCAAATACATCAGAGAGGAAAATTTAATAAGTGTTTACAAAAAATGCACCGACCCTAAAATACCCTGCTGCGATTAGAGATAATACAAGTACATTTAATTGGGGCAAATGGGAAACATTGAGATACTGTGCTCTAAATTAGGATTTTATTGTACAAATATTTACCGAAGGATCTTTTTTCGTGTTAATGTTTCTTCAAATATATTTAGGACATAATTATAAGGAATTTAACGAAAAATTGCAAAACTTTACATAAAATACCCTTACATTTTAATAATTTTTATATGGCATGAGTTGTATAATTTTGTAAATTTACATTAACATATAACATTTGAAAATGTTATACACCCATGAGTAGGTGCAACAATTCTACGCCAAGCCTGCGACTTTTGTGTAGTGTGTATTGCACACTTTTGTTCGAAAACTTGTGTTAGTGTTATAATTCACCCATACACACACACACACTCACTCTCTTTCATAAACACTATGCTCTCATTGACTTGGTTTACGTTTCAGTCGAGTCGAGCAAGTGAAATTATTTCTTGTATTTTTGTTGTTGCTGTTGTTATTTCTTCAACTTCATAATTCATTTTAAGCCTATAATGACAGCTTTGTGTGCAAAACAAAAGGTAAAAAGAAAACATTCAACTGAAATGTGTTAATATGTGGTTGTTTTTGCGTTTTTTCCATTTTTTTGTTTTTGCTTTGGCACAAAAGTTAAATTGTATTAAACTTGATTTACCCAGGTTCATTTCGTAGTAAAACAATGGGTAAAGAAGAAATTTCAACACTTAACTTTAGGCATTACGTATGAGTTATGACGACGAAGTACACATGTATGTATGTACGTGTGTGGAATGAGAGAGAACATAATATGTATAACGTATACGTCTAGATGGTAAACATATTTTTGTTTTGTGTACAAAAAAGAACCTTAGGGCAAGTCAGTGAATGTAAAAATGTGAAAAAAGAAGGTAAACATTTAAAGTAGTTGTTAAGGTAAGTCGTCAACAGTGCTGAAGAAGAGTACCCACAGCCGTCATTTATATATGCATACACATGACGTTTTATGAAAGGCATAGTGGCATAGTGGCATGGTGGAATGGTATTGGGGAACTGGGCATTAAATGACAAATGTGCCTTTACAAAATTGTGCCATATACTATAGCATTATTCAAAGGTGTGTTTTGATATAAAATATTCTACAAATGTAAAGAATTATTTTCGGGTGTTTATTTTAAGAAGGTATAGTGCGTTCACCGATATTCGTGACGAGTTTTTATTAATTGCATACATTGCATAAAAGTTAGTATACAGAAGGGTATGTGAAAGAATAAAGCATTTTTTATACACATTTTTAAGCCTACTCTATAAAACCACGCTTAGACAAATCCTAATACGATAAAGAATGTAGCGAAATGTCTAAGGAAAATAATGCTGTAATAAGGCAACACAGCAGCCAGTGGTTAATGCGTGCTTTAAAGGCCAGTTTAAAGATAAAAGAATTGACTCGGATCCACACACGTTTAAGTAGTGCTAAAAATGCTCGCAACCAAACGGAAAGGAAGCTAGACATCACATACCACCGAGATAGCCAATGCCTACTCCTACCTACTCTATCAATTACTTCAAATAAAATTGATGTTCCCAACATACAGTGGCAGCATATTGCGAATTCCATTAACACTGCCGCAACGACCGTAATGGGTTATGAAAAACCACGCTCAGACAAGCCCTGGTACGATGATAAATGTCGCGAAATGTCTGGGAAATGTATGCTGCATACATGGAAAAAATTTAGCCTGTTACAAAGCGTTATAAAGATAAGAGGAGGGTTATGAAATGCCTGGTTAGGCTGAAAAACGTCTGTGGAAGAATAGTGAGAGCCAGAATATTGAAAACTAACTATATATTGACGACGCCTGAAAGTTATTCCAAAAGGTAAAAGACAATGGTTTTGGAACAGGGATCCACACCTGTAAGGACAGGTGGTCACGTACGCACAGAGTGTGCTGGAAATATGGAGGGATATCTATCCGTTCCCGATGGCAGGATAAGTGACGAAATCACACCAATCATTAACGACGGTGTCGTGCAATAAAGTCATATGGCCTTATTACCATTATGGCATTATTTCATCTTTGACAATTTGTTGAATAAAATGTACCTAGTATGTTTGTTTTGCGCGGCCTAGTCCAGCTGCATAACCAGTGTCGCTACATTGCAGTGAGAGACGAATGCGGTGGGGGCACGCACTTAGTATCGCTACTCTGTCTCTCTTCAGCACGAGACTAATGCGGTGGGGGGCATGCCATTGCCGTATACGTCGTAGTTAGTCTCGTTACCCCCGTAATTGTTTGTTACTTACTTAGAAAGTCATTCTTTTTTTAGGGGGTGGGCGCCCGCCTACCCCTATTTCACCAACATCTTCAAGCTTTTTCATTACTTTTAGACGAATTTTTCAATGGTATGGCATTATTCCTACTTTGATTGGAAATTGAATATGGTGTTATTGCACAACCATGCTGGTAATAAAGCCATATGACCTTATTTTCCAATCGAATAGGAAATGAGGCCATATAGCTTTATTACCCATGGCTTTATTGCACGGTGCCATCAGCGACGGAGTAGATTGTCCACCACCCAGGCTTAAAAACAATAAAGCTGCTGGAGCCGAGCTTTTTAAAGTCGGCAGCGATGGTCTGGCAACATGCATGCCCGAGCTCATAAACACGATTTGGCTCAAGGAATGCGTGCCTGATAATTGGAATCTGATTGTTCTATATTCTGTGCTTAAGAAAGGTGGTTCAAGTGTGTGTACCAACTACCGCGGGATCAGCCTGTTACTCATACCATATAATGTCCTCTCTGGTGTGTTATGTGAAAGACTGAAGTCCATTCTGACAAACCTGATGAGACATTATCAGTGTGGACCTTTAGACCTGGTAAATCCATGACCGACCAGATATTCAAACTACGACGAATCCTTGAGAAGACCCAAGAAATGCAGATCGACGTCTAAAATCTTTTCAACGAATACAAAGCTGCATTCGACAGTCCGAAACGTCAGAAATTGTTACAGGCTATGTCTGAGTTTGATATCCAAGCGAAGCTAATACGACTTTGCGGGACGACACTGACTGACACGAAGTCTTTAGTGAAAATTGGCAGAAATCAGGCAGAAACCTTTTTTTACCGATCACTACGGGATGTTACTGCGGCCTTTTCGAGCATTGAGAAGCAGTCGGCAGAAGTGGGTCTGGTGATAAATGAGGACAAAACCAAGTTATTTGTTTCAACGAACAAAGAGTTTACTCGTTTGGGACGTTGCATGAGAACTATAACTGTTGATAACTATAACTTTGAAGTGGTAGATGATTTTGTCTACCTTGGCTTCGCCATAACAAAAATAATAACTTTAGTTTGTAAATCAGTATTGATCGCAAACCGCTGCTACTATGCGCTAAGCAAGCGATTTAATGACAAAGCACTCTCTCGAAGATTAAAGATCAAACTCAACCAGACTCTGTTCCTACCTATCTTGCTCTACAGCGCAGAATCGTGGGTAATGACTAGAGTGTTCAAATACCTCCTTTTTTTAAAAACCCGGTTTCCGAGTTATTCGTAAAATGGATTTTTTAGAAAAATTGGATTTCGAATACAGCATTTGAAAGACATTTTATCTGTTTCAGTTTAATCGCATATACTCCTTCAGCGTCGATTAGAGCCGCTGAATCATTTGATAATCTTTTGATTGCGAGCGCTAAAGGCTGAAGCGCTGAACTTAAATCTCTCAAAATTGTTATTTCTTTTAAGCTGAATGGAGTTTCCCCTAAATCCATAAGCGTATGGTTGACACATGGGTAAATTCTTAGAAACTGTTCAATCATTGCAGATAAGGAGCTCCATCGGTGTTTCTCATCGACAATGATCCTTGGTTTTTTATTGTGCTCCTGGAAAACATAGCTCTGCATTTTTCTTTGTTTTTCGCTCGACTTGTTACATGAATTAACATGCTTCTGCAATTTTATAATAATTTGAGACACGTTTTTAATGAGCTCGTATGATTTTTCGACTTCCACTATTTGATTGCATTCATCATCGTCACTATCATCGTCGGCGAGATTCACTTCGACTTGTTGATACACTTTTTTGGTATAAATAACGTCCACAACGCAAAGATGTATCGCATGATTTAAGCACAATTATATTCCGGTAGTATATAAGCCACAAATTTCTCCATTGTCGCTGCTCTATGAGTTGCAGTTCCAGCAAGTTTTAATTGTTCCTATCGTGAATTTGTTTTTCCGGATAATAACATCTCAGGGTGACATTTACGTATTTGAATTTGGTATGTCGTTCCACTCATCAATTACAAGCGAAAAATTACCCTTCTTTTCTATTACTGAATGCAGCTTGTTTATCATCTCGCTTCCATAGCGTTACGTCGCTTGAGGGCATCACCAGACCTTTATAGGTCAAATATTCGGCTAACAGCCTGGAATTGTGAACGGCTTTTATTGACATCCCATCTTCAGCAACGAATTGAGCAATGGTTTCTCCAAGACCTGCAGCTTTTTTTCTAGTATATTTTCTCAAAGGACTTGTAATATCTTTTGCTGTTCTTGGTGAGTGCGCTACTTCAGGAACTTTCCTTTTTTCAATCTCGATTTTGTGTACTTTTTGCTGATGATTGATGAGAGATAATGCCAAAGAACCTCTACCGCTCAAAATTTTAGGACACTGGGAGCATTTTGTAACGAAATAATTTAAAAAACCGAGTACCCGAAGGAAAAAACTCGGTTAAACCGGTTATTCTAAATGACATTTTTGCAAAAATCGGCATACGGTTTTAAATAAAAAAACCGGTTTACGGTTTTTCGGTTTTGAACACCCTAGTAATGACTCAGACTCATATCTGTACTGTTTTCAGTACTGTACTGTTTTTAGATCTCAAAAACTGCATACTGCCTTTTTTCCCTCAAAATACTGTTTTTCGATTCATAATAGAAAAAAAAACTGCGAACAGCGAATTCACCAACATGGAATGACGTCAGTAAATTTGACGGCGGTAAATTTGCACACCCAATTTCGATATATCAAAAACTATTGTACGAGCGAAAAAATTTTGCAATGGAAAGAAGACAATGTTTCGATTGTGAATAGGTGGATGAAGATATTTATTCATCTCAATAACGCTGTTTGCGAAATCAAAGAAATGGCCACGAATGTGAATATATTTTATGTTTGCCAGGAACTTCAGCATCAGTGGAGCGAATATTCCCTGCAGTGAACAAAACTTGGACGTCAGACAAAACACGATTAGATGTGTGAACATTAAAGACGATTCTGACCGTCAAATTTAATTTGAATTACAAATGCGTTGATTTCTACAATTACCTTAAAACGAAACCGGCATTGCTTATTTAAATTGCTTCAAACGACAAATACAAAACAACCACATAAGCTGATTCTGATAGACATGATTCAGAAGATGTAAGTGATTTTTAATTTTTTTTTGTTATATATTGAATAAAATATATACTGCGAAAAGTCCTGTTTTTCCAAAACGATGTACTGCTTTTTTAAATAATTTCAGCGAAATCTACTGTTTTTGGTCCAAAAAAATATACGAGCGTTAGTAATGACACAAGCGGTTCAATCTATTCTAGGAGTCTTCGAGAATAAAAATACTTCGCAAAATATTTGGACCTATCATCGTTAACGGCAAGTATCGTCGTCGAATGAACCACGAGCTGTATAAGCTGTACAACGACATCAATGTAGTCAACCGCGTTAAAATAGACCGAATGCGCTGGCTTGGCACGTTGTACGAATGCATTCCAGTTCGAAAGGTCTTCTTTAAAAACTCGAAGGGGCCGGCCTTGGTAGGATATATATAAATTAAAAATGCAGCCAACTTCGACAAAACGAATGATGCAGAAGTTCTTGTTTTTGGGACTACCTTTACGTGAAATTCTCAGAATTGAGTCCCAAATCATTAAGCTGAAAAATGTTGAACTGTGTATTTAGCTAGCCAAGATGAGGTGTTGTTAGTGAACCGGGAAATTCGATTAAACTTTGTGGACGATCCTAGAGAGTCGGTTTATGTTTGACTTGAAATGTGTAAGCTCGGTAAATTTTCGGAGGAGTGGAGTCCCTTGACTTTTATAGTAGTAATTTACTGCAAATGATACTAATGGATGTAATGTTCAGCGGAGTAGTGTTCAATGACGTTGTTAATTGATCGTAATATGGAGAATTTTGTTCCTAACTGGAATATGGCAACATTGTGAATTAGCACTCTTTGGATTATTATGTTGAGAGCTTTTTTCGGTGAAGAACTGCAAATTTCAAATGCCGTTTAGGTCTACTTTCGAGGTAATAGTTCTGTTGGTGATGCATGTATAGTAATACTTAACGTTATTCCAAGCTAGGGCAAGAAAGCGGGCCTTAATAGCGGCAATATAGTATTTTCTAGTAGGATGTAGCCCACCACAGTTTAGACCTTCAAGGTGATACTAGCTGTAAAACACATACATAATTCTGTTTAGTCCACGGCGTAGAATCTTGTTTAATCATGCAAGATAATGAAACTTCCAGAGAAAAACTATCCTAAATGTTATAGTTTAATATTGGTTGGGTTCACCCCTAAAAAAACTGTGTTATTATTGAAACCAAATAATTGCTTAATTTCCAATTAAAAAGTTTCATAGAAAAACACCACAAGTAATATACCGAGTAATTTAGGTAAACATTTTAATATAGCATAAATTTGATTTAAACTACATTCATTTCGTTTGAAAGTATTTTACAACCATTTATATTGCTTAGTTCTTTCTTTTCATTACAATCTTACAATAAGTTTGCCTTTAATATTTGTCTTTGTTGTATTGAATGTCTTTGGTAAAACCGAAACTGTCTGTCCTACAGTACCACCAATAGGACGATACCCAACTAAAAAAAAGGCAAAAGAAATACAACTAATTTCGATTTTGTCAGCTTATGTTAAGTTGTTTTAACATTGTTTGCCATTTGGTTGTTGCGGGAGTTAAGTTGAAATTTATTGAATTTTCTCTAATGTAATTATTTATTGGCAGAGAAAAAAAGTTTTAGGGGAAGATCCAATAAATGCAAGTTAAGAAACAAAAGTTTATTTCTTAAATAAAATTATGTGTTGTACTTTTTGTATATCTTATTTTTTGGGAGACTTATGTATAATTAAGAAAGGTTGAGATACTGGCGCTTCTAATTTGATATTTGGGTATGAGTTGGCTGTTTTGGTCTGGTGAATTTGTATTGGTGTAGAAAAAAATGTTGATTAAAGTCAGTAATAAATATGACTGTTAAATTTATACAATTGTCATATCAAGCGGGTTAAATTATGTTTAAAAGATGAATGAATGTGTTATATACTAAATAAGTAGAATGGGGTTATTCAACATATCGTCGCTGCACCGACCAAAATAGTCATGTGTTTTTCAGTTACTTTTCGGGAGAGCTAAATAACTGGTTTATTACAGATCTTGATAACTTCCAAACCAATCAAGATATCGCGAAAGAGATTTAAGGGTCGATGGACGACCACAAGAGCTGATTTGGTCGGTGAAGCGACAATATATTAAAACTTGTCTTACATATGACCTGTTGTCCCATTCATATAAAGCAGCGCTAGTTCAACATAAATGACCTGAAACGTAAGTAGTAAATTTTTCTTCGCTTTTGCCATATTTCCCCAATGTATTGATATCAATAGCAACACAATACGCCAAAGCTTTGTCCAAACACATAAAACTTGACTAGTTGCATCAATGTCTGTCATTCTTTTGTGTTGCTTTAAAATCCAAGCTATGTTTATTAGTGTTAGTAAATGCTAACAACGGCGAAGAAGAGCAGTCGTCGATTGATGCAATAAGAGTAGCAAGACTAGATTATACAATTATTACGGATACTTCCGGTCACTCAAATGACAACAATAGACATTGTTCTGATACAAGGGACATAACGCGCGCATTCACACACACACACACACACATATGCATTTAGGTGCCATCAATCGTATTATCCTGTAGTATTGCTCAAATGTTAATAATGACGAGTGTGTGTGTGTGTGTGCCTAAGTAAGTATAATATTGTATGCAGTGGGATCTTGATTATTACAATACATAAGACACGAATCTTTAAGATAACACTATGACACAAAATCAAACTTTTTGAAAAACACCCGAACGTGACTATATAGGTTCGATAGTACAACCGGAGCTGAGTAAAACCCTAGCTCAGTTTGGCTAGATTGGCTACCAAATTTTTTTTTTGGCCCCCTAAACTTTTTGAAATCCCTTGGACCCCTTGAAAAAGGTGACATCAATTGTTGGCCAACAGTTTTTACAGTTTTTAATCTAGCTCTTTCTCTTCTTCAACAAAGTTTTAGCTAATAGTCCGCTTAAGAAACTGATATAATAAAATTTCCCAAAAAAATTAGACTTCCCTCGTTTATTTTCAAAAAACTTCGATAAAAATTCTAATTTTTTCACTATTCTTTATATAAGTCGTAGGGAATCCAGATTTTTTGCATACTCTATTCAGTGAAATTGTAGTTTAGGTAACACCGAATAACTTCTCTGAACAAACCTATGCAATCTGAACAAGTCTAAGGATATTAAATAGCTCTCAAAACACACTATCTACTTCAAACAAATCAGTTTTTTAGGAGTTTTGGGCCATTGTGCAATGTTTTTACTTGCTATCTTTACCAAAAACTTACTTATTGTATAACTGAATAACTTCTGTAAACAACCAATATCATCGGAATACTCCACCCCCTTAATTGTTCACAAAGAGCATTAGGGTGTTCCTTATATGGCATTTTTTCGAATTTCGTTAAAAATATGTATTAAACGCGATGTTGGTCATCTATCTTCACCTTACGTTTCTTTTTGCCAATATTAGGAATTTATTGTGAAAAATTTTGTATCGATAGTTGGACATTAGGGTGTGCCGCAATGAGGTTAAAGTATGAATTTGTTCTCAAATCAGTTTATTGCCGCTGAGTATTTTTCTTTCGTATATAGACTAAGTAGTAACAAGCCGTTCAATAGCTGAAATAAAGACCTAAAATAATATGTGTTTGCTTTTACCATATCTCTTATAGACGCCGAGATATTTGATATAGAAGTTGGGGTATTTTTAAAAAAATTATTAAAAATGTTGAAATTGAATTTCAATGTAGATTATTATGGGTAATTATATATTTCAACTTTTAAAGGTTAATCAAGTTAAAATCTTTTTTAAAATTTTTTTTAAAAATACCCCAACTTCTATATCAAATATCTCGGCGTCTATAAGAGATATGGTAAAAGCAAGCACATATTATTTTAGGTCTTTATTTAAGCTATTGAACGGCTTGTTACTACTTAGTCTATATCTACAAGTCTACAGCAGACCGCGAAAGTGTTTACACGTACGTTATGAATTCTCCGCCAAAAACTCTGTGCGCGAAGTGTTTCAAATCGCTTCAAAATAAATATATTGCTTGCCATATATGCAGAGCAAGATTTCATTTCTTGTGTGCGGGTGTTGAAGAGAAATTGTGCAGCGTATTTCTCGAATGCAAGAACATTGTTTTTAACTGCAATGATTGCCTGAGTGCATCAGTAGAAATGATTTCTCTGATCTCTTCAATGGCAACAGATATAAGAGAAATTAAGAATCCCTTATTATCCGAACTAAATGAAGACTTACAAGAGCTTAAGCTTAAGTTCAATGAACTTAGTGAGAGTAATCTTAAAAAATCTAAAAACAAAAACAATCAACATATAAACATTTCCAATATTCGCACAAATACAATCAACGAAAATAAAATCCAAAAATCTTTGGCTGATGTTGTTGCTGGTCGGTCTAATGTAGCGGAATGTCAAGGCAGCGATGATGATGCTTCTTCCCTCACATCATACCCAACTGCTGCGTTTGAAATGCAGCCAAACATGTGTGGTGCGGTCAACCAGCAGAATGAGTGGAGAAAAGTGGAAAGGCGTAAAAGGAGAAAACGTGTAATTGTTGTTGGCGAGAGCAACTCCAACGATCTGGGTGTTGTGGTTCGAAAAAGATATTTGCATGTTTCATCGTTTAAACCATCGGTCTCAGCTGATAACGTTACTGAGTACATTGAGAAGAATACGGGGATTGAGAGATGTAATTTTGAATGTACGAGGCTAGTTAAGAAAGATACGGATATTAACAGCCTTAAGCATGTGAATTTTAAACTGGGTGTAAATCCATGCCATTATGAAAAAATAATTAGTTCCTCATTGTGGCCTATGGATGTTAAAATTCGCCCATTTGTTTTTTTTTCAAAGAAAACCAGCAGACCTTGTAAATGCTTCATAAGTTCTAGTTCTTTGGTAACGGATAATAATTGTCATCCACTTAACGCAAAAAATTCTTCCCGTCAATATAACAGCAAATTGCATTTAAATTATTCAATTTATTATCAAAATGTTAGTGGAATGCGAACCAAGGCAACGCAATTTTCTCTAGCAACATCCCTAAGAGAATTTGATGTCATTGCCATAACGGAAACATGGTTGTCTGATGATTTCAACAATGCCGAATTTTTTGACGATTTTTATAATGTATACCGTTGTGATAGGCAATATTTACCAGGTGGGCATCTAAAGGGTGGCGGAGTGCTGGTTGCAGTAAGACGAGACGTTTGCAGCAAATTAATTATATTACAATCTCAATGTTTTATTGAACAACTTTGCGTTGAAATATGTTTTTCTAATAATAAGTCAATAATATTGTTTGTATCATATATACCCCCTGGTAAAACCATTGACATATACCAAGTTCATTTGGATAATATTAAATATATTTTGGATCATAAATCAATAGATCAAGAAGTATTTGTTTTAAGTGATTTTAATCTCCCTAATATATCTTGGATCTTAGAAGATGGTTGTTTATTACCATTTAACATAAAATCAGATATGGATGAATCTGTAACTAGTTTTTTTTTTCCCATGATTTTAGTCAAATTAATTGTATTAAGAATGATATTGGAAGAACTCTTGATCTATTTTTTGTATCTAATAACATGAGAACGTCTTGCGATATGTGTCTTTATCCTATTTCTAAAAACACCGTGCATCATAAGGCGGCGGTAATAGATTTTGATTTTTACGCTTTTGAAAAAGAAAATTCAGATAGTATGAAAACATATAATTTTTTGAAATGTAATTATTCATCAATTAACAATTTTCTTTCTTCTGTTGATTGGTCGCTGATTGAAGGTGCATATGATGCTTTGTATATGTACGATTTTTTATTAGACAAATTAAAATATGTCATACAATTAATGATCCCTTCCTCTATGCCATCTTTTAGTCATAAACCTCCTTGGTTCAACAAAAGGCTTTTGAATTTAAAAAATATTAGAAATAAGGCTTCAAAAAAGTTTAAAAAATCTCAAAATGAAGCTGATTATCGATATTTTCAGAGAATTCGTCGCGAATTTGATTTTTTACAAAATTTTTTATATAAGCAATTTATTTTTAATACGGAACATAAATTAAAGTCCGACTCTTCTGCTTTTTGGGTGTTTATTCAGAATAAGAAGAAAAGTACTGGATATCCAGTAAATATGGTTTATAATTCTGAAATTTCTAATAATTTAATAGAGTCATGTAACTTGTTTGCATCTTTTTTTCAATCAAATTTTTTAAATCGTAATTGTATTTATCAGAATAGAGAACCTGATGTGAATAGTCTGGTTATCAAAATTACAGAGGAAGATGTTATCTCATCGATTTCATCTCTTAAAAACAGCACTTCCTGCGTCTTTGCAGATTCAATTCCCCAGATATTTTTTAAAAATTGTGTTTCTTCTTTGGCGAAGCCTATTACAATTCTTTTTAATGCTTGTTTAAGTCAGGGTATATTTTTAGACTGCTGGAAAAATTGTTCCTTAGTCCCTATTTTCAAATCGGGCGATAAAACTAACGTTGTAAATTATAGGCCAATTGTAAAACAATCAGCTATAGCAAAAATTTTTGATAGAATTATTAAAGTTAAACTTTATAATCATATTGGCAAAAAAATATCAATTTACCAACATGGATTTTTGCCCGGAAGATCAACATGCACTAATTTAGCTATACTGACTAACCGTATTGTTCTAGCAATGGAAGAAAAATGTCAACTAGATGTAATTTATACAGATTTTTCGAAAGCTTTTGACACAGTAGATCATGCGGTACTGTTATCAAAACTAGTGTCATATGGTGTTAATGGCAATTTACTGAAATTTTTTGAAAGTTTCTTAATTAACAGAAGATTGAAGGTTAAAATGGGGTCTGTTTATTCTAGTATCATAATTAAAGCGTGGTCAGGTATTCCACAGGGCACACATTTAGGTCCATTGCTGTTTCTTATATTCATAAACGATTTACCTAATTGCTTCACCTATTGCAAGCCGCTAATGTTTGCTGATGACTTAAAATTGTTTGGTAAAGTTTCAAATTTATCACAGTCTTTAATGATTCAAAAAGACTTATTGGCATTGGCAGAATGGTGCAAGTTAAATATGCTTGGTTTAAATGTAGATAAGTGTTGTACTGTCACTTATACACGTTGCCACACACCAGTGGTTTTTAATTACAACATTGGCGATGTCGTTTTGAGAAGAGTAGATGAAGTTAAAGATCTCGGTGTTATATTTGATTCAAAACTGCAATTTTCTAACCATATTGATTATATAACAGCAAAAGCTTATTCAATGCTAGGTTTTGTTAGAAGAAATTCTACAGATTTTAAAGACCCAATTACATTCAAAACATTATATGTTTCTTTTGTGAGAAGTCAATTGGAATATTGTTCTTTAATTTGGAATCCATTTTATACTATCCATACAAACAAAATTGAAAGAATTCAAAAAATTTTTACAAATTTTGCATTTAAAAAAGTTAGGTGGGCGGATGGAACTATTCCATATGATGCTCGCCGAAAGTTTTTGGGCCTTCAATCCCTAAGAGATCGAAGGACAATATTTTCAATAATGTTCATTTATAACATTATTTCTAATGAAATTGATTGTATTGAGTTAAAAAATCTTGTATCTTTGTATAATCCTCCTCGTGAGTTACGTCATGACCGTCTGTTTCGTGAAGATTTTCATCGTTCTAATTATGGAATCAATGAACCAATCGCAAGATGTTTAAAGTTATGCAATAGTTTTTCCCCTTTAATTAATTTTAATATAAATAAAATAAATTTTAAATTGAACTTATTTAAAATTTTTAACTAATGGAATTTAATTTAAACTATTAATTGAATTACTGTAAATTAGTCTGTAAGATAATTATGTCAGTAGACTAAGTAAATAAATAAATATACGAAAGAAAAATACTCAGCAGCATTAAACTGATTTGAGAACAAATTCATACTTTAACCTCATTGCGGCACACCCTAATGTCCAACAATCGATACAAAATTTTTCACAATAAATTCCTAATATTGGCAAAAAGAAACGTAAGGTGAAGATAGATGACCAACATCGCGATTAATACATATTTTTAACGAAATTCGAAAAAATGCCATATAAGGGACAGCCTAATGCTCTTTGTGAACAATTAAGGGGGTGGAGTATTCCGATCATATTGGTTGTTTACAGAAGTTATTCAGTTATACAATAAGTACGTTTTTGGTAAAGATAGCAAGTAAAAACATTACACAATGGCCCAAAACTCCTAAAAAACTGATTTGTTTAAAGTAGATAGTGTGTTTTGAGAGCTATTTAATATCCCTAGACTTGTTCAGATTGCATAGGTTTGTTCAGTGGAGTTATTCGGTGTTACTTAAACTACAATTTCACTGAATAGAGTATGCAAAAAATCTGGATTCCCTACGACTTATGTACAAAATTGTGAAAAAATTAGAATTTTTATTGAAGTTTTTTGAAAATAAACGAGGGAAGTCTAATTTTTTTGGGAAATTTTATTATATCAGTTTCTTAAGCGGACTATTAGCTAAAACTTTGTTGAAGAAGAGAAAGAGCTAGATTAAAAACTGTAGAAACTGTTGGCCAACAATTGATGTCACCTTTTTTCAAGGGGTCCAAGGGATTTCAAAAAGTTTAGGGGGCCAAAAAAAAAATTTGGAAGCCAATCTAGCCAAACTGAGCTAGGGTTTTACTCAGCTCCGGTTGTACTATCGAACCTATATAGTCTCGTTCGGGTGTTTTTTTCACTGTTGCACTGTGTAATAGTAACAGTTGAATTTTAAGGATTGTAAATTTATGAAAAACCATCTACCGCTCCTTAGTTGATTTCTTACAGAACGTGATACCGCAAGAACTTGAAAACATGGAAAAATTGGTGATTTATTTATAACATTTTTATTTAATTACACAGTACAACATTTTTCAGCTCATTGATTTGGGACCGGCCGTGGCATAGTGGTTAGAACACGCGACTACCATGCGGGAGATCGCAGGTTCAAACCTGGCTCCAGTCATCTTAAAAAGGAAAAAAATAAAATTTTCTTTCATTGTCGGCTCCCCTCGAATGTTGTTTGACAGCAACTTCGCAGTATTAAGCGTCGATTCAATCGTCGTGTCTAGTAAGAGCTTTTAAAAACAGTGACGTTCGCATTCGTCGATAAATAAGTAGGTGCCGTTAGTTGTGAATCTAAAAATAGAAAGCGTGTTAATTCACAACAACACGAGAAGCTATCCCATACCTCATTCATGGGGTGCAAAGGGAAATCAAGTTTTTTTTTAAGATTTGGGACTCAATTCTGAGGACTGCACGTGGAAGTAGCCCCAAAAAGAAGAAGTTTTGCTTCATTCTTTTTGTCAAGTTACATACCATTATAATTTAATATCGATTTGAAGTTAGTAAGTATCGTATAGGGGAGTTTGTATACAATATTACACTTACTTTGGCACACACACACTCGTCATTATTAACTTTTCAGCAATACTACAGGATAATTCGATTGATGGCACCTAAATGCATATGTGTTTATCTTTGTATCAAATATAGTCGCTCTAGGGCTCCAATACAGTTTTGCCACGCCCTTTTCGGCCACTGATTGAGAGTAACAATTTGGTCTGCAAATTTTAACCTGCAGAGCCGAAAACTATCTGTGTACTAAATCGTATCTATCTGGGAATAAAATACAGTTTGGTCACGCCCGCTTCGCCTACTCTAAATTTCGTTTGCATATTACTATTCGTATTGTCGAATACTATTCTTGTATCAAATTTTATCTCTCTAGGACTAAAATACAGATTCGTCACGCCAATGATCCACAATTAAAATTCGTATGCATATTCATATTCGTGTTGTCAAGTACTATTTGTGTACCAAATTTTATCTCTCTGGGGCTAAAATATAGTTTGGTCACGCCCACTCCGCCCACTGATACAAAATTAAAATTTCGTCTGCATATTCATATTCATGTTGCCGAGTTCTATCTTGTACCAAATTATATCTCTCTGGGCCTAAAATATTATTTGGTCATGCCCACTCCGTCTTCTGATGCATATTCATATTCGATTAGCAGAGTACTATCTGTGTACAATATTTTATTTCTCTAGGGCTACAATACAGTTTTGCCACGTCCTCTTGGGCCACTGATTGCGAATAACAATTTCGCCTGCAAATTTGAGCATGAAATGCCGAACACTATCTATGTACCAAATTGTATCTCTCTGGGGCTAAAATACAATTTGTCACGCCCCTCCGCCTACAGATCGAAATTTTTTTAAATTCACCCACTGATCCAAAATGAAAATTCCGTCTGCGTATTCATATTGCCGCGCACTATCGGTGTACCAAATTTTATTTCTCTAGGGCTAAAATACAGTTTTGCCACGCCCCCTTCGCCCACTGATCCAAAATTTAAATTCCGTCTGCATATTCATGTTCATGTTGCCAAGTATCAACATTTTTTTCTTCCTAGCTCTAAAAATATGTTTTGCCACGCCTACTCCGCCTACTGATCCAAAATTAAAATTTCGTCAACATATTCACTTTCGTGATCTTCAGTACTATCTATGTATATACCAAATTTTATCTCTCTAGGGCTAAAATATAGTATGGTCACGCCCACTCCGCCCACTGATCGAAAATTAAAATTTTGTCTCCATATTCATATTCGTGTTGTCGAGTACTATTTGTATACCAAATTTTTTTCTCTAGGGCTAAAATAGAGTTTAGCTACACCCCCTGCGCCCTCTGGTCTAAAATTTAAATTTTGTCTTCATATTCATATTCTTGTTGCCGAACACTATTTGTGTACCAAATTTTATATGTCTTGGGCTAAAATACAGAAGTGCCACACCCTTCTGCCCGCTGATTCAAAATTAATATTCGGTCTGCATATTCATTTTGTCGAGCGCTAGAATTTCGTCTGCATATTCATATTCATGTTGCTGAGCACTATCTGTGTGTCCAATTTTTTCTCTATAGCTTTAAAAATATGTTCTGCCACGCCCACTCCGCCCACTGATCTAAAATTAATGTTTCGTACGCATATTTATAATCTTGTTGCTGAGTTCTACCTCCCTAGCTCTAAAAAAATTTTTACCACGCCCACTTCGCCCATAGGATCAAAATTAAAAAGAATTACAGCCTACGGTAATTTCGGTATACTACACTAACTGTCTTCCAAATTTCATTGAAATCGGTTCATTCGTTTAGGCGTGATTGAGCCACAAACATACAAACGAACACACAAACAAACAGACATTTACATTTATAATATTAGCAGAATAGGATTGATTCTGTCAATGTAAAGTCCCTATTACCTCTCAGTTCTACTAATCGAGAATTCACTGCAATAACATATCCACATATATACCCTCACATACACACAGCACTGACGTACTTCCACATATTTCTGTGCCAGTGTATGTTTATCATACACACTTACGCCACGAGTACATTCCTTACGAAACAACAACAACAACATGAGCAACAGAAGCAGCAGGCAGCAGATGTAGTGGCTGGCGAACAAAGTTCACGTTACTAGAATCCTGTCGAAAATATCATTTTGTTAAAGAAGATGATACGTTGTAGTCATTCCAACTGCCTCTTGGCCATTCATAACAAAAACATGCAGCAGGAGATAGATGAATGAGAAGTAGTTACAAGTATTCTCTTGCAAATGCAAGATGCTTGTGCGTGTTTGTGTGCGGAGCATATATCCTACACATGTGTTGTGTGTGACGTTGTAGTAGTTATGTATGAAATTAGAGATGAGTCGATTTATTGGAAATTTGATCATTATTGGACATCATGAGTGTTCATGTATTGACATGGATGAAAGAGACGGACAACAAAATACCTACTGCATGTGTGGCACAGTAAGTGAGATTGAGAAAATTTGTGGTACAAACATGGCATTGGGAGCATTAACGAGTAAGAAGGAGAATATTTTTTATGCATTTTTTTTTTGGATTTTAGAAAGCAACCTAAGGAAACCACATCATTACAAAATGGTCAAAGTTCGGGTTCTCCAAGTGCACTGATAGTGTAACAAACAAACAAAAATCAAAATTTGTCATATTTAGCTTCTTGATACTTCATATCTTGGTAGCTGTTAGAGACTTTAGTTTTTCATATAATAGTTTGCTATTTCTGGATATTAACTTTTGAATTAATACAAAAATGTATATAACTTTTTAAAGGTCTTAGATAAATTGTGGTCCCATTCCGACCATGACCGATCGTGGCGATGGTTATAATACGAGTATTATATTGTGGCCAGCATTCAAGCCATGTCACATCCATCTACATTTCCTAATTCGGCGGCCCACTCCTTGTGGGCAGTTTCCGTTAAGTTCCTTTTACTACTCATGAATGAGGTATGAGATAGCTCCTCGCGTCATTGTAAACAAAAAACCTACAATAGGTGACTTTGAAAGTTAATAAAACGTTATTATTAAATTTCCATATTTGTTGCATCCCCAATCCACTGTGCATCGCATATGTCAATCAATTGAAGTACTTCAAACTATCTGCTGCTAGTCATAATTAACAATAGACGATAATGTCGACAAAAGCTTATTTGGATTCGTATGAGTTAATGATTGATACGTCTTCGAAAAAGTCAGACATATTGCACAAAAGTAATAGAGAACTAGGAAATTTCCAAAAATTTAAATTAATTTTTTTTTGTGCGTTGTAGTTCAGTTGTTATCTTTCTGCATGTGGTTTACATGAGTAGCGTTAATAGTCTGACCTAACTGCATACAAAAAGTGGAAATGTTTGTTTTCTAAATACGTCATTTCCGACAACAGGAAAATAATATAAGTGTCCTGTGTACTGTGTTATACAGTACATCATGATTTTGGGACTCAATTCTAAGAACTACGCGTGAAAGTAGCCCCAAAAAGAAGAAGTTCTGTATCTTTCGTTTTGTCAAGTTACATGCCATAATAGTTTTATATTGGTTTGAAGTTAGTTAGTATCGTATAGGGAAATTTGTCACATTTAAGGCACTTTTGTTATATTGTTATATGGTGGCGTATGATTATCATAAGTATTATTCCACGTAAATCATACGCCACGGAGTACAATAGTTTTATTGTAACTGCTACAAAATAAACCCAGTTCAAAATTATTTGAGGAATGTAAAAGTGAAACTGTTGCTTATGTAGGGAAACGTTATATGAACTGATTAAAGGAATTGTAATTCTTAGTTTTTGTAAATTCGTTTCAGCTAAATCGGACTTGTGGTTCTCGGTTATGTTAAATCAAAGAGCCTAAAACGTGACAAATTCACCTATACGATAATTACTAACCTCAAATCGATATTTAATTATTATGGCATGTATCTTGACAAAACGAATAATGCAGAACTTCTTCTTTTTGGGGCTACTTTCACGTGGAGTTCTCAGAATTGAGTAACAAATCAATGAGCTGAAAAATTTGGGTACTGTGTAAGTTGTTTACCTATAAGATATGGCAACAGAAAAAGCAATATGTCAGGATTGCTGAGTTTGTTAGGGCGCCAATGTCGCCTACGTCTTATACAAAAGGAGAAGCCCTTACGATCTACTAATGATCTATTGTATTAATTTTTCTTATTAGTATGTACGAGTTAATAGAGTTATTATATTGTTTGGTACGACAAAAAAAACATCAAAATCAATAATTTTGCCTTAAAATTTGTATTCTATACCCAACATGTGACTGCAGCCTACAGGGTACCAATGAACTTTGGAGTCATTGTAAGATATATTTGAGAACTAATGTTGATAGACAATAATAAGAGAGCAATGACAGGTTTTAGGTTTTCCAATTTTTCCGCATTACAGTTTCAAAAAACACACTCAAGATAAAGACGGAGTCTAATAACTGTAAGATCGTGGTAAGTAATGAAGCAATACTTCAAAAAACTCGGATTGATTCTGGTTTGTAATAGAAGTGTTTCTTTACTTCTCTTATAAGAGTATAACAAGGGAATATACTCTTATTGGTATCGTGTGATAACTCCCATTGCCTCCTTGTAAAGTCACTATCGGCCAAGATGTTTCAAGTTTCCTCAGTTGTGTACTTTTTTACTGTTTGTTCTGAACGGCACTTAATACTTTTCTGTACCATTTGGCTTTTATTGGTCTTGATGTTGCATTTATTATGGGCTAAGAAATCGCAACATTTTCTGACATCCGTGGAGTTCTTTTGTCTTTCGTCGTTTACTGCGGTAATGCCATTCTAAAATGTTCTTGCGACCCGGCTTAGTACTCGGTGCCCAGTTGTGTACTGGTATTGTCGTGTTAAACCTCACCTCGTTTTTCTTCGTAAATCTCTCTTAACTTAAAATATTTATAATTTCTCCAAATGACTCGAAATTGTTTTGAGGGTCATCCCTTCATTTGCGGAGCTTATGTTCCATCAATAATGCCACATCCTGAATTTTTCAGAACTAATTTCTTGGAAAAGCATGTAAATATTTTCAGGGGAAGAACGATGCTATTTTTAAAAAAAATTCAAACATTATTATTAGCAAGCAAGAGTCTTCTCCGGATTTCCAGGCTGACATTATTTGTTTTGTCGATAGCAGAGCCTAGGTGGATAAAATCTCGAAGCTATTATCTCGAAATTATAGTTGCCAACGTTCACGCAGTTTCCCATACGAGTTGATTCTTTGTTCGTTGAATCTAATAACTTCGTTTTGTCCTCGTTCACCATTAGACCCATTTTCGCTGATTCCTTCTGTATACCTGAGGAGGCTGCAGTCACATCCCGAGTTTTCGACCGATGATGTCTACGCCATCACCGTACGCGAGTAGACTGAGGCTTTTGTTGAATATCGTGCCACTTGTGTTTACTGCAGCTTTCCTCATTATCATCTCCATTACTATGTTGAAGAGGTCATAGGCCTTGTTTTAGGCCTCGTCTGGTATAGAATGGCTCCGTAAGGTCCTTGCCAATCTTCACTGAAAACTTCGTGTTAGTCAGCGTCATTCCACAAGGGCGTATCAACTTCGCTGGAATATCAAATTCAAAAATCGAGTAATCTCTGCCGTATCGAGGTGTCGAAGGCAGCTTTATAGTAGACTAAAAGATGGTACGTGTTGATGTGTTTCTGTTGGGTCTTTTCTAGGATTTGCAGGAGTGTGAATATCTGGTCAGTTATTGATTTACCAGGTCTAAAGCCTCACTTATAAGATCGAATCAAGTTGGATAACACTGGTTTTATTTCACATAGCACACTCGACAGAACCTTATATGCGATGAGTAAAAGGCTGATCCCGCGGTAGTTGGAGCTCACACGTGGATCACCTTTTTTTAGCACAGGCAATCATCGGGCATGCAATCGTTAAGCCAAACCGTGTGTAGGTGCTGGTACATGCCCGTTATCAGCTCCTCGCCACAGTACTTGAAGAGCTCTACCGGAAGTCCGCCGGCATCGGCTGCTTGTTATTTTCCAGTCGCGATATTGCAATTCTTACCTCGGCTTGATGTAGTGGTGGGCAGTCTATGCCGTCGTCGACAATTGGCGTGATACTTTTACGTGCGCTGCCTTCTAGAACCAGCAGTTGCTGGAAGTATTTTCTCCATATATGCAGCACACACTGTGTTTCGGTGGCCGGATTACCATCCTTGTCCTTACAGGAGGAGAGCCCATTACCGTAGCCTAATGCTTTTATTTTCTGGTAAAATTTTCGGGCCTCACCTCTATTCCTATATCGCTACATTTCCAAGTTCTCCTGTTCTTTCTTCTGACGTAAGCGGCATCCAGTTCCTCAGACGCTATGCGACATTCTTCATTGAACCAAGATTCGTCTGGGTGCCGTTTTAATATCCCAGCACGGTTGTTTCGGCGGTTGCCATGGAATGCGTAATATGCTGCCACTTTGTGTTTGATGACGTGTGTTTTGTGCGCACCTTGGCTGCAACCAGGTAATGATCCGAGCTAATATTAGCATCGCGAATCACTTGCACTTCCATGATACCAGATGCATGACTTCCATCAATTACCACATGATCAATTTGATTTTAGGTGTATTGATCGAGGGATAGCCTTGTGGATATCTTTGTGCTGGAATGTATTTCTCTCACAGCCATGTTCCTTCCCGCTGCGCAATTAACGAGCCTAAGCCCGTTGACTAACGTGTCGGTATGCACGCTAAATTTACCGATCGATAGACCAAGAACATCTTTCCTTCCTATTTTAGCATTAAAATCTCCCAGAACGATTTAAATGTCGTGGCCAGGGCAGCAGTCGTATGTTTGCTCTGGCGCTCTTAAAATGCATATTTAGGCTCATCGGCTTTATCTTCCGTCGGGGATTGAGCACAAATCAGTGTGATGTAGAAATATTTCGCTTTCATGCGGATTATGATTATGCGCTCAATAACAGGATTGAGTCGCGAGATAAGTTGTCTGAGTCTCGCGATAACTACAAATTCACATCCTAATTCGTGCTTTTTGGCATGCTAACTGTAATAGATGTCACAATTTCTACACCCCGAGCACCTTGTACTTTCCATCTCATCTCCGGGATGGCGATGATGTTAGCCTTATTAGCCATTTTGAGGACATCCGCCAGTCGGATAGTGGCACCAGGTACATATCCTTAAATCATTGTCCTTATTTCGTTTGCCGGGGTCGTCAACATTTGAAGGGTTCAATATCTTACTTTTTCTTTCTCGTGTTTTCATATCAAGTGAAGGTCAAGAAGGCGGAAATGTATAAACGATCACTGTAAGCTATTGTTATAATTAAAGGCCTTGCATTATACGCCGCTGTATAATGTCACCAATGATGTGCACTTGCACTTTGTTTTGTGATATATGACCGAACTTTGACATCTTTTCAAAAAGGCAACATGACGCAGCAGATTATGTTGCTCGCTTGTGTTTTTGTTGCTTGTTGTCATTGTCGTCATGGTTGTTGTTGTTACGTTCCTTGATGTTTTAAGCACACGCGGGGTGTCCTGTGGTATGTGTGCCTGAGTGTATATGTGTGTGTGTTTGTAAAGCATTCAATGTTTGCACTGTAGAGTTTTTACTGCATTGTTTCAATATTTCTTCCAGTCTGTTTCTGTTTACCCCACATCTTTTCACCATCGTTATTGGTGTTTTTCTTTGCTACTCAGGTTACTGTTGTAAATGCTTTATTTCCGATCAGTTTGCTTTGAAAAAGTAATTTAATGTTGTTTTAATAAAAAATACTACTTTTTCCTACACATGAAAACCTCTATACACATGCTGAATGATAAGTGAGTGTGTGTGTGTGTACTTGCTGCATTCACATAACATAAACAATATATTTTATACGTTTTCATATGCTGTGTAGTCCTTTACTTCAAGTAATCAATTACAAGAAATGGTATATAGTTAAAAAATGTATTGTTAAGGATGTGGTTGTTGGTGTGTGCGTGTTGCTTTCTTCCTTTCTAAGAATTTGATAATAAATTATAGTTTTCTAGTATATCAAAAGCAATAAACAAATCAATTTTTATAACCAAGTTGTCACATGTTTGGTGTTTTGGAAGTATATATATTAGAACGACTCATTTTGTATGGAGTCAAAAAAAGTATCTTCGGTCCACCCCTCAAAATGTACCTTGGCTTGTTTTATGATGAATCCCAAAAAATTTCGTGCCTAGGACTAAAAACTTAAAAATCCGAATGCAGAATATCGCTGAAAAAAGGACTTGTCAGGACATTTGTGGGCATGTTTTTCATACCATTGGATGCGTCTTTAAAAACTCTTTCTTATAATACTAATATATTGCTAACATATTGCCTTTAGACAAATATCAAAAATCTTTGAAATACTCAAAAAATTACTTTTTTTAAAAACGGTCCAGCTCACTGGATCTAAATCCTGGACACGAAATTTTTAGGGATTCATGATAAAACAAGCCAAGGTACATTTTGGGGGGTGGACCGAAGATACTTTTTTTGGTGAGTCGGTCAAATATATATATATAAGAAAAACAAATGCAAAACAAACACAGGAGATACACTGGGTTGGTATTTGTGCCATAAATAATTCTATGTAATTATAACCGATAGACACAGCGTAGATAAGAGCTTGTGTGGATTATCCTGATGTGCGTTCATCGTTGATGCTATCCTCGTAACGGTGTGTTTTGGCTTCTCGATTCTCGATTTCTGGTGAATAGGATCTAAATGCTAATGTGAACAGAATTTTATTGAGTCTGATCTATATATAAATTATTTATGGATACCAAACTATAAACACTATAAACTTAGTTTTAGTTTTTAAGTTTTCTGCTGCACCTATCCCTCTCAAGAACAAAAACAAAGCAAAGGATATATGTTTGTCGTATGTTATTTTGTAAATTTGTATATAAATTTATAGCTTAAGGTGTTAAAATTGTTATTTTCTTGCACAACAAGCATTTATTTATGACTTTTAATTGAATGAGATCATGTTTTGAAATTTATGGAATAGATATGTATGTGCATTACATAAATCATACAAGTACTCGTATGTTGGTTAGTCAACTTCATTGTATTGCGTATGACAAAAGCATTGTTTTCTTTTGTGTTGGAAGAAATAGATCAAATTACATTGAAAAGCAATATATTTTTCTAGGAAATGAAAATGTACGTTTTTTCAAAAGATACTTTTATATTTGTTGTTGTTGAGCAAGAAGAATTTAGGGAGATACGGGGGTGTTGTATTACATACTTTTTCTTAAGACTTGTCATGCTCTTTTGGGTCATCTGTACAACTCGATTAAGCCAAAGCCAAAATAAAATCATGTTTTTTTTTTTAAATAATTCTGTAATTTAATAAAGAAAAAGGATTTTTATGGAAGTGGGGGATTTGAGTTTTCTGATCGGTATTAACTTGGTAATATCTAGAATTTCCCTTCGGAGTTCCCCAAGCAGCTCACAACGGCCGATAGACCACATGTTACCAGGCAATGTAACTGAACATCCGTTTATTGGAGGTGAGAGACAAAACGCCTCTGAAGGTGGAAAAAGCTTCTAAGGAATTAATGAGACAGCCAGGATATCGAAACGTACAGAAATAGAGGTGAAACCCGATAGTTCCACCACATGGTTATAAAGCTAAGGTTTTGGACCAAGGATCCCTGTCTGTTGGGATAGAGATAGAAATCTAGTCACGGACAATCAGTATGTGCTGCAAATATGAAGGGAACACTTTCGTTCTCTTCTCGTTCCCGAAGACAGCATAAGTGATGAAATCTCGCCAATAATCGACGACAGAGTATATTGTCCATCACCGAGACAAAATGAGATTAGCACAGCAATTGCGCGGCTTAGAGATAATAAAGCTGCGGGAGCCGATGGACTATCGGCAGAGCTTTTTAAATCCGGCGGTTATGTGCAGGCAACGTGCATGCACTAGCTCATAAACACGATTGGGCTCAAGGATTGCATGCCCGATAATTGGTACCTGAGTCTTCTGTGTCCTGCGCTTAAAAAAGGCGACTTCCAACTATCACGGGGTCTGCCTTTTAACCATCGCATACAAGATCCTGTCGAGAGTGTTATGTAAATGTCTTAAGCCTACCTTAAAGAACCTGAGTGGACCTAATCAGTTTAGTTTTGGACCTGGTAAATCCACGGCCTACCAGATATTCTCACTATGACAAATCCTGGAGATGACCCAGGGAATGCAGATTGATAGATTGATTGGCTGAGTTTGGTATTCCTGCAGTAATAATAAAACTTTGCGGGATGACACTGACCAACACGAAGTCTTCATTGAAAATATAAAAAAATTAGACAAGGCTATAGTCTGATATGCGATATCTTAAACATCAAAAAGGAGATGATCATGCGGAAAGTTGCAGTAAACACTACTGGTACCATTTGGAATAAAAGTCACATGCTGTTCGGCTATGACGACGATATAAATTTCATAAAATGAAGATTGCGGAATGATACTGCGGCCTTTTCAACCGTTGAGAAGCAGTCGGTCTGAAGAGAAATAAGGAAAAACCCAAGTTATTTGTTTCAAGGAACAAAGTGTCTACACGTTTTGGAGGATGCGTGAACGTTGACAACTATTACTTTGAAGTTGGAAATGGGTTTGTCTACCTTGGCTCCGCCGTAAGCAAAAATAATAATGTCAGCCTGGAAATCAAGAGTCGAGTATTGAAGTAAGCGATTTAATGGCAAAGCCATCTCTCGACGAACAAAGATCTAACTCTACCAGACACTGATCCTACAGAATTGCTATACAGTGCTGAACTCAGTCTATTCTGGGAGTCTTCTAGAGAAAAATATTTTGCAAAATATTTGCAACGGAGAGTATCGTCGTCGAATGAATCACGAGCTGTATGAGCTGTACAACGACATCGACGTAGTCAAGCACTTTGAAATAGACCGAACGCGCTGGCTTAGACACGTACGAATGGATGAAAATGTTCCAGCTCGAAAGGTCTTCGTCAATAATCTCGATGTGCGGCGCAGAAGGGGGGTGACCAACTATCAATGGAGCGCAAGAACCGAAGCGCTTTGAATTCTTTTCTATGTGCGGTTGCAGATAGATGAATTTCTGTATTAAGAAGAAGAAAAAGATCCAAGAAGTAGCGGAAGTATGTTTCCTTTTGTCACTCGAAAAAATATATCTTTAAACTCACCGCCTTTATCTTCCATCGGGGCATGTGCACAAATTAGCGTGATATATAAGTATTTTGCATTGATGCGGATTGGGGCTTTTCGACCTTTCTGTTCCCGATCCCGAATGGCGGTGATATCAACCTTGTAGTTGTCGTTGACACATTCTTTATATAGTGTCTGGAAATTCCAGATTCATTGCAATCTGTGCTAGGCAGCCCATACGCCCTAAAGAGTATGCCCGACCCGACCACAATGCCCGACTGGAATATTGTGCCAATTGCTGTAAAAAATACATGATGGAAATTTGTGTAAGACTACTATTTCTCGCGACCCAAAGAGGCCAAATGTCAGGTTTTTGGCAAACCCTTAGTAAATCTTATGTTTTTTACTAATCTTCGATAAAGGAATTGTATTTTTTTCTTGCAAATATGTAATAGTCAATTATTGGCGTGTGTGGGCAGCGCTTCGGCCCTTTTTGCCAACTTGGTTCTCAATATCCTGGTTATAACCCTACTATACTGTGAAATTTTCAGGACGATCAAACTATTATTATGGCTGTTATAAGGGGGGGTGGTACAGTCCACTGCACAGTGGTTCCTTTTTGGTTTTTTTTGGAATTAATTCTGTAACTTTTGAACGGATAATGCTATCTTGATGAAATTTAAAATAGTTAAAGCTGAGGTGTTTTCGAGATGATTTGGAAATATTCGGCTCCCGAGGTGGTGTGGGGGCCACTGCGTGGCCCTCCAAAGTTGGTCACCTCGGGTGTTTCAAAATTTCAAATGCTTGAGGAATGTGCATTTATGAACCGATTTAAAAGATTTTTTGCATTTAGATAGTGCTTCGAAAAACCTTCAAAAAACAAAATAGAAAATAAAAAAAATTGTGTCATTTTTGGACGAGGTTGATTTAGTATTTTTAAGGGTGTGAGCTCAGTTTTTCCTTGATTTTAAAGATATTTATATCGTTAGTTAGCTTAGCTTAAAATTCTGAATGAAAATGCTGAAAAAATAGTTCAAATATTTTGTTCCAATCAAAAGTTATAAGCATCGCAAGTAAAAGTTTCCAAAAAAAGTCATATTTTTACTGTTTTTTTGCAAAAAGGCGAGTACATTCTTTCGTTTGTAAAAAAAATATTTCTTCCGGGAAGTGGCAATTTCTTTATTATTCCTCATAGAAATGTTGATACAGATGCATTTAATGCTAAATTTGAATCAGTTCAGCAAAATGGTTCCCCGGCAAGGGAAGTCAAAATTACCCCATTTTTGAAAAAAAAAAATTTTGTTTTTGAAAATTCTCAAATCGCAAAGCGCCAACGAGAAAGCTCATTATATATTTTTTGACCACATATGTGCACTAGTTAACCGTAACGTATTTCAACATCCCTGCCATAAACAAAGACTGTGTGGCCATTTTAGTAAAAAATTCGGAATTTTGGAACATATTTTCCCCGTTTTGGGAATTTGGGTAGTTTGTTGTAAGATATGGCAACATATTGTTATTCGTTTTTTTAAGGACAATTTTATGTACATTATTCCAAAATTTCGTTAAGATATTTTAGTCCGTTTGGATTTTACGCTATTTTTCATATAAGATATTATTTCTCCAAAAAATACGTTTTGACCAAATTTTATATTTGACTCAGAATTATGTCCAAAATAAAATGTGCTTTTAATTAATTTTTGTAAATTATTAAACTTTATGTAATTCCCTTTCCATTGATATACAATACTTGTATGTCAAGAGTTTATTTATTCTTTATAATTATAATCAAACTTCACTACCTCCGTAATAAAAGTATATATCGTGAAACACACATATATATGGGGGCTATATCTAAATCTGAACCGATATGCTTAGTTTTGTTACCACATCATAATAGTGTAAAAAAACTAAGATGTGCAAAGTTTTGTTAACACCAGAACAAAAATGTGGTTTTTGGCTACAATAATGTATAAAAGGTTATGCAACTTTGTATAGGAGGTACCAGAAGGGGCGGGGCAAGCGGACCCATTATTTCAGTATATACTACACGCTGTAAAATAATAATACCATCCAAATTTTAGCTTCGTAGAGCCCTCCATCAGGAAGTTAGTGACAATATAGTGGTTTTAGTGCAATAGGTAATTTTGTATGGGAGGTACTTGAGGGGGCGTGGCTATTTCGCCCATTTTCCAACCATCATCGCGACTAGTAAATTTTATGCCACTGGTAAATTTCTATTGAAATTCATTATAAACTACTCCATTTATCGTCGTAACCATTTACCCAGCCGGCCAGACGGACATAGCTTTATTGGGTTAAGAAGCCCCGAAACTTATTTTTTCTGAAGGAATCTAGGGTCTCAGTTATATGCACTGATGGGCTTAACTTCTTCCCGTATAAAATTATATATTTCCTCTTCGATGTTACTGAGATTATACAAATTTTGTTCAAAATTTGTTAAAAATGGTAATAATAACAATAAAAAGCAGCAAAAACATATGAATATTGCATTAAAAATCAAATTTATAACTTTAAAAATAGGGAGCCGAATATTTCCAAATCATCTCGAAAACACCTCAGCTTTAACTATTTTAAATTTCATCAAGATAGCATTATCCGTTCAAAAGTTACAGAATTAATTCCAAAAAAAACCAAAAAGGAACCACTGTGCACTGTACCAACACCGCATATCAGTCCGATCCCGCCCATTTTTTTGTTAAATAACAAACTGCTGCCAAATGCATCCACACAAATTTTTAAGGGGAGATATAGTCCTCCAGATATTGCGCTTTCAAAAATGGGGTCAATGGGCGAGGCCATGATATAAAAGTACCCTATTTTCACCACCGACTTGTCAGCTATAAACTATGAAAATTCCAAAAGATCGGTCAAGCCGTTTTCGAGTCTACACTGTACTAAATGATGCAAAACAAACAAAGACAAACTCATTTTCATATATATAAATGTGACCTTTGACCTCTTTGAGGGGCTCCACGAAAAGCCCCCCAATGAAATAACGCCCAGGAAATAACCCCCAATGAAATAAACCCCACAAAATAGGAAATAACACCCAAAAACAGTGAATGAAATAAAATCCAATAATAAATGAAATAAACCCCAAAGCGAAAACGAATCAACCCCCAATATTTGGGAGTTATTTCATATGAAATAACACCCAATGATGAAAATGAAATAACCCCCAATGAAATAAACCCCATCAGCAACAAAAATGAAATTATGCCCAAAATTCATAAAAGAGGCAGTTTCACTAAGGATTTCAAGAAGTCAATAGGGACCAACAGCAAAGTCGCAAAATTATTGACATGAATCGTGTGGATCGTAGATCGTTGTAGCCCTGCTCTACTTTTGCAGTTCGGAAGACAATTTGCCTTTTACGTTTGGCCTTTACACAACCACCTCCACTGTTCACAAGCAAATCAAACTCTCTGCTTTTATTGAATTCCTCCTTCTGAAGAACTCTTACAAATTTGAAAAAATTTCGGCTCCACGAAAAGCCCCCCAATGAAATAACGCCCAAACGAGAAATGAAATATTCCCCAAATTTTTTTCATACATTTTTGGGTGTTATTTCATATGAAATAACTCCATTCATATGATATCATTCCATTCTTAGATATCATTCTCAAAATGAAAAAATGCTCCTAGCATATTGTTGATTTTCTATACGTCAATATGAAAAATGGAAATATCTGTAAACATTCAAAAGATATTATTATATATTCACAGGCTAAAAGTTTTCTTGTAAAAGGCCTATTTTTATATAATTATAACCCCTAAAAACCAACAGCTTTAAAAATGAAATAACCCCCGAATAAATAATGAAATAACATCCAAATTATACACGATATGAAACAAGCCCCGAATTTAAAAAATTTGTTGGGTGTAATTTCATTGGAGATTATTTCATAATTTGAAAACCCCAAATGAGGAATGAAATAATTCCCAAAAATAAATGAAAAACCGCCCAAAAAATTTGGGAGTTATTTCATATGAAATACCACCCAAAAATGTAAGAAAAAAATTTGGGGAATATTTCATTTCTCGTTTGGGCGTTATTTCATTGGGGGGCTTTTCGTGGAGCCCTTTGAGGCACAGCTTAAAGTTATCCGATTTTGCTTTTATTATATTTGCATGTGCGTGCGTTTGTTACATTGCCAGTATAAGACCTGAAGACGAGTAGCTGGCCTAACTATCTGGGTTCGACGCTTACCCAGGTGCTACCACGGGGATGTTGTGAGGCAACTTAATATGCAAGTTGCAAGTTGCATCCTCAATGTCACTGAAGGACTATATTTTTGATTATAATAATCAATACTGATTCTATATAATTGATGATATCTTTAATATATATCCATGATTAAAAATTAAACATTTATACATATTATGCAGCTCAAGAATGGTCGCAGCATCTCGACAAAGTAGTTGTAAGCTTGTGTATTTACCAAAGTCATCAGATCCATCTGGCTAAATTTTCGTGTAGTTATCAAGAACATACTAGCTTAAGGTCGAACTTTTTAAACTTGAAAATCTAACCGGGACCGGCAGTGTAATGATGGTTAGAACGCACGACTACCATGCGGAAGATCCTAGGTTCGACGACTGGCTTCAGTTATCTACATTTTTCTATCATTGCTGGCCTCCTCGATGCTGTTGACAGCAACTTCGCAATATAAGTGTTGAGTCAATCGGCATGTCTAGTAAAAGCTTCTTAAAGACGTTCGCAGTTGTCGATAAACAGGTATGTTGTTAATCTAAAAATAGAAAGCGTGTTACTTCACAACAACGCGAGAAGCTATCCCATACCTGATTAATGGGGTATAAAGGCAAATTAACTTTTTTGTTTTAAGAATATCTAACTCTTTGGTATAAGAGGGTAAATTTACATAAAACTTTAAGATAAATAGAAATTAAACTAAACCTCACATGTTCGATTGCATATTGTTCATATGTCAAACCTGTGTTAGTAACTACTCTCTGTCGCCATTACCTTTTACAACACTTTGCTATAAAACTTTTTAATGTTACAAATTAATTTGATCAAAAAATTTATACGTATATTGATTTTACAACATATTAATCACTGCTATCTACCTTTTACGATACTTTCCTCTAACACTTTTCATCATAACAACAAAATGTTGACGTTTATCAATACCATAAAATTTTAATCTATTAACAACCATTTGTCACGGTCAGCGTCATAAAACCTGACAATCTTCATCACTCCATATAGCGTATACGTGATGTTACCATAAAAACACACATCGCTTATACAACATGACGCGTCGTCGCGCATCCAATACAATACAATCTAATCGAATTCAATTAAATAACATTCTTTCTTAATCATGTCGCTTTAATATCTATGTATGTATATAATATTCAATTTATATAAAATTGGATATTTTGCGATACCAGCCACACTCAATTGGCGGCAGACGATTATCTCGATAGGCCATTAATTTTTAATGATAACTCAATTGTGCAATTTAAAAGCAGACGGGTATTAACCTTCGCATAATAATACGTTTTAGTTTGCCTTCGTGAATGGGGGGGAAAGAAGCCACAGTAACACACACAAAAACCACTGATTCTATTTGATGGAAAAGGCATTGTTGCCTTGCGGTGCGGTGCGGCTTAATCCAATGTAGAGGAACGTAAACGGTAAAATTTATTGATTACCTTTGACCTTATGATGTGATTCAAACATAAATATTTTCTTATTAAATTGTTTACATGCGCCCCATTCTTTTACCTTTTTTTTGTGTGTGTGTGTTGGTATTGCGTATTGTCAAATAAAACAAATTACAAGATAATAACATTTTAAATGAAAAACGCCCAGATTTTGTATACTGAGTGAGAGAGAGACTACATGCAACAGACAAACAAGCTTACAAATACACACAGGCATCGGTATAGACATTATCAAAAGTGTGGGTATGTGTTTGTCCTTCTACACGTTAAAGGAATGGTAAGGATGGTAATCGTTGCATTATAATCGCCATAGATCAATGATGCTGATACTAGTAAAATAATAAAAGCATTTTCTCTTTTAATGGCATCTTATAACATTTACGAAATATTTTCATATAATTAAATGTGTTAGTAGTATAACTGTTACATAAATTACACATTAGTTGATTTTGTAATGAGAGATTAAATCGAACAATTACTTAAATTGTAAATGCAGATTAATTTGTAATTTCATTGTATCCTCATCTTTAGAATTCATATGTGAATAATTGAGAATATTAGCAGTAAGCAATTGTATATGTTTCTTCACACTGTGTTGGCATTAAGGGCATTCTATGAATTGGCAAAATATATTTAAGGTTTTCAATTATTGTTTAATAGCTTGTTATTAATTAAATAATAATCAATATGCAACTGTTCACCGACGTGGTTGTTAGCTGCATGCATTCATTTAAATTTTGTTATCATGCCGCTCTCTACCACAATTGATTAAGGGAGTGGTGGAAAGAAAAACTTGGTGGTTGGTTCAATTATACAGGGGAAATGGAAAAACATGGGACCGGCCGTGGCTTAGTGGTAAGAACACGCGGTCACCATGCGGGAGATCACAGGTTCAACTCCTGGCTCCAGTCATCTTAAAAAAAAGAAAAATGTTCTTTCATTGTCGGCTCCCCTCGAATGTTGTTGACAGCAACTTCGCAGTATAAGTGTCGAGCCAATCGGCATGTCTAGTAAGTGCTTCTCAAACAGTGACGTTCGCATTCGTCGATAAACAAGTAGGTGCCGTTAGTTGTGAATCTAAAAATAGATAGCGTGTTAGTTCACAACAACGCCGCGAGAAGCTATCCCATACCTCATTCATGGGGTGCAAAGGGAAATTAAGTAGTAAGTAAGTAATGGAAAACATAAAAAATATTGAAAAGCTAACTCGTTAAAGTTGATGAACCCAACTAATTGCATTCAAGATATTTGGTCGATATATGCGTTGGTAGAAAAATTGGAAGGAAATAAATAATACAATACAATAATTATGACGATTTTTATAAGATATATAATCGAATTCATGTAATAAAAGTTTAAAATTTTTCAGCATAAACTGAATGGAAGAGGGGAGGGGTATATAAACTTACCACTTATATTTAACAATTGGACTTCACTTCACCGATGTGGACCTAAAATGAAATAAAAAAAATGTTGCATCAAAAGACAGAACATTAACTAATTTTTGGAATTTAAAAGTGTTTCAAATTTTGATGCGGAAGTTATGAGTTCAACATGAGTTTGTCATAGAAATAATTGATCTTTAATAATAGCGTAATAATAAAAATTGACAACCGATTTTCATGATCTATACCTCAATTTGCTCATAGATTATGTGATATTTTTTTTATTATTTTTTAAATAGAAAAAAAAAATTACTTTTCAGGAAGCTTTTTATTAAAATTGTTTATAACTGCAAAACTGTTGATTTTACAAAGAAACGATATAAGAAAGAATTAAAGGAACTTTAATACTTAAATTTTTGTTTCAAAAATTGGAATAGCCTTTCTTGAGTTATGCCCCCCAACTATAGCTTTAGGAGCTTAAAAACTTAAAGACCCCAGCGGGGAGCTTTGGCTATCCTAAAATCTGCATTGACATTTTTGGGAGGTCAGACCGACAAAATTCTGCAAATTTTATTCCCAGATAGATTGCGGTCTCCCTAAGGTATACGTAGGTAGGTAAATGCGGAACAAAATGAAAATTTGTGTAAATCCAAGTAATATTTCTTCAAGTAAATGACAAGATACACATTCTAACTCTAATTCCATTTCCCACGGATCCGAAGGAACCACCAGTGGACCTCTTTCTGGACTTGCAAGGCAAAAAGTGAAAGTAAAGAAGTACCTCTTTAGAAGCTCCGACCATGGTGCTACAGGAGGTCAGGTGTGCCCAAGGCCTGATCGTTTGACTAAGGAACAACTTTGCTATGCCACGTAGTGGCTGTGGTAAGACCAAAAGACACGCTGGTAAACGAAGAGTTTGATGCTCGCGGGAAATGGATCTGGGTATCTCTTGATACCATACGAGTCTTGCATCTCTCATTGCGCATCTTACGGATTCTTATTTGAGTGTTGCGTTGCACTATCAGCGTCTTGGTGAAGTACAGCACCAAACCTCTAACAAGGGTGTAACAGCGATTGCAGCAACACTGTTACGTTGTTACGGCCTAGTTTCAGTACAAAGCGAAAGAGTATAATTGTGACAAACTCTTTGAGCTCTTCCTATCAAGTCGGACAGTAACCATTCATTTTATGTTTGTGTGATGTCTAAAGCGTGTTACCTAGAGTTCAAATTAATGATGGCAGCCGGATGGGATACCAAGATACCTAGCAGAAGGTGATTATTGCGGTCAGCCGGATGGGGAGCTTTTCTCCTAGCAGAAGGTGACAAAGAGTTGATCGACAATATAATTCGGCCGTATAGGGAACTTCATTTCCTAGCAGATGGCGGCATAATTACAGTGTGCATGAGTGTTAACGATGGAATGGTTACTACCCAAATGACCAATAATAGAAAATAATAAGACCAAGTAGCAAATAATAACGGTGGGGGGCCAAATCGGACGGAGTGCAATCCTCGAGCTTATACTTCTCAGTGAATTTGGTACCCCCACAGAAGAGTAATGCACAATTTGAATATTTCGTTTCGTATTGTAGAATTGGATCCGGGCCTTAACAGCGACATAGTCAAATGTTTCAGTGGGGTTGAGCCCACCATCTGGTCAGGTCTACACGACGATCCTAGATGTAAAACGCAACGATTCGTAACTTTCGACCACCCTATTCAATACTTTTGAAGTTAGTCATTAATAAAAGCAAATGTTACGGTTCTTCTTCTTTCTTCATATTTGGCAGTAGCAATAGAAATTCATCCATCAGAAGTAGTCCGTCACACCAAGTTTAGATATCAGCTCTTTTACCAGGTCCCACTGAGCCACCAACAAGTTTAATGTCCAAGACTTTTCCATCTTTAGCATTTTCATCCTTTCGAGCAACGAGTCCTAGCCAGCACTTTAAGTCTATTTAAACACGCTCGATTACGTCGATGTCGTTATGCAGTTCATACATCTCATGGTTCTTTTGACGACGGTATTTGCCGTTAATGTTGATGAATCCACATAACTTGCGAAGTATTTTTCTCTCGAAGACTCTCAGAAAAGATTGATTCGCTTGTGTCATTACCCAGGATTCTGCGCTGTAGAGCAAAACAAGAAGGATTAGAATCTGATAGAGTTGGATCATTGTTCTTCGAGAGAGCGCTTTGTCATTAAATCGCTTGCTTAGCGCATAGTAGCAGCAATTTGCGATCAATACTCGTTTTTTGATTTCCAGGCTGGCATTATTGTTTTTGTTTACGGCGGAGAAAAGGTAATATTATCTACAACTTCAAAGATATCGTTGTTCACACAGCGAGTAAATCTTTGCTCGTTGAAACGAATACCTTGGTTTTGTCCTCGTTAATCACCAGACCCCTTTCTGCTGACTGCTTTTTAATGATTGAAAATGCTGCAGTAACATCCCGCAATCCATGTTCAATGATATCTATATCATCGGCATACGCGAGCAGCATGTGACTTTTGTTGAAGATGGTGGCATTCATGTTTACTGCAGCCTTCCGCATGATCATCTCCATTACGATGTTAAAGAGATCGCAAGACAGACTATCGCCTTGTCTCGCTTAGTAGAAAATGGCTCTGTCAAATTTTTGCAAATTTTCACTGAAGACTTCGTGTCAATCAGTGTCATCCCGCAAAGTCATATCAGCTTCGCGACAATACCAAACTCATCCATAGCATCTTATAACATTTGTCGTATCGGACTGCCAAATGCATATTTGTAGTCGATAGTGTCAATCTGCATTTCATGTGTCTTCTCCAGGATTTGTCGTAGTGTGACAATTAGATCGATCGTGGATTTACCAGGTCAAAAGCCACATTAAAAGGTCCAATCAGATGCGCAAGGATAGGCTTTAGTCTTTCACATAATACACTAGACAGGACCTTGTGTGCGATGAGTAAAAGGCTGATCCCGGGTTAGTTGGTACACTCACTTAGATCACCTTTCTTAAGCAAAGAACATATAACACTCATATTGCAATCATCGGGCATGTTTTCCTTTAACCAAACCGTGTTTATGCGCTGTTGCACGTGCATGCTCATCATATTCACCATCCCTTAAAAAGCTCTGCTGGCAGACCATCCACTCCTGTAACTATGTTGTTTTTAAACCGTGAAATTTCCATGCTTATCACGTTCTCGGGCTCGGGAACGAGCAGAGTACGATAGTGTTCCCTCCATATTTGCAGCACACTTTACGTGTTCGTGATCAGATTTCCATCATTGTGTTTACAGGTGAAGATTGCTGTTCCCAAACATTTGCTTTTTACCTTTTGGTAGAACCTTCGAGTGTGCAGTAAATGCGAGACTTAGTTGAAGTAGGCATAAGCTTTCTCGGTGGTGTGCAGCTTTGCGATGTCTAGCTTATATTACATTCTGTTACGAACGTTTTAAAGATTACCAACTTCTGTTGCTTACTCCCTAAGAAGCATCGGTGGTAGATTATCTCTTAAAAAAAAACTTAATTTCCCTTTGCACTCCATGAATGAGGTATGGGATAGTTTCTCGCGTTGTTGTGAATTAACACGCTTTCTATTTTTAGATTCACTACTAACGGAAGCTACTTGTTTATCGACGAATGCGAACGTCACTGTTTGAGGAGCTCTTACTAGACACGCCGATTGCCTCGACACTTAATACTGCGAAGTTGCTGTCAACAACATTCGAGGAGAGCCGACAATGAAAGAAATTTTTTTTTTTTTTGAAGATGTCTGGAGACAGCTTTGAACCTGCGATCTCCCGCATGGTAGTCGCGTGTTCTAACCACTATGCCACTGAAGGTTTCTTAGGTTGCTCAAAATTGCGCCTTCTTACATTTGCCTCCACTTAATATCCGTTAAGTGGTATCACGTTTGATCTGTTGGACGTTGTTACCCGCTTGAAGAGTAAAGCTAAAGAGAGATTCTGGTTATTTCCGAGTGAAGAACGATCAGAAGACCTAAATCAGGTCGTGAAAAAATGAAACTATGATGGATAATATGTCTAAAATAGGTAGTTTAAGCATATTTTTGGCATCCATGGAAGTTTTTTTTAAATAACATAATCTAAGCTAAGATGACGGAGGTAATGAAAAAGTGATTCTCTAAAAAAAATTCCAAGTACGTAGAAAAGAGACAAAATATTACCTTGGTGCTGGTAATATCATAAAATTTGTCATGAAAACATTGGACTGTCGCATAGTGCAATTATCGTGGCAATAGTAAGTAATACCATTTTTCTTGTAGGTGTCGTCGATTAAAACTCTTATGTGATCATGAAATTTTGATCTTGTTGGTGTTATATAGTATAATCTCAATCTGTTTTGTGAAATTTCAATTTAACTAATTATCAACTATCAGACATTGGTAACTTTGCTAACCTTTCAAATTGAGTGCTGGATTCCAAAATTGAACTGTTTCTGCGATTGTTTCATATCGCGGCAATCACATCACATCATCATTACAGCCTACAACATGTTTACATTCGCACTCATTTTCACATTACACTTATAATATTCAATATATTTCATTGGTAGGAGAAATGTTTAATTGCTCCCCAGAGATATAAAATATTTTATGACAATATTAATGAAATTTATAAGTGTCGCCGTCGTTGTCGTCGTAAAACCAGTGACTACAAAAACGGGAGCAACAAAAACGTCTCACACCGGTACAATTTTGTACAATGTAATTAGTCTATTACGGGGCGAATTGAGTGATTGGCTATTAGCATCATTAAATTGAATACAAATTAAAATATGTAACGAGTAAATACAATATTTGCTGCAGCAAATTAATTGTCTTAATTTTAAATACATTTGATGTTAAGGCGGTTAAATTAATGAACAACAAAAATACGATAGAGTGGGGATTCTGTTAAAACACAAAATGTAATTAAAATTGAGAGTATATGATTTCAAAGAAATGCTTTTTAATATGTGTTTGTGAAAGATAATATATTGTGTACAGCAGGTTGATGGTAAATTTTTTAACTAGAAATGTAACAATAAGATAAAGAAAGTAAAAAACAAAATTGAACTTGTACGAAGTATATAATGTGTGGTTTTTGAGCCTTAGAATGTATTTCTAATATGCCACACAACAAATTTGGTGGAATGTTTTATTTTGAACGCCATCATGTCGGTTAAATTTTGTACTACTTTTTCGATCATATCCGAAGGTTCTGGAACAGAGATACCCATCTGTAAGAACGGAGATAGAAATCTGGTCAAGGAAATACACAGTGTGCTGTAAATGTGAAGTGAACACTTTTGTACACTACTCTTTCTCGAAGACAGCATAAGTAGCGAAATCACGCCAATTATCGACGTCGGAGTAGATTGTCAGCATAATTGCAAGGATTAAAAACTATAAAACTGCGAGAACCGATGGACTACCGGCAGAGCTTTTTAAGGCCAGCGGCGATATGTTGACAACGTGCAGGCATCAGTTCATAAACGATTTGGCTAAAGGAATGTATGCCCGATGATTAGAGTCTGAGTGTGCTATGTTCTGTTTTTAAGAAAGGCTATCAAAGTGTGTGCCCCAACAACCGAGGGAGCAGACTTCTACCTATCGCATATGAGGTCCTGCCGAGTGTGCTATGTGAAAGATTAAAGCCCATCTTAATGAACCTAATTGGTCCACAACGAACCACATTTTCACGCTACGACAAATAATCAAGAAGACCCAATAAATGCAGATCGACATTTATCATCTTTTTATCGAATGCAAAGCTGCATTCGACAATCTGATACGACAGAAACTATTATATGCCATGTCTGAGTTTGGTATCCATGCGAAGCTGATATAACTTTCTGGGATGGCACTGACCGAAAGTGAAAGTAGGCAAAAATCTGACAAAACCATTTTCTATCGAGCGATCTCTTTAACATCACAATGGAGATGATAATGAGCGGAAGACTACAGTAAACACGGTTCTAAGAGATCAGTTAAATTATAGTTCGAAAGGAATTCAGAGATATACACTTACACGAAACCAAAAAAGGAATTGTGTGTGTTTTTGTTGTTGAGTGAATCAACGCAAAAAATAAAAAAACATAAACTTGTGAGAGCACAGAATATTTTTTCAATAGCTCAGAATAAGTTCTTGAGAAACAGAAAACTAGTTCAATTTACAAAGAGAATGCAGCGGTTGTAGTTGTCAATTTTTGGACATGTGCATTTAAAAAGAGACAGTTGCAGTCTAGACTCTAGATACAGTCTCGCTTTTGTGAGTACCAGTGTGGGACTATTTCGGAACAATTCCCATTTACTGCAGGGCTTAAATAAATCATTGGCCGATGACTGCGGTATGTTACTGCGGTCTTTTTAACCATTGAGGAGCATCAGTTGTTTGTGTTTTACATCTAGTATCGTCGTGTAGACCTGACCAGAACATGGAATATTACTTATGATAATCATGCGCCACCATATAACAATATAACAAAAGAGACTAAAACGTGACAAATTCCCCTATACGGTACTCGCTGACTTCAAATGTAACTTGACAAAACGAATGATGCAGAACTTCTTCTTTTTGGGGCTACTTTCACATGCAGTTCAGAATTGAGACCCAAAATCATGTGTTGTACTGTGATATTGACTGACAAGTACAAGCTCGAGGCTTGCACTCCGTCCGATTTGGCCCCTGTGTGTTATTATTTGCAACTTGGTCTAATTATGTTATATTATTGGTCATATGGGCATTCCATCCTCAACACTCATGCGAACTGCAATTAGTCTCCACGCCGCCATCTGCTAGGAACCGAAGTTCCCCATATGGCCGGCCTCACTTCCACCACCAGAATACCGAAGTATTCTGTCGAACTACACTTCATTATCTTCTGCTAGGAGCAAAGCTCCCCATCCGGCTGACTGCAACAAACCACCTTCTGCTAGGTACCATTGGTACCCCATCCGGCCGGCATCATCAATTTATAACTTAAGGTTATCACGTTTTGGACATCACACAAATATAAAATGAATGGTAACTGCCCGACTTAATGGGAAGCAGTCGGCAGAAATGGGTTTGGTGATAAATGAGAACAAAACTAAGATTTGTTTCAACGACCAAAGAGTCTACACGGTTGATTACGCTGCGTGAACCTAGACAACTATAACTTTAACCTGGGAGATGATTTTATCCACCTTGGCTTCGCCGAAAACAAAAAATTATAATGTCAACCTGAATATCAAGAGACTCGTATTGATCGCAAACATAAATAACATTGGCCGAGGATTGTTACTGCGAGGATGCTGCGTGAACGTTAAGAACTACAACTTTGAATTGGTAGATAATTTTGTCTACCTTGGCTCCGCCATAAACAAAAATAATAACGTCAGCCTGGAAATCAAGAGACGAGTATTGATCACAAACCGACGTGCCGATCATATATATAAATATCATTGGCCGAGTATTGCGGGATGTTACTGTGGTCTAAAAGTATTGAGAAACAGTTGATCATAAATGGGAGAAAACGAAGTTATTTGTCTCAGTGGACAAAGAGTTTACTCTGCTATTTTGCGCTAAGAAAGCTATATAATGACAAACCCCCCCTCACGACTATCAAAGATCCAATTCTACCAGAAACTGATGCTTTCTGTCTTGCTCTACAGTGCAGAATCATAGGTAATGACGCAAGCGGATCATTCTATTCGGGAAGTCTTCATTTGGATAGTGGTTGATCTTCGAAACTGCTAAATCAATGGAGTTCATTTCTATGACGTTTGTTGAACATTTAGGAACAGTAAAATTTCAGCTATTTTTCGAATTTACAGTTTGAAATTTCCTTACAAAAGAAACTATTTTTTTAAAATATCAATATCAATATCAATATCAATATCAATATCAATATCAATATCAATATCAATATCAATATCAATATCAATATCAATATCAATATCAATATCAATATCAATATCAATATCAATATCAATATCAATATCAATATCAATATCAATATCAATATCAATATCAATATCAATATCAATATCAATATCAATATCAATATCAATATCAATATCAATATCAATATCAATATCAATATCAATATCAATATCAATATCAATATCAATATCAATATCAATATCAATATCAATATCAATATCAATATCAATATCAATATCAATATCAATATCAATATCAATATCAATATCAATATCAATATCAATATCAATATCAATATCAATATCAATATCAATATCAATATCAATATCAATATCAATATCAATATCAATATCAATATCAATATCAATATCAATATCAATATCAATATCAATATCAATATCAATATCAATATCAATATCAATATCAATATCAATATCAATATCAATATCAATATCAATATCAATATCAATATCAATATCAATATCAATATCAATATCAATATCAATATCAATATCAATATCAATATCAATATCAATATCAATATCAATATCAATATCAATATCAATATCAATATCAATATCAATATCAATATCAATATCAATATCAATATCAATATCAATATCAATATCAATATCAATATCAATATCAATATCAATATCAATATCAATATCAATATCAATATCAATATCAATATCAATATCAATATCAATATCAATATCAATATCAATATCAATATCAATATCAATATCAATATCAATATCAATATCAATATCAATATCAATATCAATATCAATATCAATATCAATATCAATATCAATATCAATATCAATATCAATATCAATATCAATATCAATATCAATATCAATATCAATATCAATATCAATATCAATATCAATATCAATATCAATATCAATATCAATATCAATATCAATATCAATATCAATATCAATATCAATATCAATATCAATATCAATATCAATATCAATATCAATATCAATATCAATATCAATATCAATAACATTTAAATAAACGCATAATTGGGTTATGGTTCATTTTCATTATCGCTCATCTTTGCAGTGGTATTTTTCCTTGTGTCCTTTTTCTCGGTTGATGATATTTCAGAGCCATTTATTGATATTTCACAGCCATTTCAAAGACTTTGAGACCCAATACTAAAAAATCTGAAAACTGTATTACACTCTACAAATGATTAATCAATCGAATCGTAAACCACATTTCGGTTACTCAATTGCCACATGTCAAATGAAACAAATACCAATTCATATCGACCATTAAATAACCAAAATATTGTGTTATCATTATATCTGTCCGGTCACCTTCAGTGAGCACACAAAGAGCTGTTCTAATAATTCTATAAAAGACCTCCCACCACAACAGCATTTGTTTTCTAGTTCCAGTTAACAAAGACGAGTAAAAACATGAGAACAAATTATAAATATTTGATAGAAAACATATCAAATAACCGTAAAATAAGAAAGAGGAAAAAAACAAGAGGGAAAGACAAGCAACATCGACTACAAAGTATTTATTAGAGCAGAAATAATTGGAACTTGATGTGGCAGAGTTCTTTGATTTGTTTCCCCTTCCAATGTTTAGTTTTATTCCCCTTTATAAACATTACCTTCTTTTTGTTGGTGTACAAATGTCATCTCACAAACTACCACTACTACAACGATCATTGTTTCATTATTGGTTGTTGTGTTTGAGTAAAAACTACAACAACAACAACACCAATGACAAACAAGTATATGACCATTTTATTTATATTGTCGCAAATAATAACAATAACATCATTTGTTATTGTTGTTATATCGATATGATACATTGTTATACGAGTATGGTAGTGGTACAAAAAAAAAGGATATCATCGCATCACTTGACTTTGTTAACCATATACTCTCCGGCAACTGAGTGTTCCATCTGAACGATAGGGGAGGATGGGAGATGGGACTAAAGGCTAGTTGACAACGAATTACATGTACGTTATTAACTATTTAATTGGATATTGCTGTCGTGGAATAAAGAGCAATGATGTAAATGTAACAAACATGTAAAGTAATTGTTCTCAAACAATATAATAAATTCTATTATATTTATCAATTAAGGTTGTTGGACGATTTGGACATATATAATATAATAAAAATATGAATCAATGCATTAATAAGTGTTAAAATATGTATTTTGAACGGAATATATTTGTCAATATATTAAAAATAATCTGATATTATAAATAGTATTTAAATAGTTTGAAAGAAAGATAATATCAAATTCTTTCTTTGTTTCTTATAAAACAAATAACTTATTAACTTGTTTCTGTAGAGACTAAACTTAACTTGATGTGTCATTATCTTCCCATTATTCCCACTGTAGCGTGACTTAGTACCACAAAATGATGAAACTAACACCAATGACAAGATAAAATTTATAACACAAAAGGACATTCTCACATTCATTATGACAAAGAAATCAAACATTATTGTTTTCGTAATAAAACAACAAAAAGCTATCAAAATAAAAAATAAAAATCCTGAAGAAACACACACAGAAAAAAAACACTCCACAAAAAGTATCAAATGTTGTGTTATTTTAACAAAATAGAATATCAATGACCTATGGCCAGTAAAAACGTACGAGTAATGAAGAAAACGCAACATTATTTATTATTACGAATTTTCATTGGAAAAATATTACGATTTGTATTCTCTGGCATTTAAAAGGGAAAATTCCAAATAAATTATAATTTACAAAGTTGTTGTTAACTTAACGTTACGTACCTGTGTATTTGTACTGATGTATTTTTTTCACTTTACATGAATATTTATTATGAAAATTTATGATTTTCTAATTTCTTTTCAATTTTTCAAAACCCATTAGCATTATAACAATATTTTGTCTGATTTTTTTTTTAATATTTTTCCTGCGTTATTATTTCTTTGTATTTGACAGAAAATAAGAGAGAATCATTAATATTCGTTAGTTTATAATTTATAATACCGTAGCACAGTGTATGTGCTATGTGTGTGTGTATGGCTGCTGTTATCTTGTTGTTGTCTAAATAAATGTGCTATAGCGGCGGCACCGTGCAACAGAAGGACGGTGTATAGAGTTGCCAGAGATGTTCTTGAGAATAAAGTAAATTTGTTAATAGACCAACTATGGGGTGATGTGAGGTCTCTATAAATATTGAGAAGTTTAAATTGTAATTCTCAATCTATATATATAACTTATGACATTTTTCCTCACAATTCAAACTTTATTTGAACTACCGTTACAATTACTTTAAGGGCAACAAAGGGCGAATGGAAACAACTTCAACCATGCGATCGGCCACCTACAACCTTCATTTACCCTTGAATAAAAATAGTTCGTCAACTACCAGAAGGGCAAACAACAATACCATCGATCATACAACAGCCGCTAAGGATGCGTTCGGCAATGCACGCGACAGCTACCAACGGTAAATTCGGCAATCGACCTCCAACCAAACACATCCAGGAAACGATGTGATGTTATTCTCATTACATCGAGAACTCTACTTACTTAAATGATCGAACATTTTGCTTGATGGCTCGTCGGATGCAGCGAAGTTTAGTGCTTAGTGGCTTTGTACTGGATCTCCCTTGTCTTTTTCAGGGCAATCATTTATCGAAGGAAATATTCTTTTGGACTTCGGTCTGTTGAATCAACTTTTGTTGGTTAAACCCAAATTCTATTGGTCTGTTAAATCGGACTTCGGTCTGTTTAATCGGACTACGGTCTATTAAATATGACTACGGCCTGTTGAATCGGACTACGGTCTGTTGAATCGGACTACGGTTTGTTGAATCGGACTTTGGTCTGTTCAATCGGACTACGGTCTGTTAAATCGAACTACGGTCTGTTGAATCGGACAGTCGGTCTGTTGAATCGGACTGTGGTTTGTTGAATCGGACTTCGGTCTGTTAAATTGGACTTCGGTCTGTTGAATCGGACTTCGGTCTGTTGAATTAGACTTCGACCTGTTAGTTAAACCCAAATTCTATTTGAATCGGACTTTGGTCTGTGGAATCGGACTTCGGTCTGTTAAATCGGATTTCGGTCTGTTGAACTGGACTATTGAATCGGACTACGGTCTGTTAATTCGGACTTCGGTCTGTTAAATCGGACTTCGGTCTGTTGAATTGGACTACAGTCTATTAAATCGGACTTCGTTCTGTTGAATCGGACTAAGGTCTGTTAAATCGGACTTCGGTCTGTTAAATCGGACTTCGGTCTGTTGAGTTAGACTACGGTCTATTAAATCAGACTTCGGTCTATTAAATCGGACTTCGGTCTGTTGAATCGGACTTCGGTCTGTTGAATTGGACTACGGTCTATTGAATCGGTCTTCAGTCTGTTGAATCGGACTTTCGGTCTGTTGAATCGGTCTTCGACCTGTTATATCGGACTACGGTCTGCTGAATCGCACTACGGTTTGTTGAATCGGACTTTGGTCTGTTGCATTGGACTAGGGTCTGTTTAATCGGACTTCGGTCTGTTGAATTAGACTATGGTCTATTAAATCGGACCTCGGTCTGTTGAATCGGACTTCGGTTTGATAAATCGACCTTCGGCGTGTTGAATCGGACTACGGTGGTAGAATCGGGCTTCGGTCTGTTAAATCAGACTATTGTCTGTTGAATCGGACTTCGGTCTGTTGAATCGGACTACGGTCTATTGAATCAGAGTCTGGTCTGTTGGATTTGACTTTGGTTTATTAAATCTGACTTCGGTCTATTGAATCGGACCTAGGTCTGTCAAATCGGACTTCGATCTATTGACTACGGTTCGTTGAATCGGACTTCGATTTGTTTAAACGGAATTCGGTCGGTTGACTCTTACTTCGGTCGGTTGAATCAGATTCGTCGGTTGCACAGATTTCGGTCTGGTACACGAAGACACTCTTCGTTCCTGTAGCATTTAATTAGAAGTTGGAACCATAGCATTTGAGTACTAACACATCGTCGGATACGATTGCAGAAGACGATTTACTGGAGAATGGAAGCTACCAATACGATCCTGAGTTGCGAATACCAAACTGATTTACCGATTAAAGCCGAATCATCGCTACAACCACGAGTTGTAGAAGACGATGCTAAAGAACGCGAATGATCACATGATCGTGAGTTTCGAAAACAAAGTTGATTTACCAGCTACCCCGAATTAACAATATATTCCCAAATTACTGAGATTAATCTAAATGCCCGACAAAACCCGAATCACCAAGACGACCACTTATTTCTGATATAAACCTGAACCATCGACATGGGACCGGCCGTGGCATAGTGGTTAGAACACGCGACTACCATGCGGGAGATCACAGGTTCAAATCCAGGCTCCAGTCATCTTAAAAAAAAAAGAAATAAATTTCTTCTTTCATTGTCGGCTCCCTCGAATGTTGTCGACAGCAACTTCGCAGTATTAGTGTCGAGTCAATCGGCGTGTCTAGTAAGAGCTTCTCAAACAGTGACGTTTGCATTCGTCGATAAACAAGTAGATGCCGTTAGTTGTGAATCTAAAAATAGAAAAGCGTGTTAATTCACAACAACGCGAGAAGCTATCCCATACCTCATTCATGGGGTGTAAAGGGAAATTAAGTTTAGGTTATCGACATATCCGAGTCATCTAGATGACAATTCATTGCTGATATTAATCGAAACCATCGACGAACCCGAATCATCAATACACTGCCGAAATCTAACTACGAACATGAATTATAGAATGTACCCTAACTTTCACGTTCCTGAGTACGGAGATGATACTGACCTATTTGACATCTACAGTTTTGGTAGTTAAATAAAAATTCGATTCGTAAAGTTTCCGATTATCTCAAGCGCAGAAGCCTGGGTAATGACACAAGCCAATTAATCGAGAGAAAAATATTCCAAATATTTTGCAAAGTATATGTATTTTTCTCGAATACTCTCAAAATTGACTGACCCGATTGTGTCATTAGTTGCAACAAATATCTTGGTTTGATTTTATTTAGACCCACACCCAGACCCACTTCTGCCGATTATTTCTCAATGATTGAAATGGCTGCAGTAACAACACGAAGATCTCGGTCAGAGATTTCTATATAATTGGCATACATAACCTGCTGAAGACTTTGTGCCAGTCATTGTCATCTCGCAAAGTTGGGGATATAAAACTCAGCCATAGCATCTAGTAGTTTCTGTCGTATCGGACTGTCGAATGCAGCTTTGTATTCGATAGACAGATGGTAGGGATCAGTCTGCATTTCTTGGGTCTTCTCCAGGATTTGTCGAAGTGTGAATATTAGGTCTTTCGAGGAGTTCTAAAGCCATTCTCATAATGTCCACTCAGGTTCGCTAGAAGGGGCCTTAGGCTTTCAAATAACACACAAGGTGGGATGGGTAAAAGGCTGATCCCGCGATAGTTGGTACACACACTTATATCGCCTTTCGTAAATACAGGACCTTGAAAACTTAGATTCCAATCATCGGGCATTCATTACTTTAACCAAATCGTGTTTATCAGCAGGTCCATGCACTTTGCCAGCTCATCGCCGCCGGCCTGGAAAGGCTCTGCCATCAGTCCTTCGGCAAACGCATCTTTATTGTTTTCAAGACGTGTAATTGGACAGTTTACTCCGTCATCGATGATTGGCGTAATTTCGTCACTTATGCTGCCTTCAGGAACAAACAGCATACTCTGCCTCTCCGAATGACTCTATAATAAATGTATATATGTGTTGGAGGTGACACATATTAAAATTAAAAATACTTTATTTTAATCCCATGCATTGAGCTGTATAATTTTAGAAAGTTCGATTGAGAAGTGCAATGCTTCGCAATCTCAAACAATGTTTTGAGATTTTGTGCAACCGCTTAAATGTCTAACTGGCAACACTGATTTGATGTAATACGCTAACCACACTTTCACACACACACACACACTCCCATAGAAGATAAAAACTTTGTATGTGTTCAACGCCTCAACACCTTTGGCTCGCTAACAGGCTACAGGACGACAGGAAAGATATCTCCCTAACCGAACACTTCAACATGTTGAACAACATGAAATACCACTCAACGCATCAGAAAAAGTGTGAAAATATGAAAATGAATAAAGAACAAAGCAAATAAAAAAAAAATAACACCAACGAACGAAATAAAACTCAGATGAAAATGAAAAAGTTTCATCTTCATATTTATATTACATTCGAATACTCATACTCGTGTAGTAGGTTGTTGCTATCAGTGAGCTGAGTAGGTGTTACACATATACATACCTTCAAGGCCCCCGCACGACGACCACCACTTGTGCTGCATACACTGGCTGACACTCTGACTCGCATATAAATATAAATCAGGTTGTACCATTACTGTCAGAGTGTTTGGAATATTAAACTACTTAATGGAGCTCCGTTTCGCTGTGATAATTTCATACGCAAGAAAATTCGAATAATTTTCTTGCAGTTTTGTTGTTGCTGTCCTAGTAGTCGTCGTCGTCGACGTCTTCTTGTGTTGTTGTTTTTCTCATTTTCAGTGATTCTCCTCACTGATGATTATGATTTATTGTGTGTGAATTACGAGAGATGTCATAAAAAGTGCGAGGGAGTCATAAACATTTTTCGTTTTCTTAAATCATTTTAAGATCAATCAATTAGCGAGTAAAAAAGGTGAAAGAACACGATGATGCTGCGGATTTTATGTAGACGTTTTGATGAAGCGTGACAGTTGACGTGAAATTGAGGATACATTAAAAAGGTTGAACTGTTTGAACCGAACTGAGTATTTATTGTAATAAATATGTTGTCATTAGAAAAAAGGGTAAATACGATATGCTGTAATCAAATTAAATCTGAAATTATCATAATTTGTCGTTAAGATAGATTAATTAAATCAATAAGTGGAGGAAGGTGAAGTGCGAGTAACATAAGCACATCTTAAGGACTTTAAATTATAATAGGAGAAGTTGGCCTGACTTTTTCGTAGTTATGAAAATTATTTATGTAAAAGAATAAATATAACAGTTTACACATAAAGACCATTCTACAAAATTGAGTTAATGTTGAGTTGAATTATTATATGATGTGAAAAGAAGTAAGTTGTAGATAATAAAAAAATAACAATATCACTTGTGAATTTTATTTACTTAGATAAGAAACTTGAATTACATAGAAAATTTTAAATATTTCTCGTCAAGCTATTGGATATGTGGTTTTAAAATTAAATGTCTACGATTATTTGACTTTGGGTTGGTCATTTCGATCGTAGAGCTTTAGTCGGCCAACATTTCTTTATGCAACTTTTCTCCAGCTCCTCACTAATTCTCAGAGATAAAATCTAGATGTGAGTTCAAAAAATTTAATGTTAAGCAACATAAGCTAATAAGAGCTCTCTAATCAATTCTATCTGGTTCTCAGTCTTATAGTTATCCAAAAATATATGCAACCACGTTCTTCTTATCTATTGCATAATATTTTTACTAGGCCTAATTCAATATGGATTGTCGAAACAATTACACCAGCAGACTTTACAAAAGGGTTACACATTTTCTGTACAGGAACTAGAGAGTTACGCACATTCCAAGTATACTGCATTATTTACAAGTACTAGTTCCTTAAACTTATAAGAAACTTTCATTGTGTTGCTCAAAATAATTTCTCTCAAAGATTCCCAGAATAGATTGATCCTTTTATGTCAAGGATCAATATAGACAAAATCATCCACCACTTCAAAATTAAAGTTCTCGTTGATAAGTTTTCAGACCCACTTCTGCCGACTACTTCACAATACTTGATGAGACTGCAGTAACACTCCGCAGTCCTCCTCCATATCATTGGCATACGCTAGAGGCATGTAACTTTTATTAAATATGGAATAAGTAGCGTTAACTACAACATTCTGCATGAACATCTCCATTACACAGTTAAACATTTTTGAGCTCATTGATTTGGGACTCAATTCTGAGAACTGCACGGAAAATAGCCCCAAAAAAAAGAAGTTCTGCATCATTCGTTTTGTCAAGTTACATGCCATAATAACTTAATATCGATTAGAAGTTTCAGTTTCACTTTTCCATTCATCAAATGATTTTGAACTGGGTTTATTTTGTAGCAGTTGCAATAAAACTGTTGTACTCCATGGCGTATGACTTACGTGGAATATTACATGTAACAATACAGCAAAAGAGCCTAAAACGTGACAAATTCCCCTATACGATACTTTCTAACTTCAAATCGATATTAAATTATGGCATGTAACTTGCTGATCCCGCGATAGTTGCTGCAAACACTTGGATCGTCTTTCTTGAGAACAGGATATAGAACTCTCAGATACCAATCATCGGGCATGTATTCCTTTAGCCAAATCGTGTTTATGAGCTGCAGCATGAATGTTGCCAGCTCATTGCCGCCTATCTTAAAAAGCACTGCCTGCAGTCCATCGGCTAACGTAGATTTATTGTTTTAAAGCCGTGCTTTTGCCGTTGATCTTGTTTGGCTTGGTGATGGACTATGTACTACGTCGTCGGTGTTTGATGTGATCTCGTCACTTCCGAATTGAGCAGAGCGCGAAAGAGTTTTTCCACATATTTACAGCACAATCTATCATTGTCCTTATAGATGAGCAATCCTGTTCCAAAAGTCTTTGCTTATGGTAGAACTTTCGGCCTTTACCTCTAATCCTTGGAATTTCGATATTCTGGATTTCAGTTTTTTCCATAGTTGCTTTTTCCGCCAGAAGAGGTGCATTTTCTTTCCCTTCTCTTTTCATTATATCGTTGCGTCACCGCACTCGTTACCGTTGGCTACAGTTTTGCCTTGTATGCAGCATCCATTTCCGCAGAGAACGCGCGACATTCTCTATCGTATTAGGGTTTGTCTTAGCATGGTTTTTTTTATCCCAGTAGGGTCGTTGCGGTAGTGGTCATAGAATTCGCAAAAAGTTGTCACTGTATGTCGGGAGAATCAGAATAATGAACGTTTGTTTGCAGTAATTGAAACAGTTTGTTTGAGTAGTTATTGGCTATCTCGGTGGTATGCAGCTTTGCGAAGTCTAGCTTTCTTCGCGTTAGGTTACGAGCAATTCTGGCATCACTTCATCGTGCGTACCTTAGCCGCAACTAGGTGGTGATCCAAGTCAATTTTTGCATCACGTGCATCACACTCACGTCCATAACACTTGAAACACGGCTTCCATCGATTACCACGTGATCATTCTGGGCTCTTGTGTTTTGATCAGGTGATATCCAGGTTGCCTTGTGGATATCTTTATTCGGGAATCTTTTTCCACTCACTACCATGTTTCTTGCCGACTAGAATCTGAATCCTTTATCGGATGTATTGAAGTGTACACGCAGGTTGTAACCTGTATAACCAACATCATTTTAGCTTCAAATTCTCTCGAAATAAATTAAATGTCAAAACCAGGGCAGCGGTCATATATTTCTTCCAGGCGCTCATAAAAGGTTTGCGTCGGGGCGTGTACTGAAATCAGTGAGATGTGAACATATTTGGGCTTGATACGGACCTATTTAGTCACTCACAGGATTATCCCGCGACGCCCAATGTCGAAGTCTCTTACTGACTATGAATTCCTTACCAAATTTTGTTGTCTTTTCGCATAGCAGCTGTAAAGGATGTCACAGTCCCTCGTGTTTCCTATATGGCAGCGATGTTAGCCTTGTATTGGTCGTGGACATCCGCTTATTGGATATAGGCACCATCTTTGTAGATCAGTGATAGCCACCCCATAGCCTCGTGAGGCCAGCAATAATCTTTTTTTTACACAGACAAACACGATCGGCACTTCATACGTACTTGAAGGTTTTGTTTGATTCAAAACAGTCAGTCACTGCATGATGATTCTCGCGTTGTTGTGAATTAACACGGCACCTACTTGTTTATGGACAAATGTGAACGTCACTATTTAAAAAGATTTAACTAGACATGCCGATTGACTCGACACTTATACTGCGAAGTTGCTGTCTACAACATCGAGGGAGTCCAGCAATGAAAAAAAAATTTAATTTTTAGATAACTGGAGCCAGGATTTGAACATGGTAGCTCCGGAATGGTAGTCGCGTGTTTTAACCATCATGCCACGGCCGGTCCATCTTGTACAACCGCACACAACATTTTTGTGTGCGTGACTTCGGTTATGCCTACCACTGCTTTAGAGGGTTCGGACATTCTACTACTACAGAGAAACAATGTTCAACGATTGTTAAGAGAGAACAAAATTTCCACTGTGGACAATTCGACAGCGATGACGCTTTTTGTACGACCGCATACCATATTTTTGTGTGCGTGTGTTCCGTTATGCCTACCACTGCAGTAGAGGGCTCGGACATTCTACTACTACAAAAACGTATACAAGTACAGACAGAGAAACAATGTTCAACGATTGTTGGGAGAGCGCAACATTTCCAATGTGTACAATTCGACAGCTCTGACGCTTATTGTGCGACCGCATACCATATTTTTGTGTGCGTGCGTTCGGTTATGCCTACCACTGCAGTAAAGGGTTCGGACATTATACTACCGACTCCCTAAGACGCACTGGTGGCAGCATACCATTTATGTTACTTAACATTGCGCGTACTCGCATTTGCTTCCACTGGACGGAAGTACAGTGAGATTGCCCGGTAAACACGTGATGAGATGCTTGGTGACCTCCGCAGAACGACTCTTGTTATTTACAAGTGAATAATGGTTAAAAAAAACCCAAATGGGAAAATCCTTAAACGCTTACATTGTTATGCTACGTATGTATTCAAAATTTGTTTTAAAGAAATAAATTGTTATTAAAATGCTATGACAAAGGATTACACCCGTCTAACTTTAAACGACTTCCACCCTAACTGCAACATGGCAAAATTCTGCCCCTATAAAAAAACCATTCAAATCGAGACATAAAAAAATTAATAAAATTCTGTTTATAAAAATTTTGTTGAAAATTTTTTAAAGCACAATTCAGTTTTTTTTGTATCAAAACAAAACAATATTCACAGTAATCCTATGCGATTAACATTAACATTAAAGTTCTGTTCTGTTTTTTTGGTGCAATTGTTGAGCCACATTTTATGCCAGAATAAAAGAGAAAGTGGCCTCATTCACACACAGATATAATGAAGAAGAGAAAAAAAAAACAAACAAACCGAAAAAGGATACATCCACATACATAAATGCAAATGTTTGTACACTCATGCATGCAACACTCAAGCTGTGCTTTCATGTAGCCCGTTATGGTACAGCTTAATTAAGTCAATATATTAAACGTATTAAACCAAAAGTGGCATTGTAGTCGCAGCGATGTTTTAAAAAAGATGACTATTATGTGGCGATATTGTGTTGCCTCCGATGTCGTTTCGACGCTTTGTTTTATTTTTAAAAATGCACAACGGGGGAGCCATTATTTTACTTCATTAAACTACATTTGTGTTCTTAAAAATTGCAAAGCCAACAAAAGGGAACGCAAAACAATTCACAAGCTCACACGCACAAGCGAGCGAGCCAAATCATAGACAGACATAGCATGCAACAAGGATACGAACAGCGACACAAAGTCACAACAACCAACAATAACAACAACAACAAGTTGTGGCAATACAAAGAGTACAATAGTCGAACAATGCTAACAAATGACAAGGGCACAATAAAAGGCTAAAAAAAACAAAATAATTCAACGGAAATAAAACCACATAAAATGCCGCTATTAAAAAAGTATAAAATCTTTCACTCCTCCCCAAGTAACATAACATAGACCCACGCACTGTGTTGCGTTGCCCAGACAAGGCCAAATATAACAATGGCCTATGCCCATTTACAATAGCTATGGGAATCGGACGGAACAATAACGTAATAAAACATCATATTGTAAATATCTTGGGGATGTTTCATTTGTCCTTTGGTCAGGACCTCTTCGACAGCTAAATATGACCATTGTGTAGTAGAGCAGTGGCCACCTCTCTAACCTTGTTTCATACCGGGTTATTATTTCGGGTTAATCTATTTCCTTTTGCATCCGGTATTTAAAGGGTGATTGTTTATTTTTCATTACAATTTCCTTAGATTGGTCAATGAACTGAATATGACCACATCCTTCCTTTATCTGATCATTATCTATCTTTCAGTTTCTTTTCATATTAAATCTATCTATCATGCTCTGTTATACGTTTCATCTTAATTTGTCTACTTCCGTATCTCTGTTGATGTCAACAGTTTCTTAAGTTACTTCGTGCGATACCATAGAGATTATCCTATTGTTTCCGGACAATATGAATTTCATTTCTTCTGTTGTTGTTCTGTTTTTATGTGTTTTTGCTATGTGCCTGAAGTTACTAGTTCGTATTTAAGTATGACTGTTTTAAGTTTTATTTTCATTTTCTATTGTCATTTTTATTTCTCAGTTTGTTACTTCCCATTGACTGACATTAGTGCTTATCATTATTTTGCAATTGTTTTTTGTACGAAGAAGATGAAGAAAACAAATAAAGTAATGTAGTCACCCTATAGGAGGATGTTTCGATTTGTTATACAAATCGTAGCTGGTAGCAAATGTGAGTTAGGTAACTTACATGGCATGCTACAACCGATGCGTCTTAGGGAGTAGGTTACATAAGTTACTGAAGCTCAAAGCCAAAACCCTCTTAGTGGTTTTGTATAGTGGTCATAGTGGTCCCGGCATAAATTCGGTAGCAAGAGGAACAGGATAGGAACAGAGTACACCACGTGAAGATAGAAAGTTGACATTTGAGACTTTTGAAATAAAAACTCAATGAAAATGAATAATTAGAATCCGCCAAATGTTAACGCATCTTCCAAAACGTTATAAGGACCTTGATTTAAGGATATGCACCTGGAATGTCCGAACTCTATACAGAGATGGTGCCTCTATCCAACTGGCGGATGTCCTCGACAAATACAAGGCTGTCATCACCGCCATACAGGAAATACGATGGACGGGACAGGTATGCACACGACGCAAGAAATGTGACATCTTTTACAGCTACCATGCATAAAGACACAAATTTGGATGTGAATTCATAGTCGACAAGAGACCTGGTCTCGCGGTTTAGCCATGTAAGCGACCGAATAGCTACTATTCCCATCAAGGTGAAATATATTTACATCACGCAGATTTGTGTACACATCCGGGCGGAAGACAAAGACTAGGACATTAAAGATGCATTCTATGAGCGCCTGCAGGAAATATATGACCGTTGCCCTGGCCATGACATTAAACTTGTTGTGGGAGATTTTAATGCTTAAAAGGAAGGGTATATGCCCTTGATTCACCAATTGAACAATTCAGTCTACACAACACCTCCGATAACGGATTCAGACTGGTTAGTTTCACGTCGGGACCGGCCGTGGCATAGTGGTTAGAACACACGACTACAATGCGGGAGATCGCAGGTTCAAACCTGGCTCTAGTCATCTTAAAAACATTGTCGGCTCCCCTCGAATGTTGTTGACAGCAACTTCGCAGTATAAGTGTTGTCAATCGGCGTGTCTAGGAAGAGCTTCTCAAACAGTGACGTTCGCATTCGTCGATAAACAAGTAGGTGCCGTTAGTTGTGAATCTAAAAATAGAAAGCGTGTTAATTCACAACAACGCGAGAAGCTTTCCCATACCTCATTCATGGGGTGCAAAGGGAAATTAAGTTTTTTTAAATTTAACGTCGGCAAGAAACATGGTTGTGGGTGGAATCAGATTCCCGCATAAAGATATCCACAATGCAACCTGGATATCTTCCGATCAAAGTACAAGAAATCAGATTGATCCCGTGGTAATTGATGGAAGGCATGTCTCAAGCGTTATAAACGTGCGTGTGATGCGCGGTGCAAATAATGACTCGGATCACCACCTAGTTGCAGCCAAGGTACGCACACGATTAAGTAGTGCTAAATACACTCGTAATCAAACGCAAAGGAAGCTAGACAACACAAAGCTGCATACCACCGAGATAACCAATACCTACTCCAAATCAACTCCCTCAATAACTCCAAACGCAAAATGTCTGAGGAAATCAATGCTGCATACAAGGCAAAACTGCAGCCAAAGGCGACGCGTGCGGTGACGGACCGTTGTAAAGAGAAAAGGAGGGAGATGTAACGCCTGTTCAGGCGGAAAAAGCGTCTGTGGAAGAAAAGAGAGAGCCTGGATATCGAAAACTATAGTTATTAAGGTGAGGCCCGAAAGTTCTAACAAAAGGTAAAAAGTAAAGGTTTTAAAACAGGGATCCCCACCTGTAAGGACAGAGACGGAAATCTAGTCACGGACACTCAGAGTGTGCAGCAAATATGGAGGGAACACTACTCGTTCCCGTGACAAAAAACACTAATCATCGACGATGTAGTAGATTTTCTGCCACCTAGCGAAAACGAGACCAGCACGGCAATTTCACGGCTGAAAACAGTAAGCTGCAGGTGCCAGTGACTGCCTGCAAAGCTATTTAAGGCCTGCGGCGATGACGTGAGAACGTTCATGCACCGGCTCATAAACACAATTTGGCTAATGGAATGCATGCCTGATGATTGGCATCTGAGTGTTTTATGTCCTTTGCTCCAGAAAGGCGATCCAAGTGTGTGTACCAACTATCGCAGGATCGGACAAATACAAGGTCCTGTCGAGTGTGTTATGTGAAAGACTAAAGTCCATCTAAGTGAACCTGATTGGACTTTATCAGTGTGGCTTTAGACCTGACAAATTAACGACCGACCAGATATTCACACTGCGACAATTTCTGAGAAGACCCAAGAAATGCAGATCGACATCTGCCTTCTGTTCATCGATTACAAAGCTGCATTCGACAGTCCGATTCGACAGAAATGGTTAAATTCTATGGCTGAATTTGATATCCCTGCGAAGCTGATACGACTTTTGCGGGATGACTCTGACCGACACGGAGTCTTTAGTGATAATAGGCAAAAATATGACAGATACATTTTCTACCAAGTGAGGCTATCGAAAGGGCGATAGTCTGTCATGTGATCTCTTTAACATCCTAATGAAGATAATAAATGCGAGAAGCTGCAATAAACACAATTGGTACCATCCGTAATAAAATGCACATACTGCCGAGGACTGCGGTATGTTACTGCGACCTTTTCAAGTATTGAAAAGTAGTCAGAAGAAGTGTCTGCTAATAAATGAACCCACAATGTCACTTAACAGTCAGATCCTCGACAATGATACAAGCGGATCAATATCTATTTGGACCCATGATTGCATGAGCTGTATAACGACATCGTCATTGTCAAGCGCATCCAAATATACTGAATGCCCTGGCTCGGACATGTTGTACGAGTGGATGAAAATACTCCAACTCGAAAAGTCTTCGGCTATAAACTCGGTGGGTGGCGTGGGAGAGGGCAACCAAAACTTCGGTGGCCTTCGATAGCTCAGTGGAAGCGACGTAGATTTGCAATCCGAAGATGCCGGGTTCGCTTCCCGGCCGAGGCACTGGCATTAACATCGATGAAAAATTACTTTTCAAATACTTTCGAGTTCTCCAGCCAACAAAACTCATCCTAGATGCTTCCACTACAAAAAAATCCAGATTGCGCAAGGACCAAGGACAAAAGGAAAAAATTTATTAACATCTTAAAAATAAATCAATCAAACCAGCTAGCGCCATCACTTGGAGGAAAATGGTGGTTAAAACTCAAAAACAACAATAACAACAACGAGCAATTCTTGACACAAACCTTGTTATCTACAAAGGAACGAAATCGAGTTGCCAACAATGATCGTATGATAATCAGATTACATGCCCGATTACAACAACAACAACAACAACAAAACTTCATTGGATCGACCAGTTGAAAGAGCTGTTATAAAAACTTGGAGTGACAAACTAACTAGCTCAAGAGACCAAAACGCTTGGAATGCTTTACTACGTGAGGCAACTAATGGATGAATTTCTGTTGTTCAAGCCAAATAAGACGAATTTAACTTAAACTTTTTCCGTATGAATAAGATATGGGAGAGCTTTTCACATTTGATTCACGCTTTTAGTTTGAGACTCAAACGACGCGAATAAAATTTGTGTGAGTGGTAATCTTAGACACTGTCCTGGTACGTTTATATTCCAAACTTTGTGTTTATTGGAAAATATTAAGAATCACAAGGAGTTTTATAGAAATCACTACTAGAATATAGGAGATCTGAACTATTCTTATTTCAAGGTCCTTTATAACATTTGCGGACCGGCCGTGGCATAGTGGTTAGAACACGCGACTACCATGCGGGAGATCCGTAGTTCGATTCGCGGCTACAGTCATCTACATTTTTCTTTCATCATCGGCAAATTCGCAGTATAAGTGTCGAGTCAATCGTTATGTCTAGTAAAAGTTTCTCAAACAGTGACGTTCGCATTTATCGATAAACAGTAGGAGCCGTTAGTTGTAAATCCAAAATAGAAAGCGTGTTAATTCACAACAGCGCCAGAAGCATCCCATACCTCATTCATGGGGTGTAAAAGGAAAATAAGTAAGTAGTTATGTTATTTGCATGCGATATATAAATATAAATAATAAATATAATTTTGAGAAAAAGTTTTAAAATCTACAAAAATGTTGTGACATATTTTGTAATACATGGAATCTTTATTCAAAATGTTCTTTTATACTCTTTAATACATTATTTTTGCCCACAGTTTTTTTTATAAGTTTAACGTATAGTTTTACTCCTTGAACCAATTTGTAGCATAATTTCCTACTAAATCTTAAAACTCTTTCCTACTAAAACTTCGCAAATCACCATGAACATCTTTATGTTATGCGACCTATAGCTGCAATTGTGTTCGTTCATTTGGTCACATTTATAGTTTTGTTTTTTTCGTTTATGACACAAATTTAATTCATCACCACAGTCTCATAGTCTCAGCCACTTTTACTTTCATTTCACTTGCTAAAGTGCTCATCACAGAGCAAGAATCTGTCCGTTATCGTAAATGTCTATGGGCCTCTAACGGAACTTATGTTATAAACTGACATTTTTTATGGCACCTCAAAGCGACCATTTTATTATGTTGATTATTTTCTTATTGTTCTTGTCTGATGATAGTTGTTGCTTTGTTGGTCGACGACTGGAGGCTTTGCTCCAACTGCCTTTAACTGTCCTCCCGATGGTCTTCATGTTGTTTTCTTGCTGTCATTGTTGTTGTTGTTTGTTGTTGGTGTCTTTCGCAAATGTCATCATCATTGTGGTGGACCTGTCGCTATTTCTTGGAATGGAATGGGAAGAGCAAACCAACGTAGAGAAGAAATCATGTGGTCGTCATCCACCGCACCGCCATCGCTGTGTGTTTTTGTGCTAAGGGACTTCATAAAATTGTAATTCAAGTGGAAAATCACCATTCCTTATGTTTTGAGTTTATACATTTCGGTTGTAATTCAGTGACAAAAACCAGTCTATTATTTTCTGGTATTTCTGTGGGCAGGAGGCAATTATTCTCCCCCATGCTGGAATTAATGGTTGGTTAGTTGTTCGGTATGATATGATATAAGTTGGTTCTTCTCTGCCTCTTGTCTGATTAGAGGGCATGTTTTTTTACTTACCACCAACAATATATATTATTTGGGTGCATAGAAAATTACTCGAAATGAAAAATATGAATGAATTTGAAGCGAACAAAATTTGAAATGTTTTTTTAATTCATTGCTTTGTGTTGAAGAGACATTAATTTCCCCAAGGTGTCATTTGTTTATGGGACAAAGTAATCAGTTGGGTATGACATTTGGTTTATAGTGTCCAAAGGGGACGAACAATATGTTTTTCTTTTTCTTCATATAAAGTCAACTTTGTTAATTGAATTTCTTGGTCAACGTTTATTTTTTTTCTCAAAATATTGGTTATGGCTTTAATTAGTTTCAATTCATAAGTCCTTAAGTATTAACAGGTGCGAAGTATTCTACGGTAGAACATAAAGATAGATTCATATTATACTTTAAAATACAAAAAAGGTCTTAGGGAATTTATAATTATATATATTAATCACTTACTTACTGAAGTGGCCCATTATAACTTACGAACGAGGTTCATAAATTAGAGCCTGAAATGTTAAAGAATTCCACACGCTTCGGTCTTCTGCATGCGTTCTCCAGTTGGTCCTACCAGATGGTGGCACGTCGCCTACCAATTGGTCCTTCCATCGAAGTTTGGGTGTCCCTGCTCTGCGTCGTCCTTCAGGTTTCTTTCTCGCTGGAGCATTTACATCCATCCTGGCAACATGTCAAATCCACCGAATTCGTTGGATTCTAACTCATTTAGCTACGTCGATGTCGTGGTAAAGCTCATATAGCACATGGTACATCCGATGGCGAAACTCGCCGTCGACACAGATGGATCCATATTTTAAGTATTTTTCTCTCGAAGTACTTTTCTTTCAAATGCTCCCACGATTCGGCAGCATACAACAGAACGGGTAAAATTAGCACCTGGTATAGCTGCTTCTTAGTAGTTCGAGATTACTAAAGTGCTGCCGAAGTCCGTAAAAATATCTATTGGCTAGCTCAATTCTCCGCTTAATTTGTGGCTGACATTATTTTTCTTGTTGACGGAAGATCGGAGATAGGTAAACTCATTTACTACCTCAAAACAATAAATTTCAATGTTGACGCTGCGTCCCCATCGACAGGACCCTTTGTTCGCCGAAGTCATTATTTTTGTTTTGTTCTCGTTGACCACTAAACCCATTTTTGCTGACTCCTTTTCTAGTGATGAAAAAACTGCAGTAACATACCGCAGATTTTGGCCAAGGATGTCTATATCATCGGCATAGGCTAGTGGCATGTGGCTCTTGTGGAATTTGGTGCCAGACAAGTTGACCAGCCTTTCTTATCACCTTATCCAATTTGTTTTTCTACAACTGGCTTTAGACGTTCACACAATATGCTCGAAAGGACCTTGTACGCAATTGGTAATGGGCTTATTCCACGAGACTCCAATCTCCGGGCATGCTCTCCTCTTGCCAGATGTTCTCCATGAGTTGATGCATGCTCCTAATCAGCTCCTTCCCGCCAGCCTTGAACAATTCAGCAGGGAGACCATCGGCTCCAGCAGCTTTGTTGTTTTTAAGGCAGGAGATGGCCATACGTATCTCGCTCTGGCTCGGAGATGAACAGTTAATACCATCGTCATGGATTGGAGCGGGGTCTTCTGGAGTGGTGTCAGTATCCAGTAAATTTCTAAAGTGATCCCTCCATATCTTCAGAACGTTATTCGGGTCCGTCACTAGCTGGCCATCGCTGCCCTGCAGGAGGGCAACCCTGTTCCATGCATTTTCGCCTTAACTCTCTGGTTCGGGATTCCCCTCTACTTCGGATCAACTCTATGCATTCATCCTGTCTCTTCATCAGCTCCTTCTTTTTACGTCTAAAAAAACGTGTTTCCTCTCGTCTCATCTTCATGTGCCGTTCACGAAAAGCACGCGTTGCCATTGGCTGCAGTTTCGCTCTGTATGCAGCATCCGTCTCTCTCGTGGCATTGCGACATTCATCATCGTACCGGACATCATCATGAAACGTATATGGCTGCCTTCTGGAATGAACAGAGTATGAACATTTTCCCTCCATATCTGCAGCACACTCTGCGGATCCGTGACCAGATTGCAATCTTTGTCCTGGTTTGATATAACTTTCTATTTTTATAATTTCTATGTCTTTGATCCATAATTTCCCCCATTAACGATTTTTCGGCCTGAAGAGGCGTTTCGTCTCTCTCTTCTTTTTCTTACATATAAATCTGCTAACAGTGGTTGCAGTTTTGTTTTGCATGCAGCATTCATTTCCTAAGACAATACACGACAATCTTCACTGTACCAGTGTTTGTCTGGGTGTTCGTACCCCAGTAAGGTCGATTGATGGGCGCTTGGTTGCGTTTAATGAAAGAGTTGGTTTGATTAGGCATTTGCAAAACTTTTCTAGCTGGAACATTATCATCCATTCGTACAGAATATTGCATTCGGTCTATTTGGATGCGCATGACTACGTCGATGATCCGCTTGAGTCTTTATCTAAGATTTTAAGCTGTAGAGTTAGGAAATAGCTGGAGGAAGTAGTTAGGGTGATAATTCTCTAACCGATTTTCAATTTATCGGCACTCGATCGGGCATGTCATCCGATTATTATACGATCATTGTTGGCAACTCTGTTTCGTTCTTTTGTAGATAACAAGGTTTATGTCATCGAATTATTTAGTTGTTGTTGTGAGTTTTAACCGCCAAATTTCTCCAAAGATGGCGCCAGCTGTTTTTTTTCCTTGGATCTGGCGCAATCTGGATTTTTGTAGTGGAAGCATTTAGGATAAGTTTTGTTGGCTGGAGAACTCGAAAGTATTTGAAAAGTAATTTTTCATCTATGTTGATTTGTCCAGTGCCTCGGCAGGGGATCGGACCCGGCAACTTCGGATTGCTAATCTACGTCGCTTCCAATGAGTTCTCGATGGCCACGTTTTAGCTGGTAGAGTTGTTCGTCGAGAGATGGCTTTAAACTGTTAAACTGCTTGGTAAGTTCGATCGTTATGGTCTAGGAATACTTAATTGACCTTATCTTGATAATAGTTTGTATTCTCCTATTGCACCCACTTTAATAAGTCACATATTAAATTCTTACCCAACTAAGGGATGACTTGAAATAAATACGTAAATATAAACCATTTGCCACGAAATTTGCTCTTCAGGTCAAAGTCAACAAAAAAATATTCAAATAAAAAAAGGCCCCAAAGGTAAAAAAAAAATAAAAATAATATTTTACCATTTACCACACAACCCATTACTAAAAACATATATTAATATCACAACCCATTCTACATGCATCATACGTTGCATGCCCAGTGGTAACAATAACAAGAACCCCAATGGTAGGAAAAAACAAAAACCCGACAGCTTATGAACCAATTTACTGTAAAGGAACTGCTACAGCAGCGCGCAAATTATAATGTAACGCCTGCGAATGCAAAACTGTGAAACATTAATGGTTGCGGCAGAGGAACGTTGCGAAAATAAAATGAAAAAAAAACGTACGAAATAATTTATGCCAAAGAAATAGAAGAAAACTAAAGCAGCAATTAGAATAACAACAATAACAACCGTATGCATAGTGGTATGAAATACAACTACTTAAGACTTAACACTTTAAAAGCTTAATTTCCCATTACACCATATGAATGAGAAATAGCTTCTTGTGTTGCAGTGAATTAAAATGCTTTCTACTTTTATGTTCACAACTAACGGCACCTACTTCTTTATCGACGAATGCGAAGGTCATTCTTTCAGAAACTTTTACTAGACATGGCGATTGACTCGACACTATTGATTCAAAACTATAGTACGAAGTTGCTGTCGACAACATCGAGGGGGCCAGCAATGAAAGAAAAATTTAACTGACTGGAGATCCGTGGTTCGATTCCCGGCTCCAGTCATCTACATTTTGCTTTCATTACCGGTCTCCTCGATGTTGTCGACAGCAACTTCGTACTATAGTCTCGAACCAATCGGCATGTCTACTAAAAAGCTTATTAGACAGTGACGTTCGCATTTGTGGATAAACAAGTAGGTGCCGTTTGTCGTCTTAAATAGGAAGCACGTTAAATCACAACAAGGCGAGAAGCATCCTATATCTCATTAAAGAGGTGTAAAGGGAAATAAAGTTTTTTACTATTTAATTTGGTCGATAGTATCGTAGTGCACTGACACGTATATATAAAATTTTAAAAATTCAACCATATACAAAACTTTCCAAACCACTGTGTCGTTATAGCTCAGGAAGAGCAACAACAGCAACCCGTCAAGCCACCAAAGAACATTGCGAATAAACGACCAATGCCTGAGCATGAATCATGGCAACAGGAAAACTAACACTGGACGACAATTGCCTAGGAATGGGTTACACTCGGTTGCCCCGTGGCAAAGAATTGTGCATGTGTATGTGTGTGCGTGTGTCTGCTAGATACTGTATTTTGTTGTAACGATGCACACAATTGCACTCATATTATATGGCAAATAAACAGTTAACCGCTTCGCTTTAGTTTTCAACGTTCGAGTTTTTATTTCCTGCTCATCGTGGGTGCTAGTGCTAGTGTGAGTGGGTATTTGTTATGCATTGTTCCTTCATGCTGCACCTCTTCGCTCAATTTGAACGGAAAACGCAACTGTGCACTTCCGTTAACTGCATGTTGTTTTTTTTTACTGGCACATTACCCTGGGGGTATTTCCTGTTTATGGCCATAGGAATTAACAATATCGTCGCTTGTTTGTGCAGGTGTGTGTAGGTGTGGATGACGTTGTGTGATAGGGAACGTGTGAATAAGTGTAATATGGGAATTTGCATAGAAGAGCACAAGGATACTGTTGATTTCTGATTTTTTTTGTTATATAGACAATCGTTTAAGAAAGAAAAGTGACAACGAATGTGAAGCTTTCGCCAATGTTACGTTTGGGAAACTTTTTTTTTGGAGACCTTAGACTTATGTTGTAGGAAAAACATTCGGATTTGGCAATAATGCTCTGAAATGTCTATAGTACAATGATCATCGTCTTTTTCTTATTTGTCAGCAGCAACAGATATTCATCCATCAGTAGACGCATGTTGAAAAACGTTTCAAGTGCTTCGGTCTTGAGCGCTCCGTAGATAGTTAGTCACGCCAAGTTTAGATAACTGCTCTTACGCCTGGTCCATCTAACGAAGTATTGGTCGCCCCTCCTGCGCCGCCTATTGATTTTATTCACGAATATCTTTTGAGCTGGAGCTCATTCGTGCAACGTGTTAAAACCAGTGCATTCGGACTATATCAAAGAGCTTGACTAAGTCGATATTGTAATACAGCTCATACTCGTACAGCTTGTGGTTCATTCAGCGGCGGTACTCGCCATTAAGGAAGTCGGGTTCAAATACTTTAGGAAATATTTTTCTATTGAAGATTCCCAGATTACGATGATGATACCATATATTTTACGGAGTATTTTTTTCTCGAATACTGCCAGAACCAATTCATCCGCTTGTGTCATAACCCAGGATTCTGAACCATAAATCAAGACAGGTTGAAATAGTATCTGGTATAGCTGGATTTTTGTTCGTCGAGAAAGGGCTCGGTCCTTAAATCACTTGTTTAGTCCTTAATAGCATTTATTAGCAAGCAGGATTCTTCTCCGGATTTCGAGGCTGACATTATTTGTTTTGTTGATGGCGAAGCTTACGTAGATAAAATTATCTACCACCTCGAAAACTGTGTTGTCAACGTTCACGCAGTTTCCCAAACGGGCAAATTCCTTGTTCGTTGAAAACAATAACTTTGTTTTGTCCTTGTTCACCATTAGAGCCAATTTCGCTGATTCCTTCTATATACCTGAGAAGGCTGCAGTCACATCCTGCAGTTTTCAACCGATGATGTCTACATTATCAGTGTAAGCGAGTAGCATGTAGCTATTGTTGAATACATGCCACTCGTATTTACTGCAGCTTTCTTCATTACGAATCCTGGAGTCACACGATAGGCCGCCGCCTTGTGTTAGGCCTCGTCTGGCATAGAATGGCTTCGTAAGGTCCTTGCCAATTTTCACCGAAGACTACTTGTCAGTCAGCGTCAATCTGCAAAGGCGTTATCTGCTACACTTGCATACCAAACTCAGCCATGGCTTTAATTAATTTCTTCCTTATCGGGCTATCGAGAGCATCTTTATAGTCGACGAAAAGATGGAGCGTCTCGAACTGTTTCTCTTGGGTCTTTTTCAGGGTTTGCCGAAGTGTGAATATCTGGTCAGTTGTTGATTTACCAGGTCTAAAGCCACACTGTTAAGTCCCAATCAGGTTGAATAACACCGGCTTTAGTCTGTCACATAGCGCACTCGACAGGACCTTATATGCGATCAGTAAAAGGCTGATCCCTTGGAAGTTGGAGCACACACATTGATCAAATTTTTTTCGGCACTTAGATTCCAATTGTCGGGCATGCACTCTTTAAGCCAAACCATGCGTAGGTGCTATTGCATGCCCGTTATTAGCTCCTCGCCACTGGACTTGAAGAGCTCTGCCAGAAGTCCATCTGTATTTTGGTTTTACTTTCTGGTAAAATTTTCAGGCCTCACGTCTTTTTTTTTTCGCTTAAATAGCTGTCTTGCCTGTCTTACTGTCTCCTTGTGCCGTTCCTAACAGCCCGGATTACGTTTTCATATCCTAGCACGGTTTTTGCGGCGGTTGCCATGGAATGCGCAATATGATGCCACTGTGTATCGGGAACGTCAAAAGTAGAGGCGCTGTGTCGTAGTAGTTGGAGAGCTGGTTGGAGTAATCCGTAGCTATCTCTAGGATTTAAAACTTCGCGATGTTCAGCTTTCTTTGTGTTTGGTTAGTGCGTTTTTCGCTCTGCTCAATCTTGTGCGCACCTTGGCTGCAACCAGGTAATGATCCGAGCCAATATTAGCACGTCCATGACACTAGATGCATGGCTGCCATCAATTACCACATGATCAATTTGATTTTTGGTTTTTGATCGGAGGATAGCCAAGTTGCCCTGTGGATATCTTTGTGCTGGAATCTGGTTCCACTTACTACCATGTGCCTTCCCGCTGCGAAGCTAACCAGCCTAAGCCCGTTCTTTGACTGGTCGGTATGCAGGTTGAATTTACCGATCAATGGACCAAGAACATCTCCCCTTCCCATTTTTGCATTAAAGTCTCCCATTACAATTTTAATGATGTGGCCAGGACAGCGGTCGTAGTTTCCTTTAGGCGCTCGTAAAATGCATATTTTACCTTATCGTTTTTATCTTTCGTCGGGGCATGAGCACAAACCAAATATATCGCCTTGATACGGATTGCTGCAGGATTGGATTGAATCGCGAGAGAAGATGTTTGAGTCTCTCGCCAACTACAAATCCACATCCAAATTCGAGCTTTTCGGCATGGCAGCTGTAATAGATGTCGCAATTTTTACATCGCGAGCATCCTTGTCCTGTCCATCTCATCTCCTGGATGGCCGTGATGTCAGCCTTACATTTTCTGAGGGCATCCGACAGTCGGTTCTCAACGTTCATGCAGCGTCCAAAACGAGTAGATTCTTTGTTCATTGAAACAAATAACTTGGGTTTGTTTGAAGTAATCGAGAGAGTTGGTTGGAGTAGGCATAGGCTATGTCGGTGATATGCAGCTTTGTGATGTCTAGCTTCATTTGGTTACGAGCGATTTTAGCACATCTTCTGGTTATACCCAAGTGAATAATGACCAGAAAGTCTCAAATAAGAAAATCCTCCATTCTCCAATTATAATTATAACTCTCAACTAGCATCCTCTCTCTATGGAAATGCCCATATATATAGCACGCAGATCACTACCCAGTATTCTCCACATGGGTGTTTAAATCGGTTTTGTATTTTTTAACGGTTCATTGCCATTATGAGTAGCAAAATGTGCTGTGCTCCTGCATAAATTTGCTCATGTGGTTAACACAACAACAATAACAAAAACTACATAGATGCGGCCTCCACAATGGTAGCAACAGGAGTTACTGTGTAGAGGCAACGCCACCACCACCCGACTACCCACACTTCTACCACATACAGTGGTTTCTTTCTGACGTGTGATATGGATGTGAGAATACTTGGATCATGCTGTTGTTTTTGCTGTTTAACGCCAGTGGTAGCAACAACAACAACTACAATATTACAACGTAGATTCAAATTTAAACAACACACAGGAACAAAATGTACTAACTGCTTTCCCAGAGGCAAAATATTACTGCTTTTTTGCCTTTGCTACAACAATTCAGCACCAGTTCCTGCGGGAGGGTATGGATAGATGGCGATAGAAGGCACAAAGAAACAAAAACATACAGAAATTCACTTAAAAAACCATTAAAAAATTGTGCTCGCATAAGCGGATGAGGAAACGTAGGACAAGAAGAGAGCTTAGCATAACGCTCAAGTGCGGCTGTGAGCATGGACCAGCTGCACAAGTGTTGATGCAACAACAAAAGTGGTCTCATACACTCACTCGTATGTTGTATGCACACAGACTGTAGAAGTAGCATAAGAAGCTGCTAACGGACCCAGACCAGAACTCGGTAATAAACAAACAAATGAACGCGTATGAGTGGCTCTGAAGCAGATGCAGTGAGAGCCCACGGCAGCAAATGCTTCATACTACATAGTATTTATATTATCGCGGTAAATGTGCATGTGCATGTGCATGTCGGTCGATGTTTGTGTGAGATGGCATACAAAATACGTTAACGTGAAAATAGTGAAAAATATGGTAAGGGGCACAGGGAAACTGAGGATGCCTAAAGGAAACGTAGCAAGAAAATCAGGGAACAAGCGTTAATGTTACGGATATAGTGTCCCACTAAAAACGGGAAGTAATTCAAGGCAGTGTCTCGCCACTATGCTACTCCAGCCAGAGAAGCGAAGGACTGTTACAAATGTCAGTAGCTTTTATAAGTAGATACCTATGTGAAACGTTAACTTATCACATTATCCTCGTACTAATGTTTTTACTAAGAGCGTGCAGTGTTAAAGTGTAAAGCGGAAATAATTTTCCAGCATAACATGACAAAAATAATAACTGCGTTAATATTATGGATGATAAGCGAAGGCAAAACTAAAATAACTCTTACATGGACTTACTTAAATTATAACCATAGTATCATGGCCACTAGACGCTTTGATGGATGGCCATGATAGTGGCGCTATAAACACACATTTTTGTGTACGTATGTGTGGCGTGAGTTTATATTGACTCATTTGTGTCATAAAAAATAAGTTGTTGTTGCTTTTAGTTGACAAAACTAGGGTTAATGATATATTTGGGGGGAAAGTTATGATAATCTATGCACAACTGAAAGAGAGAATTTACCTATACCAAAAATTTCGCTCAGGTTAATTTGTACTTTCTCCAAAATTCGGGTGGTTATTGTTTGGGTGCTTTGGGGATGTAAAGTAAATCTTGCATCTCAAGCCGTGGTACCTGGGCCACGTTGTTTGTGATATTTTTTTATTATTATGAATAGCGGCAGATAGTGAGACCTGATGGTTGGGCTAGCCACCCGCCTTCATGTCCTTTACTGGCTACGAAAACACGAGAAAGAAAAGGTAAGAAGTGGAACCCCCAAATGTTGACGACACCCGCAAACGTACTAAGGACCATGATTTAATGATATGCACCTGGAACGTCCGAACTCTCTATAGAAAAGGTGCCACTACTCGACTGGCGATAAAGACTATGAGAATAAAGATGCATTTTACGAGCGCCTAGAGGAAACAAACGACCGGTGCTCTTGTCATGACATGAAAATCGTCCTGGAAGATTTTTATGCAACTAAAGAAAGGGAACATCTTCTTAGACCATCGATCGGAAAATTCAGCATGCATACTGACACGTCAGTCAACAGGTTTAAGCTGGAAGGCACTTGGTTGTGAGTGAAATAGATTCCAGCACAAAGGCAACTTGGCTATGCCCCAATCAAAATATCAAAAATCAAATTGATCAATGGTAATTGATGGCAGGCATGGATCTAGTGTCATGCCGCGTGATCCGGGGCGCTAATATTGGTTCGGATTATTACCTGGTTGCTTTCAAGCTGCGCACAAGATTGAGCAGAGCGAAAAACGCACGTAACCAAACACAAAGAAAGGTGCGAAGCTGCAAACCCCAGAGATAGCCACTGTCTACTAAAACCAACTCTCCGAACTTCTACGACACAACGCCTATACTTCTGACATTCTCGATACACATTGGCAGCATATTGCGCATTCCATGGCAACCGCCGCAACAACCGTGCTTGGATATAAAAGACGTCACTCATACGAATCCTGATATAATGAAGAATGTCCCATAGCGTCTGAGGAACAGGATGTTGCTTATAAAGCAACGTTCAAGCCAATTGTAAAGCGGCTATCAGATCACTGGAGAAGGTGTACACTACTTTGTGTAGTAAAAAAGCTATCAGATCCCTGAAGAACGTGTACACTACTTCGAGAAATGTTCGAGAATGCCGGTTGTCTCTTGAGGAGATAGCGAGACATTCGACGGTTACCCTTACATGGGTTCCAGGACATAAGGGAAACATATTATAACCAAAGAGCCGATGCATTTTCAAGGGCCGCCACAACCGTGAACTCGGGTGAAGTTTACGGTATCATTGGGATCCCTCTCACCAGGGGGAAAGAGCTAATTGCAGGGAAACTGAACATCATTGCTAAGGAGAGATGGGTGAGAGAACCCAATTGCACAGCGACCAAACAAATTTGGCCTACAATGGATATACAGAGGACACGATTTGTGCTAAACCTGTCCAGATTCCATCTGAGGAACATCATAGCTGTAATAACCTGTCACTGGCCGGTTGGTAAACACGCTAAGATGAGGAAGAAGAGGAGACAACGGAACATCTTCTATGTCACTGCTCTGCTTTTGGTGACTTGAGATATGAAAAGCTTGGTCATTGAATACTTCTAGACAATACCTGTCCATCAGTAGGCGATTTTCGGAACATCCACGGCGTCATCAGAGCAACAAAATGGCTTGATAGCGATGTTGACCAAACAGAATAGGAATATTTCTTGCGAAAATTTTAAAATGGTATCACAACGGGACTCTCGCTAGGACCCAAGCGAGCGGTGTTGAGCGAGGCTGCCGAATTAAGCTAACCTACAGCCAATTGAAACCCATGCTGTTGGGAACGGCACAAGGAGACAGTAAGACATGCGAGACAGCTATTTAAGCGAAAAAAAAACGTCAGACGAAGGAAGGGGAGAACAAGGACATATAACGGTACATGGATAGAGGTAAAGGCCGAAAATTTTCCAGATAGTGAAAGCAAAGAGGTAAGGTAAATGGATCCTCTTCTGTAAGGACAAGGATGGAAATTTGATTAAAGATACGCAGAGTGTGCTGCTTATATAGAGAGAATACTTCCAGCAACTGCTGGTTCCATAAGGCAGCGCACGTGAAGGTATCACGCCAATTGTCGATGAAGGCTTAGATTGCCCACCACCAAGTCAAACCGAGGTAAGAAAAGCAATATAAGCAGTCGGTGCAGACGGACTTCCGGAATAGCTCTTCAAGTTCCCCGAACTAGCTCCTTCGCACGATTTAGCTTATTTAAGCGTGTTATTGCTGTTGTTGTAGTAACAGCTGGAGAAAGTAGGTGGGGAGATAATTCTTTATACCGATTATAAATTTATCGGCGCTCGATCAGGCATGTAACTCGATTATCATACGATCATTGTTGGCAAGGTTTGTGTCAAGAATTGCTAGTTGTTGTTGGTTTTAAGTTTTAACCACCGTTATCCTCCGAGAGATGGCGCCAGTTGTTTTTTTTAATGATTATTTTTAAAATGTTGATAAATCATTTCCTTCTCTCTTAGGTCCTTGCGCAATCTGGATTTTTTGTAGTAGAAGCATCTACGATGATTTTTGTTGGCTGGAGAACTTGACATTATCTGAAAAATAATTTTTCATCGATATTGATGCCAGTGCCCTGGCCGGGAATCGTACCCCGCACTTTCGGATTTTAAATCTACGTCGTTCCACTGAGCTAAAAAGGTGATCCAAACGTGTGCTCCAACTGCAGCATAATCAGCATCTTACCCATCGCATGTACAGTCCTGTCGAGTGTGCTATGTGACTAAAGCCAGACAACTGACAAGATATTCACACTTCGGCAAGCTCTGGAAAAGACTCAAAAGAAACAAATCCACACATATCATCTTTCGTCGACATTAAAGCTGCCTTAGACAGCCTGATACGGCTGTGATATGCCTTTGCGGAATGACCCTGACTGACACGAAGTCTTAAGTAAAGATTGGCTAGGATCTTATGGATCCATTCTTTACCAGACGAGGCCTAAAACTAGGCCGTGGCATATCGTGTGACCTCTTCAACTTAGGAAAACTGCAGTAAACACGAGGGGCAGAATATTCATCAGAAGCCACATGCTACTTGCATACGCTGATGACGTAGACATCATCGGTCGACAACTGCGGAATGTGAATGCAGCCTTCTTAAGTATACAGAAGGAATTAGCGAAAATGGGTCTAACGGTGAACGAGGACAAAACGAAGTTATTAGTTTCAACGAACAAAGAATCTACTCTTTTGGGGAACTGAGTGAACGTTGACAACTATAATTTCGAGGTGGTTGATAATTTTATATAACTAGGCTCAACCTCGAAATCCGGAGAAGAATCCTGCTTGCTAATAAATGCTACTACAAACGAAGCAAGCGATTTAATGACTGGGTCCTCTCTCAAAGAAAAAAATCCAGCTATATCAGATACTGGATCTACCTGTCTTGATGTATGGTTCAGAATCCTGGGTTATAACACAAGTGGATGTATCAGATTTGGCAGTATTCAAGAGAAATATACTCCGTATAATATTTTTTTTGTATTAGAGACAATGTTGTCAAAATGAATTTTCTTAGGGTATTTTTTATTTTAATTTTGGATATTATTTTGTGTCTTATTAACTTTATTGCAACTTAAAAAAAATACCTTACTTATACAGGTCTATGACTCCATATCCTGGTAATGACTCTTATATGTGTAGTAACATCTCTTATTGAGAATTCATTTGTTGTCGACTTCTAATTTGGTCACACCGCACCCAACGGCCAAACTAAACAAAACTTCTAAAATACAAACAAATTCATTTACTTCGATTACAACCAAAGTGACGTTTACACAACAATTCAAACTTAATTAGACGAATACTGTTTGGAGATTGTTTATGTTCTCGCACAACGAGTTATGTGTGTCACCCCATTTGTTAGCCTTTGGCCCATGGGATCTACTCGATACCCAAATGTTGAGTCAGAGCTGTTGTGAGGCAAATACATTGAGGCAAAAGCATTGCCTAAGTAAGCTCAAGTATTTAGGAGGAAACATGTTTCAATTTCAGTTTTAATGAATGTGGCCGTTTTACTTGTTGTTGGCGTGTTGGTGTTAAATGTCGATTCATACGATGCAAGGGACGACAACAACACGTTGTTTGCAACACTTTGCAAACGTACACCAGGACGTAGTAGTGAAATGCAGCAGAGGGCTCGAAGAGGCTCGGTTTCGAACTCTGTCAATGCTGTTCAACAATAAAAGCAAATAAACTGCAATTAAGATGTAACGTGTGGCACAAGCTCATACACGTATGATTGTGTTAGTTGCGAGACGGTGCACAAAATATCTTAATGCTGTGCCCAACTGGGGAAGAAATTTTGGAGGTGAAGATAAAGAAGTCATAGCAAGTATAAGTTATTTTAAATTAAGTATTCTTACAAAAACAAATGAAAATCTAACCATTCTACATTTTTGTCAACACGTTGTTACCACATTTTTCCTCAACCTTTCTCTACAAGCAAATATAGTTACATATGCGAAATTGCAATGCCAGTGCAATCTATGGTCACAATGCCACACCTAGACATAAAGAACAATTTCGGGTTACACTATGAGGACACACAGTCACCTACTCGTTTAGATTTAAACACTAACGTGGATATGTATGCACTTGTACTACAGATGGATGCAAGTTCACTTACAAACACACACACACGCGTATGCATGGGCCACACAATAAAACAATTGCTAGATTTTATGGACAATCCAAAACAAGTGTGAATAATTTGCACAATTTCTTTCCTTCCCTAACTGCTTTTTTTTAGTCTGGGTCTGATATCTTCTTTTTGGGTTGAAGCAAATTGTACGTGTTGAAATATGGCAAATTTGGAATTCTTTTCCCCCTCCTCCTGCTCCTCCTCCTCCTTAGTCGTCGTAATGTCGTCGTAATCCTACAACTTCATATGGGAATAGGTTAGAAGTTTTGTACATGTTGGATATTTGGCAAATGTCCTTGTTAGCATTTTGGGAGATTGAGAAAGCACTTGTTGAAAAATGACAACATTTTAAGAGTAAAGTGTTTGAATTGAGTAGAAAATATTGATGTCAGGTATCAGCAATGTAATGAGAATTTATATGCAAGTACAAACGAACGAACGTTCCGAACGAAGTAATGTATGTGTACATTTTGGAAAGTATACAAATGTTTGTATATTCTCATCATTAGCAATTATAAGAAAGTTATGAGTGTGGGCAACACAATGGACCAATATGAAATGATATTAAAGTATGGTTAAGAGAATTTATTTATCGGGCATTTTTGAAAACGCAAAACTTATTTAAGTGTCTTTATGAGTTGCAAATTCTTTAGAATGAAAATTTGTAGTATTGTAGTTTGTTTATAATTCAAATATAAATTTTACTTTTTCCGTTTTTATTACACTATGCAACAAATGACGACTTTTTGTAAAGTACAAAAACGGGATAGTATAGGTTCGATTCTACTATCGAAGGGTAATAAAACCCTATACTCAGTTTGGCGAGATTGGTGACCAATTTTTTTTTATGGGCCCCTAAAGATTCTCAAAATCAGTGAGCCCCATGAAAAAAGGTGTCATCAGTTTTTGTCCAACAGCTAACTCACACTTCGTGATAGCGCTAAACTGTATTCGGCAATAATGAAGCTGGGAGTTTTGCGCACTAACTTTATTAACAAATTATGTCAAAAAGGTTCGTTATTCTTGCCCGTTTTCAAAAAAAATTGAAGAAGAATTTATTATTTTTTCACTTTTTTGAGCATTACTTTGACGGAGTCCAAATTTTTCTCTAACACTGTTCGCCAAAATTGTAGCCCTGGTAAAGATAAACAGTTTCGTGAACATATCAATCCAATCTGAACGTGTCTAGGCAGCCTAAATAGCTCATAAAGTCCATGTTGATACGGGTTTTTCGAACCCTTACGCACTTATAATTCAGTAACGTGGTTGAATATCAACCGATTTTTAATTTCTCAGTGGATTTAGAAAGAAGAGACTGTGGCCTTTCCAACCATATATATAGTTATATTGGCAACCTGTCATATCTGCTTGTTTTTTGCCTCGAAATTTCAAACTTTTGAATTTTTTTACTATTTTTAAGTTTGATGAAGTTTGTAGCCCCTATTTTATAAGGACACCCTAATGTTAACTACTTTATTCAGAAAGTGCACGCTTTCACGAGTTAAACGCATATGTGTTTGTAAAAATCTGTTAACAAATAGTTAAGTTATTCATATTTTCCGAGGGACGCAACTTTCATATCTTATACTAAAATCAAAGAGTTGAAGAAGAAGCATTGTTTTGGTGTTGTTGTTAATTACTTCAACTTTGATTTTAGCATAGGATATGAAAGTTGTGTTGATCTGCTCCATAAATGTTGTATTTCCAATATATATACATTGATTTTTAACTAGTTTCTGGATGAGATCAAACAAATTTTAATAAATGCTCTTATAATATGAGATATCAGCTTATTTATCCAAAAGAATAATCTTGCGGATGGGCTACATGGCCACGCCCCTTCTGGTACCTCCCATACAAATGCACTATTCCGCCCACTTTAGAAATCGACTACTTATATCAATACAACCAACGCCATCGTGCCCAAATTCTGTATTTAGCAAAGCTATAGTAAGATAAAGTTTTGGAAATAACTGGAAGTCTAGCCACGCCACTTCTTGAATCTCCCATACAAATGTCCCATTCCGCCCATTTTAGAAATCGAGTAATGAAATCAATACACCAAACGCGATATTGGACAAATTCTGTATTTAGTAAAGCTATAGCAGGATATAGTTTTGGAGACCAAAACTTGAAGCCTAGCTACGCCCCATCTGGTACCTCCAATACCCATCTGGTACCGCCTACTTTATAAATCGATCAATAATATTAATACGCCCAATCAAATCGTGCCCAAATTCTGTATTTAGTTAAGCTAAAACAGAATAAAGTTTTGGGGAAAATATCTAACTAGTCTAACCACTCCTCTCCTGAACCTCCCATACAAATGTACCAATCCGCCCACTTTTAAAATCGAGTAATAATACATATCAATACTCTCAACGCGATAGTGTCCAAGTGTATTTAGTAAAGCTAAAGCAGGATATAGTGTCCATATTCTATATGGTTATTTCCAGCAGAAGGACGGCCGATTTCATAATAAAAAATTGCTATAATTTTAACTTTTTGTTTCTGTAATCATAAAATGAATTTGTTAAACTTTAACAGATTAAACTATTATATCGTTGGAAAGTCTCTTCTTTCCAAATCCGCTGAAATCCGCGTGTTCTAGCCACTATGCCACGGCCGGTCCCATTATTTTGAATACAACATTTTAAGTAGAGTTTCATTAAAAGAACATTAAAGTTCTGTCCAAGATCTAAATTATTTAATATGAACATAATCTTCAAAATATTTCAACTTTCCGAGAAAACTACATAATATGAGAAAAATCGTTCGTCCGCAACGCTAGGAAATCTAATATATAAAATTCTCGTGTCACGGGGTGCGTGATTGAACTCCTTCGAAACGACTCGACCGATCCTCATGAAATTTTGTGAGCAAATTGAGTAAGTCGGAGAATCGGCCAACATCTATTTTTCATCCCCATAAATGTTTTTTTTATCTATATACTAGTGGGCCCGGCAATGCTTCGCTATTGCATATTAACTTGTAATATATTTCACATTTAGGTCTACAAAGTACTTTAAAACGGTATTTAAGGAAGACAATAATATGTTGAGTTTATTAATTTATGTAACTTATTTCAAGTAACTCCTTAACATGGAAGTTTACTAATTGACTTTTATTGTTTTAAATTCTAAATATGATAGGCTCTATGGCGATAGTAAAAAGTTCATCATCAAAGTCGTATCTACAGTTTCGTCATGTAGATTAAGTTTTGTCTGTATGTAGGGTAAAAAAACAATTCTTTCACAAATCAAAAACATAAATTCCTCTAAAGATCAAAATTCAATTTTTATATTTATCTGTAGTAGCGGGAACCGTCTGTATACTAACTATATCTTTGGGCGTAAAATCACTTTTGTTATGCCTTCTCCTCCTATTGACCGCAAATGAAAATTTCGTTTGAAGCTTCATGCCTTTAGCCATAAAAACCTCCTAAACCTTTCATATAGCCTTTCATTAGGGCGGATCAATATTTTCGATCGGAATCCACGATCATCAATACCTAGTTCGCGCTGAGAAGCATGAAGATTTCAGGTAGACATATTTTTTAACAGTGAGCAACTATTGAAACGTTCAGACCTATGGGCCCCGGCTGTATTTTTTACCTACTATTCCGATGATTGGAGACCAAGACGAAGAGAATGGTATAATTTTGACATTGTTTTCTGTATGCCAACACTCAGAGGCCATAACTTTTTAACCAATACATAGATTTACTTCTGTAATACTTCATTTAGTTTGTTTGGAAGTCAGTCTTACGCAGGAGTTTTCGGTTTGTGATCATTTAAAAACAACAACAAAAATTCTATCTGAAATCTTTCTGCTTTTTAGCGCAAGTTAGAAATTGATTTTAGACACAAAATTTATTGGTGACATTTTCTAACAATTCATCGTAGATTCCGATTTTGGTTACGATTTTTGCAAATAAAAAAATGGCCCACCTTACTATTCATATCTCTAGGCGAACTGCAATATACTGTGGAATTTTGGCAGTTATAACTACTTATTTTAAAAGGGGTGTGGAACAGCCCACTTCCACCTTTACTGTAATTCATACTGCAACAATAACATATCTAACAAATGACATCTTCATACTTCTGATAGTTGTATGGGCGGTGCCACGCCCTTTTATCCAATCACAACCTATTATAGCCAGGGACAGTACCACTTGGTAAAATTTTCGTATCAATCGGCCTATTAGAAAAGCCGATAGAGCGATTTTTGAAAAGGGGGCGTAGCACCGCCCACTTTCACCTTGGCTGAAATTAATACTGCTTCAACAACATATATACCAAATCTCATCTTCATACCTCTGATAGTTCATGAGATACAGCCCTTTTGATTTTCAAGTTGTATGGGCGGTGCCACGCCCCTTTATCCAATCACAACCAAATAAAGCCAGGGACTATCTACAGGTCAACAGTACCACTTGGTAAAATTTTCGTATCAATCGTTCTATTAGAAAAGCCGTTCGAGTGATTTTTTAAAAGAGGGCGTGGCACCGCCTACTTGCACCCTGTCTGTAATTCTAGCTGTACGAACAACATATATACCAAATCTCATCTTCATACCTCTGATAGTTCATGAGATATAGCCCTTTCAATTTTCAAGTTGTATGGGCGGTGCCACGCCCATTTATCCAATCACAACCAAATATAGTCAGGGACTACCAACAGGTCAACAGTACCACTTGGTAAAATTTTCGTATCTATCGGTCTATTAGAAAAGCCGTTAGACTGATTTTTTAAAAGAGGGCGTGGCACCGCCTACTTGCACCCTGTCTGTAATTCTAACTTTACGAACAACATATATACCAAATTTCATCTTCATACCTATTATAGTTCATGAAATATAGCCTTTTTAATTTTCAAATTGTATGGGCGGTGCCACGCCCCTTTATCCAATTACAACGAAATGTAGTCAGGAACTATTTACAGGTCAACAGTACCTCATGGTAAAATTTTTGTATCAATCGATCTATTAGAAAAGCCGTTAGAGAGATTTTTGAAAAGGGGGCGTGGCACAGCCCACTTCCATCCTGGCTGTAATTAATACTGCTCAAACAGCATATATACCAAATCTCTACTTCATACCTCTGATAGTTCATGAAATATAGGCTTTTTAATTTTCAAGTTGTATGGGCGGTGCCACGCCCCTTTATCCAATAACAACCAAATGTAGTCAGGAACTATCAGCAACAGTACCTCATGGTAATATTTTTGTATCAATCGGTCTATTAGAAAAGCCGTCTGAGCGATATTTGAAAAAAGGGGCGTGGCGCCGCCCACTTTTTGAAAAAATAAAACCTTTTAAACCATCCGGAAGCTATAGCGAACAAAACAAAAAAAAAATTTTGAAAATCGGTCCAGCCGTTTTTGAGTTTTAGCGAGACAACTGCACATCGATTCATTTTTATATATAAGATATAAAAATTAAATTGTCCACGTATGTAAACCCATCACTAGGGAACGGCTGGAGCGATTTGGCTGATTTTTTTCTTCCGTACGATTCCATATTTTCAGGAGATGGTTTGTAAATAAAAAATCTACCCCAGGTGGCGCTAGGGTGTATTTATATCGAAAATATTAATGCATGTACCAATTCGACTGAAATTTATAATGGATATTTGTTTGATCATGGAAAAATATTTTATGTACAAATGGACCCGGTAGGTGGCGCTGGGTGGGTTCATAATCAAAATTTGAACGAATGGTCCAATTAAACTGAAATTCAGAATGTATGTGTGTTTGATCATCAGAAAAAATTTTACGTACAAATAGACCCGGTAGGTGGCGCCGGGGTGAAATTATAATGAAAATTTGAACGAATGATACAATGTTAAAAATTTATTAATTGTTTATTATTATAATAAACTTTAATATACATGTATGAATCGCCGAAATGTGTGTACGCGTACAACTCCGACTGCACCATACTTTCAAAAATGATCACACCTTCGAAAAAGTTTATTAAATCTATTACTATGGAAAATAATAAAGTTAGTGAGGCAATAGAAAGAAGTCCTTCTCAAAAGTGCCGGCGTCAAATGTATTTGTTTGGGTCAGAGAAATAAAATGGATGCACAGAAAAGATTTGCCACTGCAGATAAAAATATATTGGCCAAAATTTTATTTTTGAGAAGTGGACGAAATACGCTTTGCAAATGGTTTTTATCTACATAGCAATAAAATTTAATGTAAAAATAGTAATTGACACTACAGATATGTAGATGCAGACCAAACTTTTGCATTCGATAAGTGGGCAGAAGGGTGTGGCATATGTAGTTAAGTACAAAAGTAAAAAAGTACTTTGCAATGAAGATGTAAATATACAAACGATATGTTTCTATTCTATCAGTAGGGGAGGTGAAGTTAAAGTTGTGGAGAAATAGATTTGGTAGTATTTACCACTACTGGATCTGAGGTCAAAGAGCGCATAGCAAAATTTTTGGCAAAAAAGTACCACTCCACCCAAAAATGGTACAATTCTCTGCAAAATAATGCACATAGTAGTGAATAAAACAAAAACGCGCTCATCGATTGTTATGATCCATGTCGCATTGTCTTCATAGGTTATTTTAGAGTAATAAGACTGGACATTTTTCATAGTTTTTTTAAATACAAAATTTTAAATTTTTTTTATACAGAATCAAACATTTTATTTTCCTTAGACAACATTACTCAGCCAATTTTTTTGTGATTTTTAAAAATTTGTTTTTGTTTAAGGTAGCAATTATAACTTTACAATTACTCTTTATATAACTTTACACTTCATAAACCGATTTTGAAAATTGTTGTTTTTTTTAAGATGTAGCTTAAAAAACAAAAATTTTAAAAATCAGTTTATGTAGAGTAAACTTTTAATTCGTTAAAACAAAAATACGATAAGTACCTATAACTTAAAAATTCTTTTAAAAAAAAAAACAACAATTTTGAAAATCGGTTTATGAAGAGTAAAGTTCTTATTGGTTATAACTTGTAATTTTTGGAAAAAAAAGTCGAAAATACGATTAGAACATGTAACTTCAAAATTCGAGCTGATGGAGAAAAATGGAGAATAGATTTAAAATCAGCGACATTAAATTAATAAAAAAATGGTTAAAGGTTCCATTCAACACAAAAAAAGTTAAATTTTGTTCCCTTGTGAAATTATTACATTTGCATATTTGACCAAAATAAATTTCGACATATCATCTAAGATGTTATCCTAGACACAAACGCAACGTTTACATACACTCTGCTGATCGTAACTGTGATATACATATAGATGGCGCAAAAGCCAATCGGATAATTATTAATTAATTACTCTCATATGTACAACAATAAATTTTCTCAATAATTTGTATTCAATCTCTTACCTTTAAGTCTAAGACAGCAAATTTTAAATGGTCCCATGCGTTGTATCCTTTTGCTTTGTTAGTCTTTATACAATTTTTGCGTCACCGGTCATTTATACTTAGCACAATTATTTCAAATACACTTTGCACTACATTACACTACAATAACAATACTTTAACAATGTGTACAACTTTGTCACTTCATCTTGTTGTTATTGTTTCTCTATCACTTGTTTCTCTATCTCTCTCCTCTCTCAATATATTTATGTTAACATCACTCACGCGGCGTATTCCATACCATCTATGATGAGTTGTCAATTCAACTCAACGAGAGAGTAGCTCTGCCTGCAGCACAAGAGCAGCTCTGCCGGCAGCACTGCCTCAGTTAAACAATGCACATCAATGACTAGTTATTTTTCATCTGCCGTAATTGTTTTTTTGGTTTGCAAATTTTTGGTTATTAATAATTGCACTCTATAAACGTGTATGATGAAAATAAGTTAATATTTATCTTCTTTTACTGTGAACACAATTCACGAACAAAGAAGAAATGAGAAGAGACAAGGCAACAAACAAAATAAAAACGAAGACCTAGTTAAGTTTGTTACTTCCTTTGCATTTGCGCATTAGTTTATTTTTGCAGTTTTTTGTTGTAATATCACTTCAACTTAGTGTAGTTTAATTATTTAACCGAACACGATTGCATTTTGCCTGTCTTTTGTTATCCCGAATTTCGCGATTTTGCATTGTTTACACAGTCACGGCTAGAGATGAACTAACAGCTGTGTGGTGAGGGCATTGACATTAGCAAACAATTGCCAACAGAGATGACAATTAGAGAGGCCTGTAATTTGGGGCAATGTACACTTTTAAGTTGTGCTCTTTGTTAGGGTTATATATGTAAATACAAATTAATGCAGTGCGATTCATATCTAAATAAACTTGTGTAGTAAGTTCTTTTGGTATCATAACGTAAAATACAATTACAAGTAAGAGAAGAGTTCGAATAGGTGTTACAATAGATCCATATGGACCTAATGAGTCTCCTCTGCGGAGGAGATGCCTGCATACCAGCCATGAGAGGAGTGGACCGTTCGACTTGTTAATATTTTTTTAGCAATACGTTGTTTGGTGAATTAAAGTTTTTTCAACTTAGATTTAAGCAACACATTTTAAATGTTGTAACGATCCGCCGCACTAGACTCCATTCCTTCTTGGCCTGTGCTACCTATTTATACCGGCTTAGCTCAGGGCTGGGGGGTGTTCTTGGCCTGAAAGAATGGATCTCGATCCGTTACCTTAATTATAAAATTTTAGGTAGCTATTAATGGAACTGGAAACTCGAACCACATTATTCAACATGTTATTATTTCGTTTAAAGACGATCATTATTTTAACAGAAAATTTTTGAGTATTATCTTAAACTCTCAAAGGAAATGGATGACTATCTAACTTTTTGTCGGCCCATGTTTACTTCATTTAATTTATACCTTCATTTTCACGAATATAAAAATATAATTTAAAGTTCCATTTTATTTTCGTTTATTTTACAAAAATCTTTAAACAAAAAAAATGGTTCTTGGTTAATAGATATGATACAACTGATAAATATGAAAATTGTGAAAGTTTAATGTTAAAAAATAGTCACTTAGAAAATGAATTTAAATTGAAAAGTAAAATCGTCATAAAAACAAATTATTAAAGTTAATGTAACTGTTAAAAATATAAAGAATGTCTTGATGGTAAAGTTTAATGTTATATTAGTAATAAAGACTGTGTATATTGAGTAATATAAATGATGGAATTATATATAGAAATTAAAAATGAAACTAATACATACTCACATTTATTCATCTCCCGTCGTCAAGCGCTTGATGATTGAAGAATCGATGATGTTAGTTTCGTAAAAATGTGTTGTATAACTAAAGTGATGAAATTTATAGGGTAACATCTTGTAACATTAATAGGAAAACAAATTATTTTATAAATAATATTTCCACAGACTTGCATAAATTGGTCAACTCTTCGTTGACGGTAATTCCGATATAAATTGAATGGTTTTTTTTTCTTCCCGAAATCACAATTTAAAAATTCCAATCTGATTCACTTGTATACATTATACTTCACCAAGCAACGTTCGGACCGAATGTGTTGACCACAAATAATAGCATGTCAGCATATCTCTGACTTTCTGGAGGATAACCCTGCCGACTACACAAGGCACCGCCCACGTGAAGCACCAAATCAAAGCTTCCTCCCTTTCTCCTCTTGGCAAAATGTTTCTTTCTCAAATCCCACAGCAAACTTATATTCGCCTTCCAAATTTTATATTTCTTTCTTTGGCAAAATTATTTCCTTTCCTTATAGCACCGCAAATATTCTTTAGATTTTATTCGCCATCCAAATTCGTCTTTCTCTGGCAAAATTCTCTCGTATTCCAAAGCTCCGCAAATATTTTTCAGCTTATATTTGCCTTCCAAAATAATTTTATTTTTCTTCCGAAAATTTTCTTGCTTCTATTCAATTTCAATATCCAAAAAGTTCTCCCCTCCTTCAAATTTTTTTTCCCTCGTCTTTTTTTTTTAGACAATTTATTTTCCGGTTCCTTCTTTATATAACAAACAAGTAATATTCTACAAAACATATACACAGTGTTTTCTGGTTTATAAGAGAAGGAAACAAAATATCTACCATTTACAAATTAACACTGGCCTCACAATGTATACCATAAATATATAAATTTATATCAAATATACCAATTTCTATGGGTAATGACGAAAGAGGTTTGAAAAAATAGCCCATATAAATAATAGGCGTTGAATGTATCTAAAATGTATAGAAAAAATAAAACTATTTTATGTGTCGAATCCTACAAAATAAAAATGTTAGATGGATACATTTTTTCTTAAATTTAGCTTTCCATGGGAACAGTTCACTTTGTTGTTTATTTTTCGAGACATAAATATGCGATAAAGCACAAAAGACAACTATGCGCTCTTTAATACATCAGTACGGTAGAATAAGTTTTGTTGACAAAAAGTTAAAAAAAACATTCGGCCCATTCATGACTTCTTTTGCGATCTTCTCATACAACAACATTCAACTAATCTTTTGGAAATTGTTAAAGCATATAAGCAATTCGACGTAAAACGGCCCTATCTATAGAGGAAAAAATATAATTCCAAATTTTAAATAAAAATCAGTCAACTAATATGTACAATAGAACGACAATTATGGACAAATGGAAAAAATTATATTTTTTTCTTTAATTTGTATCAATTAGGCAACAGTTTAAAATAAACATATAATGAACACTCTCATCTCCATGTTTATACGCTAGGACTTACATTAACATTTTCTAATATTCCATTTATCTTGATAAGTAAAAATTTTTATGTCCTAAAAGGCTTTGTATGTTTTATAATAAAGGTTTTATGAGTTAATAGTAGTATACGAGTTTTATGTTACACCCGTCCCTGTGTAACAGGGACACGAGATAATTAACTCAACACTGTCAAAATGGCGTATGGAGCACAAGAATTTTTGCTTAAGCGTCAACGCTGTCGAATTGCACACTGTGAAAATATTATGCTCTCTCAACAATTGTTGAACATTGTTTCTCCGACTGTACTTGTGTCTGTTTTTGTGTTGAATGCAGAGAATTGACAGAGATATTGATAATATTCACATACAGTGCACGAAATAAATATAGGTTCGCATACAAATTCTTCTTTTTTTTATCATACTGCTGATCTGTAGAACTTCAATCACTCAGTGCTGTTCAGCAATAAAATAGCTTTGAACTCGTTATTTTTTGTAGTTGTTGTTATGCTTTCGAATAGAGAAAATAACTGTTTTTTGTGAGTGCGCGATATAAGCATCGAAATAAACATAGGTTCAGTATATGTTTTTGTGGCTTACGTGTAACAGCTAAGAGAGGGAATTTACCAAAACAATTAAAGGAAAGTATATTGAGTGTTTAATAAGAAGTGGTGGCACAATAAATATTGTTCTGAATTTCAGGCATATTTTTTAAAAATGCCTCGAGGAACTGTGTTATCTGCAGAAGAGAAAGGAAAAATCTTGGCTTTCAAAGACCAAAAGCTCTCCAACCGCTCTATTGCAAAAAAAATTGGTAGATCGTTGAATGTTATTAACCATTTTGTAAAATTGGGACCAAATTATGGAAATAAAAAGAGTCCAGGACGAACTTCATTGCTGTCTTCACGTCAAAAATCGCTTATTATTCGGACTGCATCGCGTGAAAATGTTTTTGCGTCCCAAATTAAGAATCAGCTTAATCTTCCAGTGTCTACCAGACGAGTCCAGCAAATTTTAAAAAGCTCAGATAACCTTATTTTTACAAAAAGAAAGGTGTGTCCAGCTCTGTCACAAAACCACAAGGAACTACGGCTGACTTGGGCAAAAAATCATATGGAATATGGAGAAAAATGGAAAAAAGTCCTCTTCAGTGATGAAAAGAAGTTTAATTTAGACGGGCCAGATGGTTTTCAGTACTATTGGCGTGATTTGCGAAAGGATAAGGAAATACGAATGAGCAGAAATTTTGGTGGTGGCACGGTGATGATTTGGGGAGCTTTTTCTATCAAAGGGAAGCTTCCCTTGGCCTGGATTTCAACAAAAATGAATTCGGAGAGCTATATAGAAATGCTGGAAATATCTTTAATTGAAGACGGTGAAAATCTAATGGGTCAGGAGTTTATTTTTCAGCAGGATAATGCTTCAATTCACAATTCAAATGCCACAAAAGAGTGGTTTTTAGCTAAAAATATTCAAGTTTTGGATTGGCCAGCCCGTAGCCCTGATCTCAACCCCATAGAAAACCTATGGGGAATACTAGCACGCAAAGTTTATGCCAATGGGAAGCAATACCTATGTGTTTCTGACCTAAAAAATGCTATACGAACTGCGTGGTCAGAAATTTCGCTACAAGTTTTGGAAAACTTAGTTAATTCCATGAAACTTCGTATTTTTGAAGTAATTAAGCATAAGGGAGGCAATATTAATTACTAACTTTTACATAATTTTCGATATATTGTTAGATTTTTTGGCTGAACCTATCATTATTTCGTAGCATTAATTTCATTATTTTAGTATTAGTTATTTTTAAGTGAGTAAATTTTAATAATTTTAATTTAAATTGACGAAAATTCAAAAATTTAATCAAAAATAAAAATAAACAAAAATCTAATTTTATGCAGTTTAACTTAAAATATAAAAATTTGTGTGAACCTATATTTATTTCGTGCACTGTATACTATTTGAACATATAGATTTTAACTTGATTAACCTTAAAAATTTGAAATATATAGTTGCCCATAATAAACTACTTCGGAATCTAATTTTAAATTGTTTAATAATATTTTTCAAAAATACCCCAATTTCTACATCAAATATCTTGGCGTCTATAAGAGAAAGGGCAAAAGTAAAGACATACTATTTTAGGTCTTCACTTCAGCTATTGAACGGCTTATTACAACTTAGTCTGTATACAAAATAAAAATACTCAGCGGCAATAAACTGATTTGAGAACAAATTCGAACTTTAACCTCATTGAAGCACACCCTAATGCCTAAGAATCGATACAAAATAGTTCACAATATATTCGTAATTTTAGCAAAAACAAATGTAATGTGAAGCTAGATGACCAACATTGCAATTAATACATATTTTTAACGAATTTCGAAAAAATGCCATGTAAGGAACACCCTAATGCTCTTTGTGAACAATTAAAGGGGTGGAGTATTCCGATCATATTGGTTGTTTACAGAAGTTGTTCAGTTACACAATAAGTAAGTTTTTGGTAAATATACCAAGCAATAACTTTGCACAATGGCCCAAAACTCCAAAAAAACTGATTTTTTAAAAGTAGGTAGTGTGTTTTGAGAGCCATTTAATACCCCTAGACTTGTTCAGATTGCATGGGTTTGTTCAGAGAAGTTTTTCGGTGTTACCTAAACAACAATTTCACTGAAAAGAGTATGCAAAAAATCTGGACTCCCTACGACTTATATTCAAAATAGTGAAAAAATTAGAATTTTTTTTCGAAGTTTTTTGAAAATAAACGAATGATGTCTAATTTTTTTGGGAAATTTTTTTATATCAATTTCTTAAGCGGACTATTAGCTACAACTTTGCTTAAGAAGAGAAAGAGATAGATTAAACACTGTACAAACTGTTGGCCAAAAACTGATGTCACCTTTTTTCAAGGGATCCAAGGGATTTCAAAAAGTTACGAGGGCCAAAAAAAAAAAAATTGGTAGCCAATCTAGCCAAACTGAGCTAGGGTTTTACTCAGCTCCGGTTGTACTATCGAACCTATATAGTCACGTTCGGGTGATTTTTTCACTGTTGCACTGTGTTATTTAATGGTCATACGAATTTTTGTTCATGGTGGATTTTCAGCGCTTTCTCTATATTTTAACCCCGGTATACCATACGGAATATCTCTTTTGTGTCTAAGCAAAGTTGTGGATATTGAATGTTGATATTGATATTGATATTGATATTGATGTTGATATTGATATTGATATTGATATTGATATTGATATTGATATTGATATTGATATTGATATTGATATTGATATTGATATTGATATTGATATTGATATTGATATTGATATTGATATTTTTTTTTTTTTTTTTTTTTTTTTTTATAAGAGGTAGGTAAAATCCCTTCGGATCATCAAATGTCGTCACATTTGGTATGTGGTGCTTCCACTAAAAACCTCATCCTCCTCCTGATAATTTCTCTATCCGGAACCGCGTATGCATTACTTCAGATAGAGACTCAGGGTGGTTTAGCCACGGTCATCTGTGGTCTGCGTCCAGGTGATACTCTCATCCAGATCAACCTTTTTTGTCTTAAGGACATACTCTGCATAATGTGACACCTTCTCCCAGTTTTCTTTTCCTCGTAGCATTTTTCCCACTATATTTTCAACAGTTACGGGTCCAATCTCCTGCTCCAGTTTAATTTTTTCGTTTCGCCAACGACTGCAGTTGAAGAAGGTATGCTCTGCGTCGTCAACATCTCCGTCACCATATAAACACCCTTGACATTCACTTTTTCCTATTAAAAATAGATATTTCCGAAAATAGCCGTGTCCCGAAAGCATCTGAGTGACATAGTAGTTGACCTCTCCCTTTCTTCTATTGTACCACTCATTTATTCTCGGTATTAGTTTCGCTGTCCACCTTCCTTTTACGCTGCTGCTCCATCTCTCCTGTAATTTCCTGAGGGTTTCTACTCGTAGCTGGTCTGTATCTACTTCGTTGCCTTGCCTTCGTTCAGCCCATGTTTTCACTCTCTCTTCAATTAAAAGGTCTATGGGTATTGTGCTGCTTATTATACAAACAGCTTCCTGGGAGACTGTTCTGTATGCCGATGATACTCTTAGCGCCGAAGTTCTTTGTACAGCCAAGAGCATGTTCCACCTTCTCCGCGCTTTGAGATGCGTGCCCCACACTTCGCTGCCATACAGAAGCACTGAGTTTGTTGTATCCATTAACAGTTTCCGCTTCAGTTGTGTTGGTCCTCCTACATTTGCCATAAGTCTGCTCAGCATTCCGATAGTTTTCCCAGCTTTTTCGGCAGCATGTTTTATCTGATGGGTAAATTTAAGTCTGCTATCGAATCTAACTCCCAAGTATTTTAGCATATTTGCCGTCGTTATGCTGGTGCCTAGGACGTCAAAATCTACTTGTAAGGGTATATGCTTCTTTGTCAGCATAATCAGCTCTGTTTTTTCTGCTGCGAGACTCAGGCCATGTTGCTCCAACCATGTTTTGCACCGGATCATGATCATGTTTAGCTTTCTTCTGGCATCATCTGTGTTCCTGGCAGTAATGACAGCCGCTACATCGTCTGCATAACCTACTATATGACAGTTGTCGGGCATTTCCAGTCTTAGGATTTCATCATACGTGATGTTCCACAGATCAGGTCCAAGTATAGAGCCCTGCGCAGCTCCTGAAGTTATTTTCTTCGTTTTCAATCCACTCGTTGTGTCGTATAGTAGTGTTCGATCGCTGAGGTAGCTTCCTATGATATTTAATAAATACGTAGGGACTTTGAAATTTATTCTCAGTGCTCTGATAATGTCTTTCTATTGTAAACTATTAAATGCATTTCGAACGTCTAAAGTCGCTAGCAGTACTATATTTTTCGAAAAATTATTGCCTTGTTGAGCTTGTTCCACGCTCAAGACTACGTCTTCGAGCGCTCCAAGTGTAGATTTTCCTTTTCGGAAACCATGTTGGCTTTCTGATAGACCCCCTGCTTTTTCCACTTCTGCCATGAGCCTTCTTTTGATCAGTTTTTCAAAGAGTTTTCCGGTCACATCGAGCATACAGAGTGGTCTGTATGCTGAAGGCTGTGTTGGATCTCTTTTTCCCTTACTTATCAAGACCAGCTTTTGCCGTTTCCATATTTCCGGAAACGTACAGTGTGCCCAACACAAGTTGAACATATTTAAAAGTGGTGTTGGACGTTTTTCAGCTATGCATTTTATAACCTCAGCTGGGATTCCGTCTGGCCCTGGGGCTTTATTCCCCTTGAAACTTCTAGCCGCTAGGAAGAGTTCATCTTCGGTGAAGGGAGGAGGGGATTCACTTGTGTGCTCGTATTCTTTCACAAGCTCCGTATGATCAGGAAAGAGAGTGTCCACTATACGCTTTGCAGTTTCGCAATCCATCGGCTCTGTTCCAGATTTGGCAATAAGTTTCTGAGTGACTATTTTATACCCGAGTCCCCAAGGGTTTTTATTTATGTCGTTTCTCAGTTCCTCAAGTTGGTTTGCTTTGCTCCTTTCTATGGCTAATTTCAAATCCATCTTGGCGTTCTTGTGAGCCGATTGTTCTGCTGCAGCTGGGCCTGTTCTTCTCGCTCTGGTGAATTTTCGTCTTGTCCTCAGGCAGATTTTCCTTAATTCGGCTATTTCTGTTGACCACCAGTGAACCGCTTGTCGTCTGCCTCTTCCTCGATTCCTTGGCATAGCTGCATCACAGCTTTTGGCTATGCATCGCATGGTTTCCCTAACGACCTGAGAGACGCTCCCGGGTTGGTTTGAACTTTCCATTTGTCTATCAAAAGTTTCGATGAGTGTCCCGGTATTTAGTTTGGACGCATTCCACTTTCTCGTTCCAAGATTTTTTTCGCGGTTTTCTTGGTTTTGGGTGTTTTCCTTCTTTACTGTGTAGGTTATATATTGGTGATCACTACTAGTGAATTCTTCCAGCACTAACCAGTTTTCAACTTGGGACGCCATGATTTCAGAGACAAGTGTAATGTCTGGAGTAGTTTCCTGACATCCGGGTCTCCTAAAAGTAGTTGCTCTGCACGTGTTTGCAACTATGAGATTCAATCTTCCTGCCAAGTCAAGTATTTTCCGAGAGTTTGTAGTTGATTCGCCCCATTCGGTTGCCTTAGCATTAAAGTCCCCTGCGATGAGCAAAGGTCCACCGATTTGTCTAGCTGTGTCTTCGATGATATTTAGTTTCCTTTCGAAGTCATCAATGGAATCACTAGGTGTTAAATAGCAACTCATCAGGGTACATAACGTTGTCTTCGCATATACTAAACAGTCGTTGCTACCACTTTGTGTTATAATCGCGATGCTGCCGTTGGGTTTCCATATCGCCGCGGTTTTTGAACTGTCATCTAGCCAGGTGCCAGTATTTTTCGTTCTATATTGTTCGCTTATAATGACAATATCAGTCTCTTTTTCTGCAACGATCTGGTCCATTAGTGCATCCGCCGTCTTACTTCTATGCATATTTGCCTGAAGTATCTTCATTGATGTTGCTTCCTTACTACGCTACACTTTCCGGAGGCCGGTAAGTGGTCTAAGTTTTCGTAGCCTGCTTCAAGGCATAGGCAACATTCAGGAGCGTGGCTGCAATTTTTCATCATATGGCCCGTCTTACCACATCTTATACATAGGCCTTGACCTCTTCTGTCTGGACCAGTACAATTCCACTGCTCATGGCCTGCGCCAAAGCATCTGAAGCACTTCTTCTGCATTATATGGCGTCTCACTTTCACACTGCACAATCCAATTTTCACAGACTCAATCTTTAAAAGCTCTTCGGCCTCTGTGGCTGGCATTGTCACGTACGCTTGCACCAATTCTCTGCTGTTCGGCTTTGATATTCTGATCTTAATCTCGCTTCTGTTCATTGTAACGACCTGTGCTACTTCTTCGGTGGTCGTCAGGGCATCAAGGTCTCGGATAATTAGCGTAACATTTGTAGTACCACTACGAACTTCAGCTGTGTCTTTCATTGCTTCTTTAACTTTGTTGAACATTTCCTGATTTACTCGTTCCCCTCTTTCAAGCTCAACCAGCACGGATCCTGTTTGAGTTTTCCTTATAGTTTTGACTTTTATATCATCTCTGTTTCCATTCTCCCTCAGAGTCTTAAGAACATCCGCGTAGCTGTGTCCCTCTGTTGGCTTTATTATGAGTGCCTCCGGTTTGCGCTTTAGTGGCATCTTCTTTGCTTCTTTCTTTCTCGGTTTTTCCCGGGCTGATTCAGATACTTTCGTCTTCCTATCTTGCTTAGGAGGTTTTCTGTAACTGACTGTCTTCCACTCTTCCGGTTTCTCTTCTTCCTTATTTTTTCTCTTTTTTGTCTCCTCTGTCCGTTCAGGTGGGCTTTCCGCAATTCTCTTGGCCGTACTCGTGAGTGGTGTCTCTTCCGTATTTCGTACCAAATTCACGCACATGTTTGATCGTCTCTCCTCTTCAACCTTCGTCCAGCTGGACCTGCTAGTTTCGGCGATGCAGATTAACTCGTCTATCTCCTGGATTCCTTCTCTGACATCCATGCTGATGTTTCTCTGCCTCCTCAGAGCTGCCTTAATTTTGACCAGTACCTTCTTCATATCCGCAATAGCAGAGGCTTCTTCCTTTCTCATTTTAGCAATGAAATCCTGGTTAGGAGAACTTCTAGTTTGTTGTGGCCTATCTGCGACCGGGGTTTCAGTCGTCACCAGCACTGCTTTCGGGGTCTGAAAGATTTCCTCTCTTATTATGCTAACAACGGGGCCAGTTTCAATTCTAGGGGACTCGGTTGTGGCCATCTGCGAGGCCATATCCTCTCTTTCCGGAGGAGTCCTCCCCAATCTTCTAGTGGGCTCAAAAGGGTTTGATTTTCCCTCATCAGTCTTTGGTTTCTTTAAAGTTTTTTCATTCATCATTCTTTCTGGGTCCCAACTTGGGGCCGTTATCCATGCTCGAAAATGCAGCCGTCCTATATGACCCCGAGGGTCCCTATGCAAAGCAGTGAGGTCCTCGCAAGGGTTGACACGATACCTTATGAGAAATCGTGTTCAGAGCCAGGTCGACATTAATCGGGAGTCATCTCAACCGAACCTACAAAGTCAGCTTAGTGACTACGAAACATGGAGCGTTCCCCAAGCCCTGCCAAGGGTTTAACGGGACGGAAGGCAACTGCAACATTAACCTGGAAGCCGTTTCTCCGAAATTTCACTCTCGAGTACTAAGGTAGCAGACTGCCGAAGTTGCCGGCCCATATTCTTCATTTCATATCTATTATCCTGATTCACATGTCCTTATCGATTCCGAGTCATCAACGAAGTTTGCTAGCTTTTGATCCGCCCTGGGTATTTGATTTCCCCGGTACCAGCTATTTCTAGCAGGCATTCCCCTATCCGCCACCTGGGGAGGCGCCACGATGGAGGAACTAGCATCCCCACACGGGATATTGATATTGATATTGATATTGATATTGATATTGATATTGATATTGATATTGATATTGATATTGATATTGATATTGATATTGATATTGATATTGATATTGATATTGATATTGATATTGATATTGATATTGATATTGATATTGATATTGATATTGATATTGATATTGATAGTGATAGTGATAGTGATAGTGATAGTGATAGTGATATTGATAGTGATAGTGATAGTGATAGTGATAGTGATAGTGATAGTGATAGTGATAGTGATAGTGATAGTGATATTGAACCAAAAAGTACACTTTTTGGTAACAAAATTTTACTTTTTTTACAATAATTTGACTTCTTGGTTCCATAAATTGTACTTTTGGTTATCATAAATTGTACTTAGATATTGAATAGGTACAAAAAATATCACTTTTTGGTACAATAAATTGTACCTATATTATCATAGTTTATACTTTGTGGTACAATAAATTGTAGTTTTTGTACCATAAAGTGTACTTTTTGGTATAATAAATTCTACTTTTTGGTACCATAAATTGCACATTTTGTTACAATTAATTGTACTCCGTGGAACTTTGTGGTACAATTCCGTACGGTATACCGAAATATAAGTGATAAAAATTCACATTGAGCAAAAAAATTCGTATGGCCATTAAAATTTTAATTAATTGACAAAACGAATTATGTAAGAGAGCTTATTTTCGGGGCTTCTATTACAAGCAATTCTCAAAATTGAGTCCCAAATCAATGAGCTGAATATGTTGTACTGTAAAGAATTTGCTGAGTCGAGTATAAAGATGTCAACACCTTAATAACATATAAGAACGCCATAAAATGAAGAATGCTGTGCATATTTTATTAGAAAAAAAAATTGTCATAGAACAAATCTTAAAAAAAGTAAATTTTGTGTAGATGTTTAAAATTGATAGCCTGGACAAAAAGTGGTGTAACACTGGCATATTAAATTGTTGCTCTACTAAAAAAAGCATATCCAATAAATTAAAGGATTTCTAGTTTTATCATACCTAGGAACAATGCAGGTCAGGAAATTCTGCAACTTTATATTTCTGACAATTATATTATTTCCAAAAGAGTAAAACATTATTGTTTTTGATACAAGTTTCCTACTACAACTATTGACATTAAGGCAAACAGTAATCACCATAACTGTTATTATACCTTATTAGATTTTATTTCTTACTACAATGTTCCGGTAAACCTCTATTCCATATGTCTGTCTAAATTTAGTAGACGTTGCGTATGACTAGTTATATCAAAGAAAAATAATATTTTACCCTATATCGACAATAAACAATGACCAAACAAATAGCACTAGCTCAGTATTAAGCAGTTAACATATTTACTATATCTATGCTTGCCGCTACTTTAAACTTTTCGCTTCACACATATAAACTTACATATTGTTTACACATGCAACATTTTTCATTTGATACAAAGTAATATCAAAACTTATATTTGAATTTTGTTATGTACCATCCTTAAGATAAACTTTTGTTGAATTCTTTAGACGCACAGGTATATGCGAAAAGTTAGTTCTTTCATTTTAACTTGGGGATGTAAGATTAACTCCTCCTTCCATGTGTTTCTTACTTTCTGACGCGTAAGGTGGGTGGGAGGGATGACAATAACAATTGAAGGGGGTAAAGCTGAGACTGCAGATGCATATTACAAGAGCTAAGGTAAGTTATTTATATATCAACAGCTATAAAACATAAACGCCCTCTGATAATTTGTTTAATATTATTCTTTTCTATCATTTAAGATAATCAAGACCAAACCCAATTCATGTAACTTTTGTCTTTTTCATGTATTAAGATGAAATGAATGAGAACAAGAGAACGCGTTTTATATTCGTGGAGTAAGGTATATACATATACAAGTTAGGTATCTGCTGTGATTTGAGGGAAAACCAGCAATAGTAAAATTTGTTACCTTAACTACACTGAGAAAATTTTGTTAATGTTAGAAGAAACATATAATGGAATATGATAACGGAATAACATAATATATTTCGCGTAAATCAAGATTTTGAGCGTGTTAGGAAACTTTGATATACAGGGTCATGTTGCACTCGACCAGAGCTACAACATGCATTGGGTCACTCCCAAAGTTCCATATCACAGCCAGAGTGTTTTAGTGATATTGAAAACAAAACATGAAAACACAGCAGACAAATAGAAATCGAAATAAACTTTGTCAAACAATTTTTAATTACATGATACTGATCTATTCTTAATCCGTATATAAGAGGAGTAAATGAAGTGCGAATTAAGATTCATTAATAGCGACTTGTCACTTTAAATATATTGAACATTTTTATTCCAAATTTCTTTCTCAGTGTAGTTGCCACATATTGTTACGCACTTGAAAGTACTATAGTAAAAAAGTCTTCAAACATCGAAAAATATATTTATATGTTATAGTAGCGGTTTTGTACATTCGTGTTTATGTACGTACAGCGTTATACACTTATAGCTTTAGTTTTTAGCTTACGAGTATTTGCCATCTTTATTTCCGTTATGTCTTCGTAGGATATAAATCTGTTTGTACCAATACCTCTCTCCTTATGTATGAGTAGGTAAAGGTAAGTGTTTGTGCGTTTTGTTTATGTAACCTGTTATAAAAGTAGTGGTTGTTGGCATTGTGTTGCTGTTATTGTTGCTGTTTCCGTTTCCTTCATTTCGTTGATAAAGTTTCCACCTTTTTGTTGTTCGGTGTCTTTTAAATGTTATTTTGCTTCCTTCATTTGTCGTCGTTTCATCCTTTTGTATATAGAGGGATACTTATGATTCACTATCTATGTATAGCTTGTGCAAAAACTTGTCTCAGCGTTAAGAAATCTTCTTTGGCATTTTATTGTATATTTATATCACGGAAAAAGTTACCCTTTATAGCAAAAGCGTAAAGTTGTGGCTGTGACAGTGGCAATGCTGTGATAGAGTTGACAAATAAAGTAGTTGAGCATAAAGATACGACGGCATTGTTGATATACACTGAACGAAAAAGGTACATACTATTAATGAAAAAATACATTGCGACAATGTATTATACATTAATTTGGCACCAGTGTACGCGTTCATTGATTACAATGTATACTGTTCATTAAATATTGAATTCAATGTAATCGTACATTGACTAATGAATAGATACATTAATGCAATGAACGCTATACATTAATGTTTAATGAACGGGTACATTGACATAATGAATGTGTACATTGAGTCAATGAATTCATACATTAATTTGTATGTATCAATACATTGGTCCAGTGAAAACGTTCATTAAGTTTATGTATGTATACATTAATTTTTATGTATCTATACATTGGCTCAATGATTGCGTTCATTAAGTTTATGTATGCATACATTAATTTTTATGTATCAATACATTGGTTCAATGAATATGTTCATTAAATTTATGTATGCCTACATTAATTTTTATGAATTAATACATTGATCCATTGAATACGTTTATTAAGTTTATGTATACATAAATTAATTTTTATGTATCAATACATTGACCCAATGAATCCGTTCATTAATTCATTCATTTTTTAAATGTAGTCTTCAATAAATGCACAAAAGTTAATACAAGCAGGTGTTATACATATACAGAATTCAACCTTTTGATTTTTAATACAATTAAAAGCATCTTAAAATGTGTGGAAATCTCATTTATCTGTTTTAGTTTGCCGGTCTTTAGAGGATTTATTTAAATTTTTGTTCATTTGATAAAAGTAGTCTTCAATACAAACCAAAAAGTTGATACAAGCAGTTAGAATATACGTACAAAGTTCAATTTTATGATTTGTAATGCAATTAATAACATTTTAAAAAGTTTATAATTTATGTAAATATGCATTTTTTAATAAACAAAAATAAATTAAATAATTCAATATTTAATGCTATATAAATATAAGAAAAATAATTATTTTAAAATAAGTTGTTGGTATGAAGCAATATTATTAAAAGCTAATAACAATTTGTAGTTTGTATTTTCGTTAACATACATACATTTCAGTCAATAGTCTCATTTATCTGTTTTAGTTTGCTGGACATTATAGCGACTTTAGAGGATTTATTTTTATTTTTGTTCATTTGGTAAAAGAAGTCTTCAATAAATGCCCAAAAGTTAATACAAGTGGGTGGATATTCTAAAATAAATAAATGAAAGCACTTAAAACAAATATCTTGTTCTCTCAAAAATTAGTAAACTCAAATTGTATGACATCTAAATACACAAAAAAATGTTCGAAAGTCCTTAAGTTCTTTTCGCCTATGGCCATTATGAATGGTTGGATATTTTCGGATTTACTCTTGAGGAATCCTATTTGATCTTCTATTTCCTGTGCGTTGCTACCAACAAAGAAGAAAGCTTCCTGGGAACTTTTAATTGTGTGTTTTACAATTAATTTTGTATTGTTGTTATCTTTTCGAATGACCTTTTGGGTGGGTATAAGATGTCCATGGAGGCACCACATAACTTGTACTGCAGCAGAATCTAATAACAAAAAAATAGGTTATAAAAAATGTTCGTCTTGTGTATTGAAACAAATTACCGTTATCAATGTGTTCGCTATCTAAAACGTTTAGCATAGCTTGCAATCCTTTATTTTAACATGATTTTCTGCAAGGAGAAATGTTTTTATTTTGCTGTAATTTTTTGGCCAATCAGCAAGAATTCCCAAACGATTTCCGAAAGCAACTCCAAAATCGTTGTCGATCTTAAAATATAAACAAAATACTTATTATGTATTGCAAGTAATTTTGAAAAATAAATTTTTCGTACTTACGTATCGATATCCAGTTGGTTTTTTGTATTCAGGCCATTTGTTGAATACATCCATTAACGTAAAGGCATTACTAATTTGATTTAGACGGTATTGTTTACATGCTTGCCAACAACTATCAAATTCTGTTACCGATAAATTATCGAACCTTAAGCTTCTAATACAATCTTCTGCATTACTTTCAGGACCTTTAAAAAAAACAGAGATAAATAAATATTTAATTAAATAAAAGTTCAGATGTAAATCTACTTACTAAAGATTTTGTTTTCAAATTTACTAATTAGTGGTGTATTTTGTACGTCGCCATCAGAGAACCGCTTTAGAGACTTCATATTCGATTTTGCGTTGCAGTATTTTGCATACATTTTTCCTCGTTTGCCGGTACGATAGTATTCAATTTTTTCTCCAGGAAAGCGGTCTTTTATTTCCTGCTCAAGTCTATAGCTTGTATGAAGGGACATGTAGTACTGATTTTGTTCAAAATAATTGGATATGATTTTTATTAGCATGGTGCGGTGATTATTCGTACATTTTGAATTGTTTTTGAAAACTGTTGTTGTATGGGCTTCATTTAATATGTCTGACAGAGAAACAAATACTTCTGCTGATTCTGTTGAACTTCGTCTGGACGATGATTTGGAAGAAAGACTTGGCAAATGTTGCCTTAATATGTCTGACTTTTCTTTTAAAAAATTAGTTTCGCCTTCTTTTCGTGTGTTCAAATTTTGCCATTCATTTACATAATACTCAAAGAGAATTACATCGCCTTTCTTGTGATTTTTAAATAAGGCGGAAATATGATGTTGCTTAATTACTTTTAGTACTGTAATTGTGATTTTTTCAGCTAAAATATAGAAAGTCGATTAAAAATAATACTTATGAAAGAAGGCTGTAAAAATAACTTACATATCAAAAATTCCTCCAAATGCTCCAAATTCCAACTTTTTAGTAAATTCTTCAAATTTGCATTGCTATTATCCATATCTAGAGATTCCTATTAGTGCGCACATATATGTGTTTTTAGTATAAATTTTACTGTGTAAATATGTTAATGTATGCTTACAGTCACTTGCGTTAGAGATGATAATGTATTAATAAATCCTTCTGCAGTTGTTATTTCTTCTATAACCACATCCATGATTGTATAATTATTTAAATCTGCGCAGTGCTTGTGAAATGTACCTGTTGATGTTCTTTACCTATTTACCAAGTTTTGGTAATATATTATGAAAATTATGGTATTAACTAAATTTAAGATTATTAAGATTTTTTGTTAGTATATTCATATACAAAATAGAATAATTAAAGTTTTGTTCATAGAAAAATATGTAAAGTTTTTACTGCGTACAATTGCCTGAGGTGTAATACTCTTTTATCCGAAGAAAATTTGCTGCCTTTGAGGTTTTTATAATTGTTATTGGAGGCCCAACCAGTTCATCAAAATGTAATATAACGAGTTTGCCTAAACTATCAGGATCAATTCCAAATGGTGTGTAATGCGGTTGCAGCTAAAAATATATTTTCAAGTTTGGAATAATTGGAAGGCATACAGGGGAATGAGTAATAGAAATTACAAACAGAGTGAGTGGATGCATGGGATCCAAGAGGATTATTGATTTCAAAATCGTCTGAATATAAAAAATATGGAATCAGCATTTTATTTGCATACAATTCGGTTTTTTTCTTCCATAACTCTCCGTTAACAAAATTTACACGTTAATTTTTGTTTAAAATGTCGATATATTGCAACATATCGAGCAACAAACCCTCATGCTCAAATAACATTTGGAAATGCGTGCATAATGAAAGAATGCCTTTAGTATTTTTTTCTTCAATTTTTAACTGCCCTTTATGAAATTTAGTAGTAAGTTCACTGCAAATATTGAATTCTTTTAATGCAGGCATGTGACCTGAGGCCAACATTTTTTTTGATAGCAGATTGTCTGATTAGAAAGACTCAAATGGGTTTTTGCAATTGCTTGAAAACTCATTTAAAATATTTGTATCGCAAATTTTTGAATTTGAAAAGTTTTCAATTATATTTAGGATAGGGTCAATTATATGACTTTTAACACACTTTTGAATTTTATACACATCATTTCTTGAGAAGCTATCGTTCGCATGTAACGAAATACTAAATTTTAATGCATTCTCCCTTACTTTATTCAACTCTTCCTCTGCGCTAAATTTTGTGTTTCTTATTTCCACATCACCAATTTCACTTTTATTAACAATTGAAGGAAAACATTCCGAAACATTTTCCGTTTTCTTCTCATTTATAATTGTTTCATTATTTCCTTTTCCACTTATTATTCGTTCGCTACATTTTTTATTTGAAGCGCCATGTAACCTTATTAAGTGCCTTTTATAAGTCGACAAATTTCTAAATGCTAGTGAGCAATCGCTATCATAACACCGATATGTACTATATTTGCTTAAAAGATGTACTTTTTTTAAATTGTTAATTTGTTTTTTTACAAACAAAGCAATGCATGGCGAAATTTTTGCACTTTTACAGAAGACTAATCTTATACTTACGTCTTTGACTTGTCTCGATGAATTGCGGCAAGATATTCAGCTGCAAGCGATTTATTTCTATTGTTTTTTTTTATAACTCTTACAACTTGCTGTCTTTTATTTTTTCACTCACTTTAATGGGAAGACCTTACCCAATGCACGTTGACTTTATACTGAAGCATTTGTTTTGTTTGTTTGCTTCTCTTTGTGTTTATGTTAATTTACCGTTATAAATCAATGAACGTGTTCATTGATAATATGAACGAAAACATTGTTTTAAGTATATGTACATTGTCTTACACAGTTTTACTCTCCCTGATAGATACATACACACACGGCTGGGTTTATGTATGTGTAACGTGTGATGTGTGTTGATTTCTCTCTTCAGTTTTTCTGCTTTCTCATATTAATGACGCTTTTAAACGTGTGCTTGTCATGTTTGTTGCTATTCTCTTTGCTCTTTCTCATCTTTCTGCTTCTCAGACAGAAACATGTTAAACTTTTTTTCTTTGTGTTTACGTTAATTTACCGTTATAAATCAAAGAACGTGTTATTTTATTCAATGAATGAGTACATTGTTTTAAGTATCTGTACATTGATTTGTAACACTAAATTTGTATTTTTCAGTTCTATTCTTACTGATAGATCATTTCACATATGGCTGTGTTTAATGTATGTATAGGGTGTTAACGTATGTGTAGTGATATGGGTTATTGTTATAAATCAATGAACATTTTCGCCGATTAATGTACGCGTATATTGGTTTAATAAACACGTTCATTGATCTGTGCGGATAGTGTTTAGAAATGTAAACGACTACATTAAGTTATTAAAATTTTATCAGAATTTTATAAACAATTACGATGCATTTCAGTTTGTTTTCCTTCTTGACTTTAATTCAGTTTTAATAGAGATATTCATTGAAATCAATGTACAGATACATTGAGGCAATGAATAGATTCATTAAATTTCTTAGAAAAAATCTTAATGAATGAGTTTAATGATCATACATACAGACAATGACCTGTACATTGAATTTTAATGAAAAAATTCATTGAGGCAATGTATTTTTGCATTGGGACAATGAATATCGGTTAATGAACACCATTCATTAATACTATGTACAACAATTTTTTCAGTGTAGTTGTAGTTGATGTTGTATTATGCGTTTGACAAAGTATTTATGCTTTGGTATTAACTTAATAACTTCTTAAGACCGAATTAAGTGTGGTCCATAAGAAAAACAGAAATATAATGAAAGTGGGTATTTAACAAAATGATATTTAGAGTTTAGTCATTATTTTATAAAGATTAAGTTATAAGTTAACCTCAAGGCGGGTGAAGTGTAGATTAGTTCTAAAGTTTAACTTTGTGAGTCGTTATTTAGAAAAATACTGTGATATCAACAATGTTATGACATTCAACTTCATGCGTTGGTTGTAACGCATCAAGTCTACAAAATTTTTCAGCTCATTGGGACTCAATTCTGAGAACTGCACGTGAAAGAAGCCCAAAAAAGAAGAAGTTCTGCATCATTCGTTTTGTCAATTACATATATATCGATTTGAAGTTAGTAAGTATCGTATAGGGTAATTAGATACCTGTTAGATTCTTTTGTTTGACATAACATAAATAATTTATGGTGGCGTTGGATTATCATAAGTAATTTTGTAATTCAATTTAATTTTTTTCATGTAATTAATAGTTAATTAATATAGATCGCATAAATAAACAAACGTTGAAACAACGCCCAAAATTCTGTTATGCAATAATGATTGCAACTAATTTACACAATATTAATAATAAGTTTTTGTTTCTCATTAACAACAGCTTATACATTGTTTACAATTATTATTTGTCATAACAGTGTTTGTTCTCCACCACAATATTTTATATTTTCTACATTTTAATAGTTCTGAGCTGCTTTAAAATACAAAATTTGTTGTAGGTGTTGCAAAATATTGCAACTTGTACAGTATGGGACATGTGAGTGGTGCAAGAAGCTTTAACAAGTGTTTTGTGTTTATTTTCTCTTTCTTTCGACATCTTTTGTTATTTTATTTCTTTCATCTGCTTTTTTTTGTGCTGTTTTCCTTTATGATTTATAGAAACACTTAGTGGGTCGCAATGTTAACACCCCATTAATCATTTGCGCTCTAAGCTGGAAAGTAAACAAAACATTTGGTTGTAGTTATTTCTCTTATCAAAAAGGAGGTTAGTATGATGTGCAATGAATGATGCAACAGATTTGTAAATTTATTATTTATAATAATTATAATGAAAAAGAAAATCCCATTATATCCATCCTTTGTGATTTGACATCTAACAAATGTTTTAATTTGATTCCCAACGTCTGCTTGTTGTGAAACATTTACTAGATTTGCCGATTGCTGCACTACTCGAAGTGATTTCAGGGGTTCCCACCTAATGACGGTGAAAGAATACATGGCTGCAGTGCAGAATATGTGGCGGGAGCCCAAAATAAAACCCAATCTTTTCGTTTGGTCCCCAAACATCGGAATGGTAGGTCTAAGTTGGCAACGGGGCCCAAGGGGCCCTGTGGGGTAAAAAATCTTTATTTAAGTGCCCGCACATAGGGGGTTCATCATAAAATCCAAGGGCCCCCTTTTTTGACCTCCCGGCACCAACTTTGCTCTTTTTGCGTTTTAGGGCGTATTTGGGGTGCGTGGCATACTAAGGGTAATGGGTGAGTATTTTGACATCAGGCTCATTTGGGTAACGGGACTCATCGCCATCCCGGGCAATTCCTTAGCGGATGAGCTACCTAGGGTATTATAGTATAAATTCTTCCAGCACATCAAGCAATGGACCGATAGTATATTCACTTATTACTTACATACTTACTTAGCTGGCACTTCTTTGCAATCCCATTGGGTTATATGTATACCGCACGTAGAAAAATATTATAAGCGTCTCGATCTCCTGCGCTTCTTCTCCAATTAATCACACCAAGTTCTGTTTGGTTCTCAGTAACCTGGTCTTTCCAATGGAGTTTTGGTCTCCCTCTTCTGCGCCGTCCATCGAGTTCATTGTCGAAGATTTTTCAGCTGAAGCATTTTCGTCCATGTGTACAACATGACCTAGACAACGCTACCGCTGCAAATTAATGCCAATGTCAGTGTTCAGCTCGTACAGCTCATGATTCATACGACGCCGATACTCTTCGTTAACGATGTTGGGCCCATATATTTTACGGAGTATTTTTCTTTCGAATACTGCCAGAACCGATTCACCCAGGATTCTGAACCGTACATCAGGACAGGTAGAACCAGTATCTGGTATAGCTGGATTTTTGTTCGTCGAGAGAGGCCTCTGCCTTTTAATCGCTTGCTTAGTCCGTAGCAACAATTATAAGCATGCAGTATTCTTCAACGGATTTCTAGGCTGACATTATTTGTTTTTTTGAGGACGGAGCATTGGTAGATAATATATCTACCCCCTCGAAATTATAGTTGCCAATGTTCACGCATTTTCATAAACGAGTAAATTATTTGTTTGTTGAAACTAATAACTTTGTTTTGTCCTTGTTCACCATTATACCCATTTTCGCAGATTCCTTCTGTATGCATGAAAGACTACAATCACATCCCGCAGTTTTCGACCGATGATGTCTACGTCATCAGCGTACGCGTGTAGCATGTGGATTTTGATGAATATCGTGCCATTCGTGGTTACTGCAGATTTCCTTATTATCATCTCCATCACTATGTTAAAGAGGTCACGCGATAGGCCGTCGCCTTGTTTAAGGCCTCATCTGGTATAGAATGGCTCCGTAAGGTCCTTACTAATCTTCACTGAAGACTTCGTATAAGTCAGCGTCATTCCGCAAAGACGTATCATCTTCGCTGGAATACTAAACTCAGCTATAGCTTCGAGTGATTTCTGCCGTATCGGGCTGCCGAAGGCATGTTTATTGTCGATGAAAAGATGATACATGTCGATCTGTTTCTCTTGGGTCTTTTCCAGGGTTTGCCGATGTGTGGATATCTGGTCAGTTGTTGATTTACCAGGTATAAAGCCACACTGATAAGACCCGATATGGTTGTATAACACTGGCTTTAGTCTTTCACATAGCACACTCGACAGGTCCTTATATGCGATGGGAAATAGGCTGATCCTGCGGTAGTTGGAGTACAAACTTGGATCACCTATTTTCGACACAAGGCATAATACGCTTAGATTCCAATAGTCGGGCATGCACTCTTTAAGCCAAAGCTTTATTATTTAGCAGCCGCGATATTGCCCTTCTTACCTCGGCTTGACTTGGTGAAGGGCAATGTTGTTATTGTTGTAACAGCTGGTGATAATTCTTTATACAGATTTTAAAGTTATCGGTACTCGATCGGGCATATAGTCCGATTATCATACAATCATTATTGGCAACTCTGTTTCATTCCTTTGTAGATAACAAGGTTTGTGTCAAGGATTGTTAGGATTGTTGTTGTGAGTTTTAACCGCCAAATTCCACCAAAGATGGCGGCAGCTGACTTGTTGATTTATATGCGATGTTTATAAATCATTTTCTTTTTTCTTCATCCTTGCGCAAATTGAAAAGTTTTTTTCATCGATGTTGATTTGGCCAGTGCCCCGGCCGGCAATCGAATCCGGAACCTTCGGATTGCTAGTCTACGTCACTTCCACTGAGCTATCGAGGGCCACTGGTGGTGGGCAATCTAAGCCGTCGTCGGCAATTGGCGTGATAACTTCACGTGCGCTGCCTTCTGAAACCAGCAGTTGCTGGAAGTGTTCTTTCCATATATGCAGAATACTCTGTGTATCTGTGTCGAGATTTCCATCCTTGTCCTTACAGGAGGGGAGCCCATTAAAGAAGCCTTTTGCTTTTACTTCCTGGTACAATTTTCGGGCCTCACCTCTATCCCTGTGTCGCTCTATATCCTCGTTTTCCCGTTCCTTTATCTGACTTTTTTTTCGCTTAAATAGCTGTTTCGCCTGTTTTACTGTCTTCTTGTGCCGTTCCCTAAATGCACGCGTTACAATTCTCTGTAGCATTGCCCTTAAAGCAGCATCCTGTTCCTTAGACGCTATGCGACATTCTTCATCGTACTAGTATTCGTCTGAGCGCCGTTTTTTATATCCTAGCACGGCTGTTGCGGCGGTTGCCATGGAATGAGCAATATGCTGCCACTGTGTATCGGGAACGTCAGAAGTAGAGACATTTTGTCGTAGAAGTTGGGAGAGCTGGTTGGAGTAGGCACTGGTTATCTCTGGGGTTTGCAGCTTCGCGATGTCCAGCTTTCTTTGTGTTTGGTTACGTGCGTAATCTGCTCAATCTTGAGAGCATCTTGGCTGCAACCAGGTAATGATTCAAGCCCATATTTGCACCACGGATCACACGCACGTCTATGACACTAGATGCATGCTTGCCATCAATTACCACATTATTATTCCCGGTGCAAAGCTAACCAGCCTAAATCCGTTGTCTGACGTGTCGGTACGTAGGCTGAATTTACCGATCGATGAACCAAGAACATCTTCCATTCCTATTTTTGCATTAAAGTTTCCCAGAACAATTTTAATGTCGTGGCCAGGGCAGCGGTCGTATGTTTCCTACAGGCGATCATAAATGGATCTTTAATCTCATCGTCTTTATCTTCCGTCGGAGCATGAGCACAAACCAGCGTGATTTAGAAATATTTCGCCTTGATGCGGATTGCGGCTATTCGATCACTAATAGGATTGAATCGCGAGACAAGATGTCTGAACCTCTCGCCAACTACAAATCCACATCCAAATTCGTGCTTTTCAGCATGGCAGCTGTAATATATGCAGCAATTTTTAGGGCGCAAACATCCTTGTCCTGTCCATGTCATCTTCTGGATGGCGGTGATGTCAGGCTTATAATTTTTGGTGGCACCTTCTCTATAGAGAGTCCGGACGTTCCAGGTGCATATCCTTAAACAAATCATGGTCGTTATTTCGTTCCGTTTGTTACATTTTCTTTCTCGTGTTTTCATATCCAGTTAAGGACCTGAAGGCGGGTGAGCCCAACCATCAGGGTTCGACGCTCACTATCAGCCGCTATTCATGATAAAAATATCACGAACACCGTTGCTCAGGTGCCACCACGACGGAGATTGTGAGTCGGCTTGAGATGCAAATGGGCTATATATTTCGCGGCGTATTTTTCTCTCAAACACCGCCAGATGAGCTGCATCAGCCTGAGTAAGCAACCAAGATTCGGAAGCATACAGTATGACAGCTAAAATTAGTTTGATGGACTTTGGTGGTTCGAAATAGGGTGGTGTTTATGAAGTGCTCTTGTAGCCCAAGAAACATCTGTTGGCAAGAATTATTCTCCGTTTTATTTCTAGACTGACACTGTTGTTTTTGTCCATGGCGGATCCGAGGTAGATGAATTCATCCACTGCCTCAAAGCAATAGTTCTCAACGTTCACGATGCATTCCCAACAAAAGGACACTTTGTCCGATGAAACCATTAACTTCGTCTTGTCCTAATTCACTGCCAAACCAATTTTCGCTGACTCCCTTTCCACAGATGAGAAAACAGCTGTTACCGCTCACATCGTCCGACCGATAATGTCGATATCATCGGCATATGCGAGCAGCATGGGGCTCTTATTATATATGATGGCAGTCATGTTTACCGCTGCTTTCCTTAACACCTTCTCCATCACTCTGTTGAACAGTATGCATGACAAACCATACCCCTTTTTAAGACCTCCCGTCGTATCGAATGGCCCGATAGATCCTTACCAATCAGAACAGAGGATTTGGTATTCGTAAGGGTATACAGCAGAGAGGAATTTTCTTCGCAGGCATGCCGAACTCAGACATGGCTTCGTATAGTCGATGTATACAATTCTAACATTCCAAGGGCTTGGTCCATAAAACGCTTACGGTGGTCGTCAACATTCTGGGGGTTCTTTTTCTCTTATTTCTCATTTTATTTACTACCATTATACAGGTGGCGGGTGGCAAGTCCAGCCCACGAGGTTCTGCATTTTATTCCTACTGCCAGGATACATTTGAGCCGCTCTTTCTGAGACAGGCGCTGACCAGGAAGCCGCCCAATATGGAACAGAAACTATGGATTTTTTGTTTGACTGGGGGAACCACGGAGGCATCACCCTCCTATTTGTACATCTCTAGAGGACACCCCATATGGTGTAGTGATTATTTAATGGCGGCCCTAATTCGTCATCAGGCAAATGTACCCTTTAAAGTTCGCCCTCGGTCTCTGCCGCTCTGGTCGGGGACTACTTATAATTTGCAGTTAACATACATAACTGTAGATCGTTCAGCTATCTGCCACCTGCTGACCAACCATACTAGCATGAGCTACATTTTGCTTTATTATTATTTGTTTCCAAAAAAAAATCAATTGCACCTCGTAACAAAATGTGCACCAGAACGCAGAATGAGAAAAAAATAGGGAAAAATTAAAAAATAATATATGGTAAAATTATGCATGTTAGTATAGGGGAATAAAGTAGAAAGAGTAACAACAAAACACTACACTAGCAGCAGCATAGGAACGTAAAGGCAAATTATAAGCGCAAAACTGTTCACTTTCTCACACTCAACAATTGCAACCAAAGAGTACAGAAAGTATTTAAAATCTATTTTGCCTTTTGCGCACAAACGACTGGCTACAGTTCCAGTTGTTGTTGTTGCTGTTGCTATTGTAGCTGCTTGGGCTGCTTTGATATTAATGTTTCTTTTGCTGTTATTATGCATTGCCATTTTTTTACAGGCACTTTGCAACAACATCAATGGAGAGCTGAGCGTGTGGCAAGTGGTAAGTGGTAGCAGCAGCAGCAGCAAGCAAGTAAGCACAGTTGTTGGCTGAAACAACACAAGCACCAGCAAGTTGCCATCACCACCAGCGTTATTAAATGCAAATGAGTTAACAATATTTTTTTTTGTTATTGCTGTGCAAATATGGTAAATTTTCTCAGAGGTATTAATTTTTCATTATTCCTTCAATTTTTTTTCCGTTGGTTTCGTCCGCACTTTGCCACTTGTGCTTGTTATTGCAATGGTATTTTCCCGTTTTTTTTTCTTATTTAAAAACTTTTTCGATTTTCCTTTACATAATTGCAAAGTTAATATTATGCCTGTGAGTGTATGGGGCAGGGCGATGATTGCTTAATCAAGATGGATTAAATATAAACATTTGTGGGATTTTATTGGCTGATTAAATTCTTGTAGGTAATCATAAAATATATGAGTAAATTAAAAACAGAAATGTATTCTGATGAGATTTTGCAAAGATGCTGGAAATAGGAGGATGGGATGGGGGATGATCTCTCATATAGGTATAGTGTAACTGACGGACTGTTTAATCGTAGTCGGCCTGCATTGAAAACTCTTCCTTATACATGATTTATTTCCCCAGCAATACAAAATGCATTCGAAACAATATACAGCAAAGGTCAGAAAATCAATGCGATAAGTGAGTATGAATATGATGGAAAACTGTTAGCTATTAATGAGTTCAAACCTTCAAACCATAACACAGTACAACATTTTTCAGCGCATTGATTTGGGACTCAATTCTGAGAATTGCACATGAAAGTAGTCCCAAAAAGAAGAAGTTCTGCATCATTCGTTTTCACAAGTAACATGCCATAATAATTTAATATCGGTTTGAAGTTAGTAAGTATCGTATAGGGGAATTTGTCACGTTTTAGGCTCTTTTGTTTGACATAATTCTAGAACCACTAGTCCGATTTAGCTGAAAGAAAATTAATAAAATTAATTCCGTTAACCTGTTCACCTAACGTTTCTCTACATAGGCAACAGTCTCACCTTTCCATTAATCAAATGATTTGGAACTGGGATTATTTTGTTGCAGTTGTACTCCGTGGCGTATGATTTACGTGGAATATTATTAATGTAAATCATACGCCACCATATAACAACATAACAAACGATCCTGAAACGTGACAAATTCCCCTATACGATACTTACTAACTTCAAATCGATATTAAATTATTATGGCATGTAACAAGACAAAACGAATGATGCAGAACTTCTTCTTTTTGGGGTTACTTCTACATGCAGTTCTCAGAATTGAGTCCCAAAATCATGTGTTGTACTGTGTAATTGTTCTTTAAACGTTTTTTTGTTAATTTACTATAAATAAAATCCTAAAATGTCAAAGTTTCCATTATATCCTTAAAACATAGAGTCGCTTAAAATTATCATTTCCTGGTTGGTCTAGAATTTTTCTCTGCTTCCCTCCTTCCCATCTCAATAACATATTTCACACAAAAGACATCAGACCATAAAGAAACAAAACGAAGTGGAGCAAAGTAATAATGCCCTTCAGCCAGGACTCAACAATTTCGTTTTTTAGGACAGTAATAGTACCGTCTCTCTTAGAACCACAACAGTAATTTCCCTACTTGTTTTAACTTTCTGTTGGACTAAACAAAAGAAAAAACTGGAATTCTTTTGTATTTGCCATGAGTATATATTTAAGTTGTTTTTGTTGTTGTTGTTATTCTTAGCAATTTACTTGCACAAAAACACGGCAACGAAGAATAAAAGTTATACACTATAAAAGCTACAGAAAGAGCAGCACTTGCTGCCTTCGTATGGTGAATTACAATGAAAATGAAAAAGTGTGAAAAAGTTTATAATTACAAAAATTTAAGAACTTAATTTGTCTCAAATTACTTTGTATTTTACGTGCACTTTTTTATCGTTCCTTTCACGTTTTTCATTCAGTTTAACGCAGTCGTTATCGTCATCATCATCAGGTTGTAGGTGCATGGATGTGGGTGAGAAAACAATTTGTGATGCATATGTGTATGTGTGTGAAATATAAATCCTTCAGAGCGGAGAACAACAACAACGAAGAAACTACAAAGATTTCTTCTGGATGGAAAAACGACACTTTGCCCACACACACAAATTGAAGATACATATACCCATAAACTTATGGCATGTGACCTTTTCACAAAGAAAACTGTTTAAGTATCAAATTAAACACTTAATCAAAAAATACACGGAAAAATAAAACGAGGACGGAGAGATGCTTCAACAGATAAGATTATGTTGGGAAGGCCAATAAACTGTATATCACTCCAAAGGTAAGAAATTTCAGAAGAAAATCTTTTTGTCAGAGTAATGGACAAATTATATTTCTTATTTGGCAGCTGCAACATAAATCCATCTACTACACAGTACAACACATGGTTTTGGGACTCGATTCTGAGAACTGTACATGAAAGTAGCCCCAAAAAGAAGAAATTCTGCATCATTCGTTTTGTCAAGTTACATGTCATAATAATTTAATATCGATTTGAAGTTAATAAGAATCATATAGGGGAATTAATCACCTTTTAGGCGTATGATTATCATAAGTAATATTTCACGTAAATCACACGCCACGGAGTACAACAGTTTTATTGTAACTACTACACAATAAACTCAGTTCAAAATCATTTGATGAATGGAAAAGTGAAACTGTTGCTTATGTAGGGAGACGTTGTATAAACAGATTAAATAAATTGTAAGTCTTAACTTTTTTTAAATTTGTTTTAGCTAAATTGGACTAGTGGTTCTGGGGTAATGTCAAACAAAAGAGATTAAAGGATGACAAATTCTCCTATATGATATTTACTAACTTAAAATCGATATGAAATTATTATGGTATGTAAATTGACAAAACGAATGATGCAAAACTAATTCATTTTTTGGGCGGTTCTTATTCACGTGCAGTTCTCAGAATTGAGGCCCAAATCAATGAGCTGAAAAATGTTGTGCTGTGTTAATAGCCACACGTAGAAAAGAATTCGAAGGGCTTCGGTAGATAAGTTTTAAGCCTAGTTCATCCTACAAAGTTTTGGTCGCCACCTCGTGCACCGCACATCGGGTTTACTGCCAAAGACTTTTCGAGCTGGAATATTTCCATTCAATCGTACAAAGTGTCCAAACTAGTGCATTCGGTCTATTTCAACGCGCTTGATTACTTCTATGTCGTTATACAGCTCATACGACTCATAGTTCATATGATGAAGGCATTCGCCTTTAGCGATGATGATTTCAAATGTTTTGCAAAACATTTTTCTTTCAAAGACTCCCAGCAAAAATTAATCCACTTGTGTCATGACCCCGGATTCTGCTCTGTAGAGCAAAACAGATAGGATCAGTGTCTGGTAGAGCTGGATTTTTGTTCATCGCTTGTGTCGCGCATAGTTGCAACGGTTTGCGGTCAATACTCGTCTCTTGTTTTCAAAGTTGACATTATTATTCACGTCCTAGCCAAAAACTCATCTACCACTTCAAAGTTAAAGTTGACAACGTTCACGCAGCGTTCCAAACAAATAGACTCTTTGTTCGTTAAAACATACGTTTGTCCTCAAATATCACCAGACCGACATTGATCACCGGACCATCAGCAGGCGACTGATTCTCAATGCTTGAAGAGGCCGCAGTAAAGGCTGAAACACATAGAAAGCGTTTCTTTCTTTCCTCGCATGAAGCATATGTCAATTTTTTTTATAACATTCGTTCTTACGAATGCGCTCACATAAAAAGCATTCTCCAAAGCATCAGGAGCAAGCGAAGCGCAAAGTTTACAAAAATTAAAAATTTTGTAGGCATCGCCGGCATTGACATTTGAAAACAGCTGATTGTGTAGTTTATTTTGTGCAAACAGATAAAAGAACAAAAAAATTATTATTAAATTATATGAATTTTATGACGATTCAAGAAAACATTGCATATACCATAAAACTGATGTCCAATATTGTGTTTACCGACAAACATATGATTGGATAATCGTATAAAGTATGCCGCTTATGTGTTTTAGAAATTTTAAAAGCGAGGCTGATGCTTGCAAAGAAAGCATGACAGGAATGCGAGGCTTTCTATGTGTTTCAGCCTTAACATCCTGCAGTCCTCGGCCAATAATATCAGTATCATCGGAATATGCGAGCAGCACTGGATAATAACACAGTGATACAAATGTGAAGGAAAAAAATATACAGGGGTTCTCATGTAGCATTTCTGTTAGGCTGGAGTCCATAGAGTAAAGTGATACTTTTAGTTTTTCTCGGTCACTTCGTTAAGTAATGTTTTTATAGCAAATTAAGTGAAATGACGATATTCGTAAAATAACAAGTTCCAAAATTCATAAGTCTTTTCTATGTTAACCGATTTTCAAAGGTTAACATTGGTTTTAAAGCTATGACTTTCACCTTTTATTAAAAAAAAGAATTTTAAAAATCGGTTAAAAAATAGTGAAACGGCGGCAGTTTAAGCAAAACATCCCCGAAAAAAAATTGCGAATTCTCATTTTCCCAACGCTCCCAGTTGATCATAAAGCAGCGCAATGTATATTTTTATTTTTGTATTATACTATATTAAAGTAGCTTTCTAAAAGTTTGTAAGAATCGGTGGAAAAATGAATGAGTTATGCTAATTTTTGAAATATATTTTTCGACATTCTTTGGAATATGCAGTACGAATTACTTGTTGTGATACGTATACGTCATATGTATTTGTACAGAGTGACACACACACTCTAAGGAAAAACCACAAAATGACGCGAACATGTTATTACAAAATTAAGCATAACTCATTCATTTTTCAACCGTTTCTTATAAACTTACCTATTTTAGAAAGCTACTTTAATATAGCATAATACAAAAATAAAAAATATACATTGCGCTGCTTTATGATCAACTGGGAGCGTTGGGAAAATGAGAATTCGCAATTTTTTTTCGGGGTTGTTTTGCTTAAACTGCCGCCGTTTCACTATTTTTTAACCGATTTTCAAAATTCTTTTTTTTAATAAAAGGTGAAAGTCATAGCTTTAAAACCAATGTTAACCTTTGAAAATCGGTTAACAAAGAAAAGACTTATGAATTTTGGAACTTGTAATTTTAGGAATATCGTCATTTCACTTAATTTGCTATAATAACATTACTTAACGAAGTGACCGAGAAAAACTAAAAGTATCACTTTACTCTATGGACTCCAGTCTAACAGAAATGCTACATGAGAACCCCTGTATATTTTGTGTGTAGCACAGTGTAATTAAAGGTGGCACCTGTCGTGTTTACTGCAACCTTCCCCATGTTCATCTCCATTATTAAAATGCTAAAGAAATCACATGATGTCCAAAGACTCGCTTAGTAGAAAAGAGATCTTTCAAATTTTTACCTATTTTCCCTAAAGACTTCGTTTCAGTCAGTCTCTAAAGCCTCACTTTGCAGAAAAGGGCTCTGTCAGACTTTTACATATTTTCACTGAAGACTTCGAATCAGTCAGTATCATCCCTCAAAATCGTATCAGCTTCAAGGGGGTTCCACACTCAGCCATAGCATCTTATAGTTTGTGTTTTATCGGAATGTCGAATGCAGCTTTGTAATCTTTAAACAAATGGCAAGTTTCTTGGATCTTCTCCAGGATTTATCATAGTATAGACCCCTATTGCCGTTAGGGATGCCAATGGGGTGCCGTTGGGGATATAAAGTGAATCTTGCATCTTAAACCGATACACACACTTGTAGCTACATGTGTCTGGGTTCTCGTGTACATGGAAAGTCCCATGCACGAGTGTGTAAGGGTATGGCATGGTTTGATCGTTAACTCTTTAAACATGAACATGTTTGGACATTAATACAGGGTGGCCTAGATAAGACCAGCTGATGTAAAACACAAATAACTTTTTTATTTTTAACATAATTTATTTTTTCTTTTTGCAGATTATAACTGAACTCTTGGAAATTAAAAATGAATACGTACAGTTCAAATCAACGCATTTTTTATGATTTTTATTATTTTTCTCAACGATTAATTGTTTTGACGCAGCGAAATTATCGCGGTTTTATAACGTAAGATCACATCTACCATGATTACAAGTTTAGTTCGTCGTTTTGAGAAACTGGGTTCAGTTGCCGACCGTCCAGGAAGAGGTGCTCATTGAAATATTCGTACTGAAGACAACATGGAATCTGTACAGCAGCTTCTCTTGAGGCTCTTTGAGAATGAGGATGAAACGCCAGAAACGATCTCCGCGGCTTCTTACAGAACAATGATCGACAACTTTTTGCGGCCAATGGTGAAGCAACATCCTAATTTTTAGTTTCAACAAAATGGAGCCACTTCGCATACTGCTAGGCAAACTATGGACATGCTGCGTAAAATTTTTGATGAATTATTGGTCTCATTTGGGCCACCCTGTACTTCAACAGTACTCTTAGTATACATTTTGTCATTCTCTGATAATTATCATGAACAGCGGCATATAGTTAACGACGGTCCCTGGTGCTTAGGGTGAACCTTCAGATTCTTTATTGACTAAAAAAACACGAAAAAGAACAAACTAAACCCCCCAAATATCGCTGAATTATATTGTATAACTGAGAAGGTTGCAGTCACATTCCGCAGTTTTCGACTGATGATGCATACATCATCAGCGTACGCAAATAGCACGTGGCATTCCTCATTATCATCTCCATCACTATGTTGAAGACTTCACAAGATAGGCCGTCGCCTTGTTTTAGGCCTCGTCTGGTATAGAATGGCACCGTTAGGCCTTGCCAATATTCAGTAAAGGCTACGACTCAGTCAGCGTCACTTCGAAAAGGCGTATCAGCTTCGCTGGAATACCAAACCAAAGCCAAGCCGTATTGTTATGTCGAAGACAGCACTATAGTCGACGGAAAGATGGTACGTGTCGATCTGTTTCTCTTGGATCTTTTCCTGAATTTGCCAGTGTGAATATCTAGTTAGTTGTTGATTTACCCGGACTAAAGCCACGCTGTTTAGTTCCGATCAGGTTGGATAACACTCGCTTTAGTCTTTCACATGTCACACTTGACAGAACCTTGTATGCAATCGGCAAAAAGGCTGATCCCGCGGTACGTGGTACACACTTGGATCGTCTTTCTTAAGCACAGGACATAGAAAAGTCAAATTTTAACCATCGGACATGCGTTGCTTTAGCCAAATCCTGTTTATCAGTCGGTGCATGAACATTGACAGGCCATCGTCGCCGGCCTTAGGAAGCCATGTCGGCAGTCCATCGGCATCCGCAGTTTTATTGTTTTTAAGCCTTTAAATTGCCGTTCTCATCTCTTTTGCTGACTGTCGTGATTTTGTCACTTATGCTGACTTCGGGAACTAACAGAGAACGAAAGTGTTATCCCCTTTATTTGTGGCACACTCTGCGTGTCCGTGACCAGATTTCCCTCAGTGTCCTTATGATTGGGGATCCCTGTTCCAAAACCTTAGCTTTTTACTTTTTGGTAAAAGTTTTGGTTTCACCTCTTTCTCTGTAATTTTCGATATCATGGTCCTCTCTTTTCTTCCAAAGACACTTTTTCCGTCTGAAGAGGCGTTTCGTCTCTCTTCCTTCTCATTACAACGTTCCGTCAAAGCACGAGTTAACATTGGCTGCAGTTTTTCCTTGTATGCAGATATTAGGCAACATTCCTCATCGTAGAAGGGTTTATCTAAGCAGGGTTTTTCATAATCCAGTATGGCCGTTGCGGCAGCGGTCAGTTCCCAATATGCTGCCGTAGGGTTTTTTTGAAGAAATTGAGAGATTTGGTTAGAGTAGGCATCGGCTATCTCGGTGGTATGCAGCTTTGTGATGTCTAGCTTCTTTTGTCGAGTCCATATTTGCACCGAATTCGCACGTCCATAACGATGAAGACATAACTTCCATCGATTACCTCGTCATGCATGTCTTTTCAAGAGTATATATCTTTGTGCGGGAATCTTCATCCGATCACTACCACGTTTCTTGCAGACGTGAAGCAAACCAGTCTGAATCTGTTATCGGTGGTGTTGTTGTTTAGACTTAATTTTCCGACTGCTTAACCAAGATCATCTTCCCTTTCTATTTTAGCATTAAAATCTCCCACAACAATTTTAATGTTATGGGAAGGGCAGCAGTCAGATATTTCTTCATGCGCTCATATAATGCATTTTTAGTGTCCTCATCATTGTCTTACGTCAGGGCGTGTGCAAAAATCAGTGTGATGTACAACTAATTCTCTTTGAAACATAAACTGTTATTGTTATTGAAAAGACATTCACATATACATAAATTATCTCAGATTTCCTTTCAGTGTATTATGTATATAATTATTAAAATTTATGCTGTAATTGTTCTTCAAATGAACACCGGAAACACGAAAACGTTTTCTTGCGCTTCATTTTTTCTGCTGCTTAACTTTTTGCGTTTGTTTTTCATAATTTTATTTACGTTGCCGCCTTGGTTTCCCATTATTGTGGCATTACAAGTTATGCCCTAAATTAAAAGTTTTGTTTTTTCGTTTGTTCGTTCCATGTGCACTAACAGCTTAAAGACTTTTGTCTGAAAAATAAGACTGTAAATGTTGTTGTTGATGTAAAATTGTGTATTGCTCAATTTACGGGGCAGAGTAGCTTTTCGGCTTAGTTCTTTAGCTTTGTTGTTATTGTTGTGTACACAGGTACATAACGATGAGAAAGTAATGCATCGAGGAATGCATCGGTACCGACTGCAGCATGATGGTTAAAACACGCGACTACCATGGAGTTGATACGGGTTCGAGGCCTGTACAATAGCATTCTTTTCTTTGATCACCAAGCTGGTGTATGCGATAACTCTCATTATGTCACACTATTTGCTCCACCACAACAGCAGGTAATTGTGACTCTCATTATGGGATTTATATTGATATCTTTGTACTGTTATTAAATTTATCACAATACAAACGAATTCTTCAAAAATTATATTGTGATTTAAGGGTACCGAGCTCTCAGTATAGGTAACTTGTGTTTTGGGCAACTACTTGCAATTAAAATTTCTTTTTATTGTCCTCATATGACTGCCATTAAAAAAAATCACCCATATAATGGTTTTCTCAATGATCACAACTGTATGCATATTTGAAATTTTTAGCCTCTTTGAGTTGCTCAAGTAAGAATTTTTAATTGACTATTAATGATTTTTTGAAGCGAATCCCTTCATGTCAGTTCTTTTCACTGACTTTATTGTGAAGTAATACAGAATAAAAATAATGAATGTATGAACAATTTCAAAGTGCTAGAACATCAGAGTTTTCCATTTCTGTAATGTGCTTCTTTGTTACAGTCGAAGAATATGTTCTGTTTTTTATGTTTGTTGTAGCACCTTTATGGTGTATGTAATGGGAGTGGATAATAATAATGCACTGTTTGAAAGCTTACGACAACAAAGGGTAATACAATCGAAACGATTGAAGTAGCAGCAAGAAAGTATGCATTTATAACACATGGGCTAAAAAGTCTGGGGTCGAACACACATTGCGCTATTTTTATTGTGAATTTACCTCACGTTGATTTAGTACTAATCTTTAAAAGACAGCTGTTGAAATATCATGACAAATACCCCCCGAAATGTTAGCGATCCCCGAAAACTTTATAAGGACCATGGTGAAAGGATATGCACTTGGAATGTCCGAACTCTATACAGAGATGCTGCCTCTATCTAATTGGCGGATGTCCTCGACAAATACAAGGCTGACATCACCGCTACACAAGAAATGAGATGGACGGTACAGGGATGCAGACGACGAAAGAACTGTGACATCTTTTACAGATGCCATGCAGAAAGACACGAATTTGGATGTGAATTCATAGTCGGCAAGAGACTTCGACATCTGGTCTCGCGGTTTAACACTGTAAGTGACTGAATAGCCACTATTCGCATCAAGTCGAAGTATTTTGTCATCACGCTGATTTGTGTGAACGCCCCGAAGGAACACAAAGATGAGGACATTAAAGATGCATTATCAGCGACGGGAGGAAATATATGACCACTGCCCTGGCTATGACATTAAAGTTGTTCTGGGAGGTTTTAATCAGAGCTCTCTCGAGCTTGACCCTCAAATTTTGCGAAAAGACTTTCACATTTCGTTCTTCTTAGGCTTGTTCATCGCTCAACCGACGAGCGCTTCTGTTCGCTCGCTCGGCTCATGGGTTTACTCGAGACGCTTTACTTCGTTAAAACTTCGAGATCGATCTTCTGAGCATATATGTGTGTTTCGAGTGTGGATAGAAGAGAAAGAGGTATGTTCTCTTCTCCTACCTCAATAAAAATAAAGACAAATCCGAAACCCGAGAGCAAGAACACGAATGAAGGGGAAAAGATGGTTGCTGTTCAGACACTGAGCGATTCCGTTTCACTTTTTTCGGTCTTTTGATTGAGCAGGCCGCGCTGTCAAAAATTGTACAGCATATTTTGACCCTTGGTATAGTGGTTAAAATACGCGACTACCATGCGGGAGATCACAGGTTCAACTTCTGGTTCCAGCCATTTAAAAAAAAAATTTCTTTCATTGTCGGCTCCCCTCGAATGTTGTCGGCAACAACTTCGCAGTATTAGTGTTGAGTCAAACGGCATGTCTAGTAAGAGCTTCACAAAAAGTGACGTTCGCATTCGTCGATAAACAAGTAGGTGCCGTTAGTTGTGAATCTAAAAATATAAAGCCTGTTAATTCACAAAAACGCGAGAAGTTATCCCGTACCTCATTCATAGGCTGTAAAGGGAAATTAAGTATATTTTGCGAGCTCTGGTTTTAATACTAAAATTGGAAGGGAAGATGTTCTTGGTTTAGCAGCCACCTCCGATAACGGATTCAGACTGGTTAGCTTCGCGTCGGTAAGAAACATGGTATTGAGCGGGACCAGATTCCCGAATAAAGATATTTTCAAGGAAACTCTTGATCAAAACACAAGATATCTTACCACTGCCGCAACGACCGTTCTGGGTTATTAAAAAACCACGCTCAGACAAGACCTGGTACGATGCGGAAAGTCGCGAAATTACTAAGGAAAAGGATGCTGCATATAGGGCAAAACTACAACCAATGGCGACGCGTGAGGTGACGGAGCGTTATAATGAAAAAAGAAGGGAGATGACACGCCTTTTTAGGCGGAATAGGCGTGTATGTAAGGAAAGAGAGAGTCAGGGTATAAAAAAGTACACGGACAGAGGTGAAGCCCGAAAGTTGTACCAAAAGGTAAAAAGCAAAGGTTTCGGAATAGGGATCCCCGTCTGTAAGGACAGCGACGCAAATCTGGTCACGGACACTCAGAGTGTGCTGCAAATATGCAGGGAACACTTTCGATCTCTACTCGCAGGCAGAATAAGTGACGAAATCTCGCCAATCATAGACGACGGAGTAGATTGTCCACCACCGAGCCAAAACGAGATCATCACGGCGACCGCATGGCTTAACAATAATAAAGCTGCGGGAGCCTATGGACTAACGGCAGAGCTTTTTAAAGCCGGCGGCGATGAGCTTTAAGAAATGCCTGCCCGCTGATTGGAATCTGAGTGTTCTATGTCCTGTACTTAGGAAATGCGATCCAAATGTGTGTACCAACTATAGCGGGATGAGCTGTTTACCCATCGCTTACAAGGTCTTGTCTAGTGTGTTATGTGAAAGACTTAAGCCCATCCTAACGAACCTGATTGGACCTTATGAGTGTGGCTTTAGACCTGGTAAATCACACTCCGACAAATCCTGGAGACCCAAACTCAAGAAATGCCGATCGATACCTACCATCTGTTCATCGATTACAGCCATTTTAATAGTAATCGGAGTTATAATTATAAGTACTTAGACCCTCGCTTACAATGTCATACTGATGTCATGGTTTACTAAACTGGTACTTCGTTGCATTTACCGCTGGGTTCTTGTTAGTAATCCATCACATCAGCATGACATTGTAAGCGAGTGACCCAGGTACTCAGAATGTCACGCGTGTGTAATGTAAAAAATGTCGTCCACTCATTATAACTCAAATTGAATTGGTGCCATACCTACTGACATCATCACTTACTTCGTAATCAAGCATGTTATCAAGCACGCTCAAAATTCCGCTTATAACATAATTGCAACTGAAATGACACTTGCTGACAATCATCACTGATTGCTACTAAATAAAGCTGACATCAGCAATTAAGATATGGGTATTTTTACCGCTGGGTGATTTAGTCTACTTTGGCTCCGCCGTGAATTAAAATAATAATGTCAGCCTGGAAATCTAGAGACGAGTATTGATCGCAAACCGCTGCTACTATGCGCTAAGCAAGTGATTTAATGACAAAGGCTTGTGTTGAAAAACAAAGATCCAACTGTACCAGAAGATGATCCTACCTACTTTGCTATGCAGTGCAGAATCCTGGGAATTAACTCATGCAGTTCAATCTATTCTTGGAGTCTTCGAGAGAAATATATTTTGCGAAATATTTAGACCCATCATATTTAAATCGACTCAGAATTTTCGCTGATCTTTTGTATATATATACATAATATTGTCACGCCTCCTTATGGGCATTAAAAATGGAAGAACAAACTGAATATACTATTTGCTGCGTACGTGCGCGTGGTGAAGGATAAATTCAATATTTTATATTAAGATTAACACCTTTATAAGCAACCTTTATAAGTAACTCTTATTGTATTTATCTTTATAAAAATTAAAATTTTTCGTACGAAGACATTATTTCTACACCGATTTCGATCACTCTCCTTTGTGCAGCCTCTTTTTGTCTGTGTGTGTTATGTTGTCTTTTAGTAATTCTACATCTATGCTTGTGCATTCATGTATGGATGCATGGATAGATATGTCTCTCTAGGTAAACATAGATGTATTAATTGTCTTTATGTCGTTGTTATCCTTATGAACATAATTGTAAGCAAAAATATAGACACTTTGCTTTGTTCTATTTGACGTTTTCATTTGTGTGTGTTCGTTCGCTTTGTTCTCGTTTGGTTTTTTTTTTTGTAGTTTTCTTTATTACACCCTGACAATGTTTTAATGGCAACAAAAACTTTGATTGCTTTACAGGGTAAAAAATTCACACACACACCCACATACATAACAGTCCATAAAATGTGTTTGCATTTGAGTGAAGGTCCAGTGAATTTCATGGTGAAAGTGTGCAAATGTATGTGTTTATGTTTGAGTGTGTGTATGTGTATGTGTATGTGTGAGCTGGTGTATAAAATGCCATATTTGATGACTGCACAAGTAAAGCAATACAATAACGAAGAAAACTAACAAAACAAAAAAAAAATTTAAAAGCTTTCCTATAGTAAGCGAGGGAGGGTCAAAAGAGATGAGTATAGAGGCTGCATAAGTATTAAATGGACATATAGTCTAATACACCTACAAGCTACACGCACAGAACACACACATAATCTAACATTCTTAAACTAGCATTGAATTTTATTGCTTTGTTAGTAAGTATGTGAAAGCTAGTGTGAATAAGTGTGGGGGTATAGGTGTATTTTCCGGTAATATTACTACTACCCACCGGGAGGATTTAGTGATGAGGTGTTAATGCAGGCCTACTCTAATTGATACACTAGATTTACTTGACTTTAGCGGTTTATAACTGCTACCCACCGGGAGGATTCAGTGATTAGGTGTTAATGCAGGCCTACGCTAATTGTTACACTCGATTTACTTGACTTTAGCGGTTTTAAGTTTATTTGAATTGTTTACCGCTTTTGAATGCATATCTTTGATAAATTTAAAAAATTTGAGACAAATGCTGGAAGGACCTGTACTTCCAGACTTAAACTACGTCAATCTAAGAATTACATTACACAGTACAACATTTTTCAGCTCATTGATTTGGGACTAAATTCTGAGAACAGCACATGACAGCAGCCCCAAACAGAAGAAGTTCGGCATCATTCGTTTTGTCAAGTTACATGCCACGAATAATTAATACCGATTTGAAGTTAGTAAGTATCGTATAGGGAAATTTGTCACGTTTTAGGCTCTTTTGTTTGACATAACTCGAGAAGCACTAGTCCGATTTAGCTGAAACAAATTTAAAAAAATTAAGAATTACAATTCCAGCTACAGTTAAGCAACAGTTTCACTTTTCCATTAAAATGATTTTCAACTGGGTTTATTTTGTAGCAGTTACAATAAAACTGTTGTACTCCGTGGCGTATGCTTTATGTGGAATATTACTTGTGATAATCATACGCCACCATATATCATTTATGTTATGTCAAACAAAAGAACATAATAAGTAACAAATTCCCCTATACGATACTTACTAACTTCAAATCGATATTAAATTATTATGGGATGTAACTTGACAAAACGAATGGTGCACAACTTTTTCTTTTTGAGGCTACTTTTATGTGCAGTTCTCAGAATTGAGTCCCAAAATTTTGTGTTGTACTGTGTTAGTAAACCTTTGACGTTACACAGTATTGTATGTACAAACAGGTGCAGTAATAGTATTTTTTGAATTTGTTCTCTGTTGGAATTGAAGATGTCCAATTTTCATTACCATCTGAATCTCAACAAGAGGACCCTCTAAAGGCCTCTTTTTACCTCATACAAGTTGGTGGTATTTTATTGTATCATTGCGTATTAGTCGGCGCCCACATATGTATGTACGCCTTGGGTTTGTTGTAAGTAGAATATGATGCAAAAGTGGTTTACGCTTTAATGGCTGCAATGCTGTTATGTTGTTTTTTGTTTCACCTTCGTTTCCCCGACATTGCCGTGCTGCTTTTCTATAGTGACCAAAGCATAAAAATCTACACATTGTTTGGCCAAATGTACCAAAGTGAACACAAATAATATACTCTATAGCCGTGTAGGTATTTTGTATACAAAAGTAAAAATAAAACAACAAATACCATTTTATTTTTTAATAAAACGTTCATAGAATAGGAATCCCACGAAAAACTACACCAGAAATGAACATCAAAAAGCAAGAGCATTTTTGCACACGATATTAAAGAATATAACTTTGAGTTTGTATGAGTCTTTCAAAATAAATGAAAGAATATCACAACAAAGTACTTATGTAGATATCCTTGACATCCACGTTACATGATACAAGGCTACCACAGCGACTACGCATATTTTCATTGCCAGCAAATTGTTTATGCCTTCCGCAGTAGGTGTAGATTAAAGTCAGAGTAATATTACAGATATTTCAGCTATGTGCCATAGTAGTTATTTTTGTGGTAAGTGGTTATTTTAAAACTTTTTAGTATTTTATGCGACATTAGAGAGTACGGATCTCGTGTTGAAAAAGAACAAACTCATATTTTGATTTATATATTTTTGTAGCGATTGCTATAAGTGATTGCAATTACTATGTAATTCAACCCACAGTATTGCTAACATCTAACCCAAATGTGAATTGAACAGTTCATAGTTTATCTTCGTGGCCTTTCTGCTATTTGTAACGCTTGAATTCATACCCAAACTATTGAAGGAGGATATCACTGTCAGTTATTTGTATAGTCATAGAAAATGGTATCACATTCCATTCATTCATTTAGTAAACTCTATCTTTGTGATATCTCACTCACTCACTCATTTATTTATTCATTTCTTTATATGCACTCAACCATACAATTGCCAAAGTCCGAAAAATGTAACTGGGAATATTGACAGGATATATCTCCCTCCCTCTCCTCACATACATTGTGGTGTATGTGTGAACTAGTGTTTGTTAGTTGAAAAAAGTATCTGTACGAATATTATGTTTTACTCTATATTATAGTGGGAGTCAGCTCCCAAAAAAAAAAAAAATAGTGCTTAACATCAGTTAACTCTCCCATGTATTGTCATTCTAATGCTGTCAAACATAAGAGACATCTTGAAATTGAAGTTTCTTCAATAACATACTTGGACAACCACAACAATAGTGGCAGCAACAACAATTTTAAGCAATATATAGTTAGAAAAAATTACGTAACAAAACAATGTTTGTGGTAGTTTAAATGAAAAAATTTGTTTTTTTCATTATTCAAAGGTATGAGACGAAAAAAAAGTTGAAACAACAAGGTTCAAGAAACTTTAAAAATACGGAGTGTGAATGAAATTTAATTCGATATCCATATTCACAAAGATGATGGTGTAAAAGGCAAAACAAAGTGACACTAGTTTACAAAATGATAATAATTAAATGTCAACAGAAAAACAAGGATATTTGTGTATAGTAAGGACTCCAAGTCGTTGTGACATGGCTCTCTCGATATCTTTAATGCTTTGCGCAATATACTTTCGTTCTTTGGAGATGATGTATTATTATTCAAAAAATTTAGAACTGTGATGATCAACCATACCTCATTAGATCCAATTTTATCTTATTATATATGGAAGATACAACTGAATCTAACGCCAGATATAATTATATATGACACTAGATATGATTAGATGTTTGAGCAGATATGGCACATCTCGCTAGCTCTGATCTGATGGTAAGATATAATAAAATCTAACTGTATAAAGATTTACGATATCAAATTAGATCCAAATAAAACTCAATTTTTTGAAATTATTGTTTACGACGCAGCCAAGGTTGACAAAATCATCAACTATTTTAAAGTTATAGTTCTCAACATTCACGCAGCGACCCAACCGAGTAGACTTTTAGTAGGTTGAAATAAATAACTTAGTTTTGTCCTCATTTATCACAGAGCCACTTTTAACGACTGCTTCTCAATGCTTAAAAAGGCCGCAGTAACTTACCGCAGACCACGGCCAATGATAATTTCATATATTTTTTGACCCGTTTACGATATGACATTTAATAACACAGAAAAAAAACACAATTGTTGTTAAGTAATTAAATAAAATTGTTAGCATTCAATTCTGATTTATAACAACTTTTCCATTTGAGAGTGGTTGTAAATTGTCATATTTACAAATGTTCTAACACGGTTAAATTTCAACAAAAATATAAAAATTGTAAATGTGACAACACTGTTTATTGTTTTTACAATTTCGGTTGTTGTCGCCTTTTTAATTAAATATTTAATTGTATTGTCGAAATGGTATTTAATATGACAATTCATTTGTCGTAATTTTTTTCTGTGTAACATGGCAGCTCAATAAAACATATTTGGGCCGTAGGTAGGGTATACGGAATAAAATAAAAGATTTGGTGTTCTGAAATTGTTTTAATCGTAAGGGGTGCCCGCCTCGGCTAAATTTTTTGGGGTACGACCCATACTAATGTATACATCATCGGTATATGTGAGCAGCATGTGACTTTTACTACCAGTTGTGTTTACTGCAGCCTTCCGCATGATCATCTCCATTACGATGTTAAAGAGATCGCATGACAGACTATCTCACTGTCTAAAGCCTCGCTGGGTAGAAAATATTTCAGTCAGAATTGTGCCTATTTTCACTGAAGATCTCGTGTCAGTCAGTGTCATCCCACAAAGTCGCATCATCTTTGCGGGGATACAATACTCAGCCATAGCTTCTAACAGTTTATGTCGTATCTTAGTAATCAATTATCAGATAGTAGGTGTCGATCTGCATTTCTCGGGTCTTCCCCAGGATTTGTCATAGGGTGAATATCTGGTCGATCGCGGATTTACTAGATCTAAAGCCACACTGATAAGGTCAAATCTTGTTTATTAAGATGGGATTTATCTTTTCAGATAACACACTCGACAGGACCTTGTAAGCGATGGGTAAAAGGCTGATTCCGCGATAGTTGGTTAATACACTTGAACCGCCAGGACATAGAACACTCAGATTCGAATCAACGCTCACTAATACCTTGAGTTAAATCGTATTTATGAACTGGTGCATGCCGCCGGATTTAAAAAAGCTCTGCCGGCAGTCCATCGGCTTTCGCAGCTTTATTGTTTTTAAGCCGTGAAACTGTCATGCTGATCTAGTTGGTAGACAATCTACTTCGCCATCTATGATTGGTGTGATTTCGTCACATATGCTGCCTTCGAGAACGAGTAGAAAACGAAAGTGTTCCTTCCATATTTGCAACACAATCTGAGTGTCCGTAACAAGATTTTCGTCTCTACCCTTACATGTGGGGATCCCTGGTCCAAAACCGTTGCTTTAAAACCTTTGGTAGAACTTTCGGGCCTCCCCTCTATCACTGTAGTTTTCATATACTGGCTCTCTCTTTTCTTCCACAGACGCTTTTTCCGCCTTAACAGGCGTTTCATCATCCTCCTCTTATCATTTTAACGCTCCGTCACTGCATGCGTTGCCATTGGCTGCAGTTGTGCCATGTATGTAGCATCCTTTTCTTGAGACATTTCGCAACTGTCCGCAGTGTACCAGTTCTTGCCTGAGCGTGGTTTTTCATTACCCAGTACGGTCGTTGCGGCAGTGGTCATAGAATTTGCAATATGCTGCCACAGGGTGTCGGGATCATCAGTTTTAGGGGGCTGTGTGTGAAGTAATTGAGAGAGTTAGCGGAGTAGGCATAAGCTATCTCGTTGGTATGCAACTTTGTGATGTATATTTGCACGTGGCTGCGAGAGTTTTTAGCACTACTTAATCACGTGCGTACCTTGGCTACAACTATGTGATGATCCGTGTCAACGATTGCCCCGCGCATCGCACGTACTTTCTTAAATAACGCTTGAGACATGCCTTCCATCAATTACCATGTGATCAATGTGATAATCGGGAGATATCTAGGTTACCTTGTGGATATCTTTATGCTGGAATATGGTTCCACCCATTGCCATGTTTTTTGAAAACGCAAAACTAACCAGTGTGAAACCGTTATCGGAGGTGTTGTTGTGTAGACAAGATTTGCCGACTGCTGATCCAAGAGCATCTTCCATTCCAATTTTAGCATTTAAATCTCTCAGAACAATTTAAATGTCATGGGCAGGGCATCGGTCATATGTTTTATATAGGCGCTCATAGAAGGCATCTAAAATTTCCTCGTCTTTGCCTTCCGTCGGGGTGTGTACACAAGTCAATGTGATGTAAAAATATGTCGCCTGGATGCGGATAGTGGCTATTCGATCACTTACAGGGTTAAACCGCTAGACCAGATGTCGAGGTCCTTTGTCGACTATGAATCCAAATCCCAATTCGTGTCTAACTGCATGGCAGCTGTAAAAGCTTTTACAGTTATTTCGTTGTGTGCATCCCTGTCCGGTCTATCTGATTTCCGGTATGACGATGATGTCAGCCTTGTGTTTGTCGAGGATATTGAGAAATTAGGTGAAGGCATCATCTCTTAGGGAGCCATTAGGTTGAGCTTCAGTAACGTCGGTTACCTACACCTTAAGATGTTCGGGTTATAGCATGCCATATAGGTTGCTCAAATTTGCAGATTCTCACAGTTGCTATCACTGGCAGTGGTTTAGACTGGGGAACGCGTGAGCTATCGGACGTTGTGATCTGCTTGAGATTCTGGTTGTTCCCAAGGTTGTTTCCTTAAACACACAAAAAATAAAGTTAGTCACTACTTCTGAACAAAATTGCTGAAACCTAGTGTAATTACACAGAACAACACATGATTTTGGCCTTTAATCCTGAGAACTGCACGTGAAAGTTGCACCAAAAAGAAGAAGTTCTGCATCATTCGTTTTTCCAAGTTACATGCCATAATAATTTAATATCGATTTGAAGTTAGTAAGTATCGTATAGGGGAATTTGTTACGTTTTATGCTATTTTGTGATATTGTTATATGGTGGCGTATGATTATCATAAGTAATATTCCACATAAATCATACGCCATAAAGTACAACAGGTTTATTGTAACTGCTACAAAATAAACCCAGTTCAAAATCATTTGATGAATGGAAAAGTGCAACTCTTGCTTATGTAGGGAAATGTTATATGAACAGATTGAACAAAATTGTAATTCTTAATTAAAATTAATATTTGTTTCAGCTAAACCGGACTAGCAGTTTTCGAGTTATGACAAACAAAAGAGCCATAAAACGTGCGAAATTCCCTTATACGATACTTACTAACATCAAATTGATATTAAATTTGTATGGCATGTAACTTGACAAAACGAATGATGCAGAACTTCTTCTGTTTGGGGCTACTTTTAAGTCCAATTCACAGATTTGAATCCCATATCAAGGAGCTGAAAAATGTTGTTCAGTGCAATTTTTATTAACATATCTGTATTGTTATGGCAAAAATGTATATGTAGTTTTTTATAAAAAACGTTTTTTTTTTTTACTTGATATGTCTTTTAGGACTTTGTCAAGTTGGCAAAGCATGATATATATGTCTAAGATAACACTAGTTTACAGCCATTTTTCTGCAGAGTTCTAAATAATTTTTTTCTATAGATTTCGGCCTCCTAAACACGAATATGAGATTTAAATTTTTTTCTCTGATTAGTTTTCAAGATATGAATTTTTGAATTATTTTGCAAATTTTTTATGAGATGCAGCAGCTTATTGGAGAAGAATTCGTAAACGCATCCAACGATTTGGACAAGAGTGGTCTCCAATTAAAGGTAATGTGCTCCCCTAAAAAATTTCTATACAAGCTTTTAACATCGGTTGGGTAGTTCTGATGGTAGGAGCAAGTAAAGTTTAAAAAACAAATTTTTTTGTGCAAAAATCACTGATTTATATTGATAAAAAAATTTATAAAAAATATTAATCGCAAAAATAAATCCAATTTCATAAATTGAGTATAAAGATTGGACTTTCCCGAGGAAAACAAGCCATCATATATAAAAATTGGGTGATAAGAGGGAGAGTTATACGTTTTTAACTAGGACACTACAAATCATTAATTTTTTGATTTTAATTATATCACGGTAGGCTTAGAGCTAAACTTTACGTTGCATGAAAATGACGATAAAAAGTGGAAATGCCACTGTATTATGGGTTGATCATGCATCACGAAAATGTTTAATTTGAAATACTAGCTAACCATTTTTAAAAAATATCGATATTTTTCATTTCTACCGACTGGACCAAAAGTCTTTTTACTTTTTAAACGATGACAGTAAAAAACCGGACCAATAAAATAAAAACTGTTTGATTGATATAAAAGTACATAAACAGGGATTCTTGTATGATCATTGATTATTTAGACATTGCTTCAATTTGGAGGCTTGAAGTGCATTTTAAACCTATATTTATAAAAAATCTCTATATTTTTAATTTTTAAACCGCGTAACCACCTAAGAAGAATTTGTTCAGTATAAGAAAACTGGAATATTTATTAATTGCAATATAAGCATATATATATCTGGTTCAAAAATGGAAAATATAGAGATTTTTTAAAAATATAGGCTTAAAATGCATTTCAAGCCTTCAAATTGAAGCAATGTCTAAATAATCAATGCTCATACAAAAATCCCTGTTTATGTACTTTTATAACAATCAAACAGTTTTTATCTCATTGGTCCGGTTTTTTACTGTCATTGTTTAAAAAGTAAAAAGACTTTTGGCCCAGTCGGCAGAAATGAAAAATATCGATATTTTCTAAAAATGATCAGCTAGGATTTCAAATTAAACATTTTCGTGATGCATGATCAACCCATAATACAGTGGCATTTCCACTTTTTATCGTCATTTTCATGCAACGTAAAGTTTAGCTCTAAGCCTACCGTGATATGATTAAAATCAAAAAATTTATGATTTGTAGTGTCCTATTTAAAAACGTGTAACTCTCCCTCTTATCACCCAATTTTTATATATGATGGCTTGTTTTCCTCGGGAAAGTCCAATCTTTATACTCAATTTATGAAATTGGACTTATTTTTGCGATTAATATTTTTTATAATTTTTTTTATCAATTTAAATCAGTGATTTTTGAACAAAAAAATTAGTTTTTAAACTTTAATTGCTCCTACCATCAGAACGACCCAACCGATGTTAAAAGCTTGTATAGAAATGTTTTAGGGGAGGACATTACCTTTAATTGGAGACCACTCTTGTCCAAATCGTTGGATGCGTTTACGAATTCTTCTCCAATAAGCTGATGCATCTCATAAAAAATTTGCAAAATAATTCAAAAAATCATATCTTGAAAACTAATCAGAGGAAAAATTTTTAAATCTCATATTCGTGTTTAGGAGGCCGAAATCTATAGAAAAAAATTATTTAGAACTCTGCAGCTGACAAAAAATAAAGATTTGTAAACTGGTGTAAGTGGAAGTCTATGATATGGCCATATAAAATGTTTATATGTCCACATGTCTTAATTAGATTTGAAAACATTAAATTGGCATCATACAGAATTTTGAAAATTAGATAAAGATGAATTGCTATACTACACTATACTCAGTTTAGTCAGCCAATTGAAATGTTTTTCAAAATATTAACCAATAAGTCCAATTTTAGTTAACATAACCTACAATAAACTATCAACATGTTTTCGATGTCCACATGTCAAAATAAATAATGATAGATTAACTATTAAATAAACTCCCCCAATATGCAAACAAATTTACTAAATATAAATACATTCATCTTACTTGCAGATATAATTTTCAATTTTATATCAATAATTGACATGAATAGATGTCAATGAAATAAAAGGAAATGATGCATGACATCTAGATATACCACCCTATTTATAAAAATGAAATTACATATTTGATAAATTTTACCATTTTTCATGCGTTGCACACACATGTGTATCAATAACACCAAGTCATGTGGAGGGCACTGCTATCTGAAATGTGGTGACACTTTGTAGCAATAGCAACTGCCACAGTATAAGACACGAATGCAACATGCCTAAAGGATGTAGAAACTGCGAGAGAGAGAGAGAGAGAGAGAGCTGTCGGTTTTCCTAAAGTAACAACTGGATCTGGAACGTAATGTTACCTTCAAATGTGCATAAATAAGTAGGGAATAATAAAATGAGAGAGTGTGTGTGTATGTATGATTATATGGGTATGTGTTGAAGTGTACAAACGTACAGGCGTACATGCTGTTTTATGATTGTATTTGTATTAGTGCTCAGTGTAGACATGTAGAAAGTAAATATTTTCTTTAATATATATTAGTTTTTCATGTCGTGCACTCACACACACGCAGATATATGCAGTGCAGTGGCATATTTTATGGATTCCAATGGTTACGATACATCGTCTTATAACGGTACAGGATTTCAGAAGGCCCTTTTTTACAAAACTCTATTTAGTACAGATTTTTGTTTTATCTATATATATAAAAGTGAACATTTGTTTCTACGTATGACCACTATAGACTTCAAAACCATCCAACCAATGTGCAACAAACCGGTATTGTTAGAAAGGCAATCCGAGGATTGTTATAGGCTATTTAAACATTATATTAGACACATTTGGTCCATTTAATGAGCCAATTTTCGATTTTTCCCATAAAAAATCATTCAAATTTTAAAATTGTGAAGATTTAAATATTGAAATATTTAATAGGCTCTGACAAATACTTCATTTATGTTTGTACATATATTAGAGCGACTCATTTTGTATGGGGCCAAAAAAAGTATCTTCTGTCCACCCCCCAAAATTTACCTTGGTTTGTTTTATGATGAATCTCAAAAAATTTCGTGCCTAGGATTAAGATCCAGTGAGCTGGACCGTTTTAAAAAGTTAAAAAGTTTGAGTTTTTCAGAGATTTTTGATATTTATCTAAAGACAATATGTGCAACATTAGTATCATAGGAAAGAGTTTTTAAAGACGCATCCAACGGTATGAAAAACTTGGCCACAAATGTCCTGACAAGTCCTTTTTCAGCGATATTCTGCAAAAAAATACGGATTTTTAAGTTTTTAGTAGCGACATTTTTCTGAACTAAATGCTATTTAATTCGCGAGAAACGAAACTCATATTCAGACAAGGCATATTTTTTGTTAATTACACCATGTCACAAGAAAACCAATTGTATTTACTTGAAGAATTATTTAGTTGACGATATAGGTCTTGCGGTGAAGATCAGAAGTCTGTATTAAAGATGTACAGTATACACTAAAATAAAGATGTTAGGGAAAAAATCTGAAACACGTGTTTACTTAAATCGAATAAGGATAAATATATGTCAATCTGGCGTTTAATTCAGAAAAATGTCGCTACTAAAAACTTAAAAATCCATATTTGTGCAGCATTTTCCTGAAAAAAGGACTTGCTAAGGACATTTTTGGGCATGTTTTTCATACCATTGGATGCGTCTTTAAAAACTCTTTCCTATGATAATAATATTTCGCATACAGTCTTTAACGAAATATCAAAAATCTTTGAAAAACTCAAAAAAGACAATTTTTAAAAACCGTCCTGCTCACTGGATCTTAATCCTAGCCACGAAATTTTTAGGGGCTCATCATAAATCAAGCCAAGGTACATTTTAAGGGGTGGAACAAAGATACATTATTTGGTGAGTCGGTCTAATGTATATACATTTTGAAACTTATAGGATGGTACAGCATTAAACCAATGTTCTTCAGGTGTGGTCCACCCTTTCCACACCATTACCAGAAATGGTAATACAATAAGTGACTTTAAATTAGGAGTGGATGGAATATGATTAGGTCAAAAACAGTCGTGCTTTGATTACTAGGCGTGGCCCCGCCCATGGGAGATACTTTGTTAAAGTGCGGTATCCGAAGAACAGGATCGTTAGGCGTGGCCCTGCCCGTTAAACGTAATTTGTTATAATGTGATGTCTGAAGAACTATTTTGCGATTGACCATGAAATTTGGTGTGGATTCAATTAAGATAAGTATACGTATTTTAAAGGAAAAAAAAGGCATTTAAAATAGGGTGTGCAATAAACACGAATATGCGTGATCAAGCTCAAAATGGGCTGCCCTGCCCAATTCTGTCATACAAACGCAAAGATGGAGGACTGTAGCACCATTCGACTTGATATTTGATATGGCTTTATTTGAGACCTGTATTGTATGTAAAATCAAATACAGTTAGAGCATCGGATTCCATCGGTTTTGTAGTGCGCAACTCTTTTGGACGTCGCAGAGTAGCGCAATAAATTGCAATTATCTGAAAACCCCACATATAAAAAATCGTTGGAACCCATTGATCGCGCATTACAGGATTTAAGAAGCAATACATGATTGAGATGTCCTTCTTAAATTAAATTTAACCAGAAAATATAAGGGAATCGATGTATTGCTACTATGTATTCCAATAATACCGACACCATTTGCCGTTTGATTTCAAAAGATTACAGTTTCCATTTCAGTTCAGCTGAAGGGCATGTTTACGTGTAGAAAGTCCCACTGATTAACATATGTACACTCCTTTTGTTCTCCTACAGACGTTTTATTAAAAGCTTTGTAATAAATTTTTATCGTTACAAAAATATTATCCTTTATCATCATATTATCCTTTATTATCAAAAGTTCTTGTTTAACTTCGATGAGAATATCATTCCACCCAAAAAAATAACATTGAAGTCAATACTTCCTTAGGCAGGACGAAGTCTGCCCGGTCAGCTAGTATTTAATAAAAATTATCAGATGGTTTTTTTTTCTTGTAATTTTGATGTTACAACTTTGTATTACTATTACACAACGATTTAAAAACATCGATACGATTCCGTATAGCAATATACTCAACATGACTAATAAAATTTATATTTTTAAGCATGATATGTCTGCGGTAAGTAGTAGTCTATTAAATGGCTACATAACCAGTAAGAAAGTTTCAGTTGGGAATACCGACTTACATATGCCCTCACCCTCAGTAAAACAACATTTGCTAGTATTTTGTAGTAAAACTCGATATTTAAAGTGGTCGGAGTGGTACATTTGTATGAGAGATACCAGAGGGGGCGAGCCTAGATTTTCAGTTTTTTTTTCTCCAAAACCTTATCCTGACTTAGCTTAATACAAAATTTGGGCATGACCGCGTTGGGCGTATTAATATTATTACTCCATCTCTAAAGTGGTCGGAATGGTACATTTGTGTGGGAGGTACCAGAAGGTGAGCGGATATACTACCAATTTGCTCTCCAAAACTATATCATGCATAACCTGTACCAGATACAAAATTTGAGCACGATCGCGTTTGGTGTGTTAATAATACAAATCGATTTCTAAATTGGGCGGTACCATATGGGGATGGAAGGTATCAGATTGGACGTGGCTAGACTTCCAGTTTTTTCTCCAAAACTTTATGCTATAGCTTTACTAAATACAAAATTTAGACACGATCGCGATGGGTGAATTGATATTCTTACTCAATTTCTAAAAGGGGTGGAGGAGAACATTTGTATGGAAAGTACCAGATGGTGCGTGGTTAGACTACCAGTTTTTTCATTCAAACTTTATCCTGATATAGCTTTACTTAATACAGAAATTGGGCACGATCGCGTTTGATATATTGATTTTATTACTCAATGTCCAAAGTGGGCAGAATGGTACATTTATATGGGAGGTACCAGAGCGGTTAGTAGACTTCCAGTTTTTTTTATCCATACTTAATGCTGCTATAGCTTTACTAAATACAGAATTTGGGCACGATCGCTTTTGATATATTGATTTTATTACTCGACATTTAAAGTGGGCGGAATGGTACATTGGTATGTGAGGTACCAGAAGGGGCATGGCCATGTAGCCCATTTGCAATGCCGTTAGTAGTTTAAGGGAAATATTTACCCATGCAAAGTTTCAAGACATTTGGTTGCTTCTTTTGAAAGTCATCGTGTATACCAACCGGACAGGCAAACAGACTGACATGGCTCAAACGACTTAAAAAGTCATGCATCGAATTTGGTTCATATAAACCTAGGGTTTAAAGTGACTCCTTTTATGTGTTACACTTTTGGGTCGTATTAAATGATATATACCCTCCTACCCGTTGGGTGAGGGTATAAAAAGCTAACATGTCCTTATTAGAGTAGGTCCATTTGTATGGAGTATAAAATGCACCAAGCTGTTATCAAAATATAAATCTTCGATGAATTCCCAAGAAACCATGGGTTCCACAGTTCACGAGTTTTCGATTTCGGTACGCCTCACCACAAAAATTTTTTGTGGTTGGGAGAAAATATTCATGTGCCAATAAATAGGGGTGGTAGGGTGAGGGAAAATGGTTGCGCGTGGTGGACAAAGGTAGGAGGGAAGAAAAAAAGTCCAAGTCCCGCAACTGCACGAATTCGCCCTTACGGAGGTAAAATGTATGACCGACCCCCACTCATTATTTCCTCCCAACTTTCTTTAGAACAAGACCTACCACCATCTTCACCTCCTCCCATAGATAAATCAAATATTTATAAAATTGGCTCCCACCGCTTTAACTGCCCCTAGAGGAGTCAAATGTATGTTCTCAGAACATACCTACCCTCTTTCTTTAACTCTTAAGTTTGTCTCCATACAATTTTTTAATTTTTATAACTTTATATAAAATTAGCTCCTGCCGCTCCTATGGTGCATCCCATAGGTGTAAAATGTATAACCAAGCCCCACTAGTATTTCCCGAACATACGTACCCAGTATCTTCCCAATAAAAACGAACAATTTGGAGGGAAATACTATATTGTGTCTAGAATTTGTTTTTGTTTTGGTCGTTTACAGTGCGTTTTGTATGGGGGGTCGGTGATACATTTGACTCCTCTAGTTGCATCTTTAGGGCAGTTAAAGGTAAATTTTATAAAAAATTGATTTTTGTATGGAATCTCCTTGGAGGTGAAGATGGGGGTAGGTATGTTTGGGAAACATGCTAAGAAGGAAAAATGACTTGGGGTCAGTCACTCATTTTAATCCTCTAGGGACGAATAGGGTCCTTGTTGTGGATTTTTCCTTTCCCCACTACCTTTGACCACGAGGCGCAGCCATTTGCCACCACACCACCTCCAACATTTTTTGGCTCATGAAGTTTTTACATTTGATTCCTCTTGTTGCATCTTTAGGGCAGTTAAAGGTACATTTTATAAAAATTTGATTTTTGTATGGAATCTCCTTGGGTGTAAAGATGGGGGTAGGTATGTTTGGGAAACATGCTAAAAAGGAAAAATGACTTGGGGTCAGCCACTCATTTTAATCCTCTGGGGACGAATAGGATCCTTGTTGTGGATTTTTCCTTTCCCCACTAACTTTGACCACGAGGCGCAGCCATATGCCACCACACCACCTCCAAAATTTTTTGGCTCATGAAGTTTTTTCACAACCGCACAAAATTATGGAGAGAGCCGTATTCAAATCTTGATACTACTTCAAATCTCAATACAAACCTAACCCTAGTATGAAATCGCTGTAGTTCTTAGGATTTAATGAGGTTTCAAAACTTTGAGAAGGCTGACTAATCATCAAATTGGAAATATCATATAAGATTTTGCCAAAATGGTAGAGACCTGCTATTATTATCCCACTTACGCCTACAACATTAAAAACAGGCCCTTAACAAGGCCTTATCACACATTCACTTTTTGTTTACTTCTTATAGTGGCATTGCACATATGATAGCATGTTTGTGTGTGTTCGTATGCATTTCCTTGTTTTGTATTTGTGACTCAAGGTATGAATGCAGCAGATACACTTGGTTGTTGATGGAAAGAATGAATAAGTTCCGTACATCGGCTAAAAAAAAAGAACTGCTATTGCTTATGTAATGTTTGCAATTTGTATGCAATTGATGTTAAAGCTATAATATTGAAGATGCCAATACTACGTACACAACCATAAGTACATGTAAACATACACTTTGATGTGATGTGCATGCAGTTGCACTAACATTACTTTGACGTTACTCACACATGTATAAAAATTCAACGACATACAATACAATACTCATGTACGGGATACAGTAAGGACATGTTATGCATGTTTAGCATTGCAGCACTATCACAACAATTGCAAATTTATCTTTATCTTGGATGGTGGTGTTGTTGCTGTTGTTGATCTATCTTCTCATTTGTGGGAATGTATAGAACTCGCAGTGGCAGTGGTAGGAGTAGTAGTTCTACTCGTTCCATATGTTGTGAGTGTATTTGTCCATGCTTTCTTTTCCTTTTTAGTGTATTTGCAGTTGCAAATGCATAAAATATAAATTTGTTATGAATGAAAAATATTAACATACACAATGTGTATGTGTGTATTATAGTATTCGTGTAGTGTGTCTGTATATGTTGATGGCATGTTGCTACATCAGTTACTCTCTGCAGGGGATATCCTTTAACGTCGCTGTCACATTTAGTCCTCCCCTTTTGATGGTAGTATTTTGTTGTTGCGGTGGTTTCAATTTTGACACTTTGTTTGCTCGGCTGTCTGCTTCATATACGTATTTACGTTAGTATAAATAGAAAATCAACCATATCAATAGGTGTACTACACCACTTTAGGTAATGGTATAAGATTGCAGTATTAAAATAGTATAGGCGAGAAATATTCTGTTTAATTTAAAACCACATATAACAAATTGAATATCTAAAGGGGTATATGATGTTGATGATAACATTTAAACAGTCGTATTTCTTTCAATTCTTTTGGGGGGATACAATTTTAAATATTTAACACTAGTTTATTAAATAATAGAAATTTGGCTATTATTAAGTCGTTGACATTTCAGGATAAAAAGAACTTCAAAATTGTCTTTATATGTTAATAGCCTGTTACTTAGTGTTACCAAGTCCATGAGTCACTTACAATGACTTCAGTTTGTGCTACATACCAATATCTCTTCCATCGCACCAACAATATTTTGCATTTTATTCACTTTTTATGCGCATCTTTCTATGGCTGTCATGTTGCATTTTTGTCAAGTTGTCAGCTGGTGCTCAAAGCGCATTCAGCGTATTATATTTTCGTTATAAACAACAACATTTTGTACCGTTTTAGCATTATGGTGGCTGTTACGGTTAGCGTTGTTGTTGCACTGCATTTTGGTGTTCCTTCTCCGTTTTCATCATTGATGTCATGTATCGCATTGAGCACAATGGCAGAAGAAAGAAAAAAAGAAATGCGGCAACGCTATACTCTTGCAGATATAAATGGGGTACATTAAGATGGTTCACAAAAAATAGTAAACGCTGAATATTGGCTTATGACAAGGTATAGGTACATTAAGGTCTGTTTTAAAACTTTTTAAGGTCCACAATTGAATTGGGCCGGCCCGCCCCTCCGACAAACTTTTTGTATGTTAAATAGTTTAAACCATTTTTTTAAGGAAAATTGGGACATGGATCATGAAAATCGATAAATACCTATAGGTTTTTATTAAAAATTATCATTTTTAGTAGGATTGCAATCTTCTTTGTTTTGATGTAAGTAAATACTGATTTTATTTCTTTAGAAGAAAATCGTGACGTTCGCATTCGTCGATAAACAAGTAGGTGCCGTTAGTTGCGAATTTAAAAATAGAATGTGTGTTAATTCACAACAACGCGAGAAGCTTTCCTATACCTCATTCATGGGGTGTAAAGGGAACTTAAATAAGTAAGATATTGATCGGGATGACTGGTCTGCACTAGCCTTGATTTTGTAATCTTATCAGCTAAGATTAAGATCTCCATCTCCGAACTCAATAAAAGAAAAAATGTCAATCTTGAAATCTGAAGAAGAAGCCTGGATGTATGGCACAGAATAATGGATAATGATCTGGGCAACCGGAAATATGCCCTAAAAATCGTTGTTTATGCGCATAAAATATGACCTAACAATGGCAAAAATATGACCTTAAAATCAACAAAAACATGCTCTAAAAAATTAAAGTTACACATTTTTTCTCATATGAATTATAAATATTTTTATTTAAAGTAAAAAAACAGCTTAAAAAAACATAACTTCTTAAACAAAACAATATTATTTTAAATTCAGTAGTATTTTTGGTAAATTTACATACACAAATATTGAGTAAGTAAAATTAAATAAAAGTAGTAAACAGTTGCAATTCATAACCTATTTCTACCTATATATCATTTTATGACATATTTCTATTTTAGTACTATTATTTAAGGAACAATTTAAACAAAAAAAAAATATCACAATAATTCGTATTCAAAAATCTTAAGCTATGTTTCCTAAGTATCACGGTGTTTTTGTATGTTGTGCATTTTATTTGAGATTGTTGTTGTAAACTACAATTGTCGAATTACTAGAATTAGTTGATTCAATTTTTTTACTATTAAATTAATTTCGGAATTCGATAAATTATCAATCAATTTAAAAGTGTTCAATCACCTGAACTTGTTCAAAAAGCGTAAGACCTGATGTTTGCAAATTTTTAATATGTTTTGCAATAAAACCGTAATTTGAAGCAATATAAATCAAGTCAGATCTAGTTTGGGATTCTGTCAAGACATTCTTTGCAGTTTTAATGGATTGTGTATCTTCATCGTTTAATGCACTTAGGACCTATAAAATGTCTTCATAATTGTTGGCATAGCAGTTAACTGCTTCAAGTCATGTTCCCCATCTTGTTGTTATAGGTTCTGGAGGTTGTATAAGGTCTGGAAACATTTGTTTAAAAAGTTCCACTCTACATGGTGCTTTTAAAAATACCTTCATATAAATTCCTTAAACATTCACACAATAGATGGAGAACATGAGCAATACATGTCACATGCGTCACTTTCGAATAAAATGCCACTATGGCTTTTGCAGCCTTTACCATGTATGGAGCTCCATCCGTCACAAAAAGCCAAACTTTATTCTTATTGAAGTTGACGTCCAGATTTTTGATGACGTCGTTCCCAAGTCGAGCAATTGTTGAGTAATTGGTCCTTTCTAAGGCTGCTGTATGTAGTAACAATTTCTCACTTGCAATTTCCATGTCTGAATGTAATACACCTGCTATAACGTTTGACACATTTCGGCCTGTTGCATCTATAATTTTATCGATTGAGATACATATAAATTGATTTTTTAGTTTTGCTCGTATATTGTCCATGCAGTCTTTGTATACATTTTTAAAGGTTTAGTTCGACAAAAAATTTTGGCACAGTTTTTCCTGAAAATCATGTTCTTTTGAGAATCTACCTACATTCTGGCAAAAATAGTAGTTTGGTCTGATTGTTTTCACTTCTATAATGTTGACCGGCCGTGGCATAGTGGTTAGAACACGCGACTACCATGCGGGAGATCGCAGGTTCAAACCTGGCTCCAGTCATCTTAAAAGAAAAAATAAATAAAATTTTCTTTCATTGTCGGCTCCCCTCGAATGTTGTTTGACAGCAACTTCGCAGTATTAAGCGTCGATTCAATCGTCGTGTCTAGTAAGAGCTTCTCAAAACAGTGACTTTCGCATTCGTCGATAAATACTTAAGTAGGTGCCGTTAGTTGTGAATCTAAAAATAGAAAGCGTGTTAATTCACAAGAACGCGAGAAGCTATCCCATACCTCATTCATGGGGTGCAAAGGGAAATTAAGTTTTTTTTTTTTAAGATGTTGAATATGTTTTCCGCTTTCCACATGTTGCTTCATTTGGAATCTGCGATCTTCTGCAATAACTTTTACAATAGAGGAATCCTCCATCAGCTCGCAAGTCAAAAAACTCTTATACAAGCGCCTTTAGTTTTGCTGCTCTTGTCGTTTTAGCTTTGAAAAACACTACTTTTTTATGTTCTGTTTACTTATTGAATAAGAACGCGTGTAAAAAACAGGATTTATAAACGTTTAACATTCCACAGTTGTGTAAAACAGTATTTGTCAATACATTACAAAATGTGAAATTAATGTGAAAAACCTAAAGTATTCTTAAAAATGGATATTTTTTAAAAAATATGCCATAAAAAATATAAAATACGCTTAAAAAAGGAGTTTTTTTTAAAAATCTGCTCCTAAAACCAAAATGTTCCGAAAAAAGACTTTATGGGTAAAACATGCCAAAATATGCTCTAACAAATATGTCTCAAAACACTTGTAGGACCATGAAACATGTAAATACATTACCCATTTGTTAATATCTCGTTGTAAAAAAAACATGCTGTAGCATATTTCCGGTTGCCCTGATAATGACATATATTTACGATTACTCGATCGATTCTTTGTACTCTGAATGCAATCTACAAATTCAAAGAACTAAGTATTTTAGTCTCTTTCCTCATTAAAAGCATCGATTCTGTAAACGAGTGCGGTATCAGTTGTCTGGTTTAGATTTACAATAAAATAGATAGACGACACAGAAGAAGGCAAGACAAGGCAAGAAAAAGTTACTAAGAACCTTGCAGAACTTGGTGCTGCAAATTGGGGGAAATTGAAGCGCTTATATAATATATTATGTACCTATACATTAGAGTGGGCCAGTGTGTATGGAGTAAACAAATTAACCAAGCTGTTGTCAAAATCTTAATCTATGATGAATTCTAAGATAATTATCCCAAAAACCCATGAGTCTAAAATACGATGACGAATGCCGCAATGCCACCCGGGAACAAGATGCCAAACTGCAGCCAATGGCAACGCGAGCTGTTCATAAAAAGTACAGGGAGAAGAGGCGGGAGGCGACTTGACTCTTCAGGCAAAAAAAACGAGAGCTGAAGAAACGGAATAATATGTGCATTGAAGAATACAGGAACAGAGTTGAAGCCCGAAAATTCTACCAGAAAATAAATGATAGGTTACATGGAATAGGTCTTCCCTCCTGTAAAGGCAAGGATATTAATTTCGTTACTGACTCCGAGAGCGTACTGATAGTATGGAATTATCACTTCTGCAGCCTATTGATGTCTGAAAATTCGGCTGCTAAAGATTGTGTACCAATCCGAGACGATAATATCGGGTGTCCCACTCCGCGCCAAGCTGAGATAACAACTGCCATATCCCACCTAAAGAACAACAATGCCGCTGGGACTGATGACATGAGCTTGTTTTAAGCAACAGCTCATAGAGAATATTTGACTTCAGGAGAACATGCCAGAGGATTGGAACCTCAGTGTGCTATGTCCTAACTACAAAATGAGCTAATTTAAGCGCGAAAGGTATTCGCAAAAGAGGGAGACCGCGACTATGTTCGAAGGACCATGTGAAGGAATCACTGACGCTGCTTGGTAGGATTGAAGACGGTGCGCACAAGATCGAAGCGAATGGAAATCTGTAATAATTTCGGACTCTGACTTAGACACTAAGATATGAATATATATGTTGTCAAGTTGTTTTTGTGGCTAGATTTCAAACTTTCAGGAAGAATAATTTATAAGCCAGAAAAATGGGGGAGTTGGGGTGAGTTGAAATGGCTGCGCGTCGTGGTCAAAGGTGGTGGGCAAGGGGATACAAAGCCGCAACAATCTACGCAACTGCCCCGGACTCGCCCCTAGAGAAGCAAGATGTTTGACCGACCCCAGTAATTTTTCCCCAAACATACCTACCTCCCATCTTTACCCACTAAGAGGGCTCCCATACAAAAATATATACATTTAGCACCCACCGCTCTAACTGCCTTAAATGTGGCCCTAGAGGGGCAAAATGTATGACCGGCCTCTATCTTCAAATCTTAAGGTGTACCCCATAATTTTTTTATTTTTATACCCTTCATCAGTCGCATGAACAGTGTGAAGGGTATATTAATTTTGTTCTTCCATTTGTAACGCCCATAAGGAGGCGTGGTAGGTATGACTATTTTTATATATGTATATATAAATGATCAGCATCGAAATCTGAGTCGATTTAAAGGTGACCGTGTGTCCGTCCCCGCGATTATAGCCGCAGTTTAAGAGATATCGAGCCCGATCGGTCAAAAACTACTACCACCTCCCATAAAAACTCCCCCTTTTTGGAGTCTGCCCCTGCGATTACTGCCGTAGGTTAAGGGCAATCAAGCTGAAATTTTGTATGCAAGCTTCCCTACACTAAGCGGAGGTTGAGTAGTAAGATGAGACCGATCGGTCAAAAACTACTCCCACCTCCTATACAAAATCTCTCCTTTTGGGGGTGTCTGTATGTCAGTCCCCATGAATACAGCAGTAATTTAAGAGTAATCAAGTGCGAGCTTTGTTGCCCTAAAAGAGACTGAGTTCTAAGATGATACTCCCAACTCCCATACAAACTTCCCCTTTTAGGAATCTGTCCCTGCGATAACAGCTGTAGTTTAAGAGCAATCAAGCAAGCTTCCCTACTCCAAGAGGACGTTGAGTATTAAGTTGAGACCGATCGGTTTAAAACTTTCTAAGATCAGCAAGGTCGTTTAAAACTACTCCCACCTCCCATACCAACTCCTCCTTTTCTTGGGGTGTCCGCCTAACAGCCGTAGGTTAGAAAATATCGAGCTGAAATTTGATATGCATGCTCTTATTCTATAATAGGAGCTTACGTTGTAAGATCGGATGAATACTTCTCCCAGAATAGTTTCAAATCATCTCCCTTCATTCGACATAAATTACACTATGCAACAAATTACGACTTTTTGTAAAATACAAGAACGTGACAGTATAGGTTCGATTCTACTATCGAAGGAATAATAAAACCCTATACTCAGTTTGGCGAGATTGGTGACCAATTTTTTTTATGGACCCCTAAAGATTCTCAAAATCAGTGAGCCCCATGGAAAAAGGTGTCATCAGTTTTTGTCCAACAGCTAACTCACACTTCGTGATAGCGCTAAACTGTATTCAGCAATAATGTAGCTGGGAGTTTTGCGCACTAACTTTTTAAAAAAAAATTGAAAAAGAATTCATTATTTTTTAACTTTTTTGAGCATAACTTTGAGAGAGTCCAAACTTTTCTCTAACAATGTTCGCCAAAATTGTAGCCCTGGTAAAGATGAACAACTTTCGTGAAGATATCAATCCAATCTGAACGTGTCTAGGCAATCTAAATAGCTCATAAAGTCCACTATGATACCGTTTTTTCAAATCTTTACGCACTTATAAGCCAGTAATGTGGTTGAATTTCAACCGATTTTAAATTTCTTAGTGGATTTAGAAAGAAGAGACTGCGGCCTTTCCAACCATATATATAGTTATATTGGTAACTTATCATATCTGTTTGTTGTTTACCTCGAAATTTCAAACTTTTGTAATTTTTTTACTATTTTTTAAGTTTGATGAAGTTTGTAGCCCCTATTTTATAAGGACACCCTAATGTTTACTATTTTGTTCAGCAAGTGCACGCTTTCACGAGTTAAAAGCATACTTGTTTGTAAAAATCGGTTAACAAATAGTTAAGTTATTCATGTTTTCTGAGGGACGCACTTTTCATATTTGTTAATAAAGTTGGTGCGCAAAACTCCCAGCTACATTATTGCCGAATACAGTTTAGCGCGATCACAAAGTGTGAGTTAGCTGTTGGACAAAAACTGATGACACCTTTTTCATGGAGCTCACTGATTTTGAGAATCTTTAGGGGTCCATAAAAAAAAAATTGGTCACCAATCTCGCCAAACTGAGTATAGGGTTTTATTACCCTTCGATAGTAGAATCGAACCTATACTGTCACGTTCTTGTATTTTTTTCACTGTTGCACTGTGTTATTATTATATTTATACCCTGCCTTTTTTTTCTTCCATTTCTAACGCCGAGAAGGGACGTCGATTCTGAGTCGATTAAAACATGTCCGTCCGACTGTCTCCGCGACTACTGCCGCGGTATAAGAGCTATCGATCTGAAATTTGGCATGCAAGCTTCTGTTCCCTAAGCGAAACATTTCAGAATTATTGACAAAAAAATGGATTTGTAAAGCTAAAAGTAATGTCCCCATCTCACCTGTTTGGGGTACAAAGTTTAATAAAATATTGTTGTTTTATCACCATTTTTACAAATTGTAAAGGGTATTTTAGGTTCGGCATAGCCGAAGATAATTACTAGTTTTTTATATATATATATTATTATATCTGCCACGCCTTCTTATGGGCGTTACAAGTGGAAGAACAAAATGAATGTACCCTTCACTCCGCTCGTGCGCTTGGTGAAGGGTATGCAAATTGTTTGAAACCGTCATTATAACGAAATGCAGTAATAATGCAGTTCGGTTCCTCATACCCGGGTAATGGTGCAACCGTCCTCTAAAGTCTTTTCTTAGCAGATTTTGCCAAAAATTATCACATTGTTTTATATTAAACCCACAATCAAATCAAGATTTTCATGATATATACCTCATTTAATTCATTAGATATGTGGTTTTACGTTGGGACCAATTTTTTATATGGAGGGACCATGCTCTAAATCTTAATAACGTTTATTTGGCCTGTGTTATAGTCTCAAAATCTTATTGCCATATAAAGTGAACTTTTTTTTTGGAGAAAACTGTTGTCCATATATGCTTACTTTATAATTATGTAAAATTATGGCAAAAGTTGTCTTAAGATGTCTTTTATTATATGTCTGAGATAAATTGAAATCGTTTGAATGACTATATAAACAGCTGGCATGTTCTTATGCACAAATTAGTTTTCAAAATTTTGAATCGCCTTCCTGTAAAATTATGAAAATTGAACGTGTCAAATTTGGCCAAAATGGTAATGATTTATTTGAACCGGACTATTGTGTACGCTCCGGCATTTTGTTTGCTTTCTGAAACCATGTTGCAGGTGGTATCTTTTGGGTGTGTTACTTCACAAATAGAACGACGAGAGTACAAAATGAGACTGTTTGGTATTGCATACCACATTTTGTGTTATATTTTGTTTTTTTGTTACCTTTCATTCACATGCGATAGATGATCATGTGACAAATTATACATCCTACCGTTACAAAATGAACATCGTACCGAAAAGTGGAATAAAAAAATAACTCAAAAAGGATGCGTAACATTTATAAAATTGTATTATATTAAAAACGTGCGATGGACACCGAAGGATGTACAAATATGATGCAACTAAATGCTGTTACACATCTGTACGTTAATTATCACTCTTTTCAACATCCACTTTGGAAAGTAATTTAATAGTGTTCAATTATAATTGTATTACAACATATAGTAAAAATATACTGTATATAAAAAATAGCCTATCAGAGAAAATAAAATAATTAATTTGATAAAATTTTCAATGCAAAGATATCCATTTTGACTTTGACAAATACTTGTGTGCTCTGGAAAAATTCAAATGAAACACTAATGGAATGAGCAATGCTTGACTTTTGTATGGTTGAAGTATATATAAGTATTGCATTCGGATTATTATGTGAAAGTATCTTGAATTTAAATAAGTGTTAAACATATACTAATGGTGTTTTTCTGAAATATAAATTTGATCTTTATATATTTTGTAATATCGTAGTAATGCGTTCCAGAAATTTAGTTGGCTGTACACTTCCTACACGTTTTACAATATTACGACTTAACATTGTATATGGTTATAGGATTAAAAAGAAACACATTGCATGACATTACTCCACAAGAAATTACTGTAATTTGTTTAATCGCATTATTACTTTCAAATAGGAATTCTTTTTTATTCCATTAAAAAATAAAATAAAGCGCAATTTTATGTTGCTAATATAAAATAATATTGTAGGATAATGGGTTTCTATTGCCTAATGAAAAACATACTTCAAAAGCTATGGAATTCTTACAGAATATCTGTTCAACCACCTTCTCTTTGTACTCCATTGTATTTCCATAATTTCAAAACATATCCATCCCATTTTTATCCTTTCCTCATTCATAATGTTATTATTATGTTATCTTATCATATACCTAATTAAGAAATATTTAATTGTTAAGCACAATGACATAACCAATTTCACCGCACTACCATTTAAAAAAATAATCACATTCGTGTGTTATTTTAGCTTTGCATGATAAAAATAGATGAAACCACTTGAGCTCTTAAATAAAACAAAAAAAAAAGTTGTTTAACATAACGACAACAACTCGGCAACTTTGCTGCCAAAAGTTGTTAGTTGTTTGCTGCTGTTAGTCTGTTATCGTCTTATCTACCTATCACTCTACTAAACGTAAATTAGTTGCACACGAGAAGGAGTTCTACCAGTGATAGTTGTTGTTGTGTTTCAAGCTACTACTACTACGCAACTTTTATGTCTTTGCTTAAGGCGTTTAAAATACACACACACACACACACATAGTGTTACTTATGAGTGGAAATGGAAGATTTTAATGTATCAGAATTTAACTAATACGTGTTTCATTAATTTGTGATAGAGAGGTATGATAATTGTGGTAAATTTTTGTGTGAATTTGTTTAAACCTTTATACCCTCAACATATGTGTAGGGGGGTATATATCATTTGATACGACCCAAATTCGAGTTTTTATTTCGTTTGAGGCATATCTGTCTAACTGTCTGTCCGGCTGGTACGCACAATAGCTTTGGAAAGACGTAACCAAATGATTTGAAACTTAGCATTGGTTAATATTTCCCCAAAGCTATTAAGGTATTTCAAGTGGGCTTCATGACCACGCCCGTTCTGGTACCTCCCATACAATTATATCAACCCGCCCAATTTAGAAATCGAGTAATGATATAAATACAGCCAACGCGATCGTGCCCAAATTCTTTATTTAGTAAATCTATATCAAAATAAAGTTCTGGAGAAAAAAATGGAAGTCTAGCTACGCCCCTTCTTGTACCTCACTTACAAATGTACTTTTCCGCCCACTTTGGCTTTGTATTTGTTAGAAAAATTTTATGTTTTTACTATAAAAGAGGTTTCGGCAGCACAAATTTTATCGAAGCTACGGCATTTCTTCAGTGAAGATTGACAACAACCTTACGGATCCATTTTATACCAGACAAGACCTAAGATAAGGCGACAGCCTACCTTTCAACATAGTCAACATAGTGATTGAGATGATAGTGAGGGAACGAGTGGCACGATATTCAACAAAAGCCACATGCTATTTGCGTACGCTGATAACGTAGACATCATAGGCCGAAAACTGCGGAACGTTACTGCAGCCTTCTCAGGTATACAGAAGGAATCAAAAAAAAATTTCTAATGGGGAACAAGGACTAAACCCATTTGGGACGATGCCTGAATGTTGACAACTATAATTTTGAGATGGTCGATAATTTGTTTACCTAGGCCATCAATAAAACAAGTAGCTTCTGCCTCAAAATTAATTTACAGAGACCTCTCCCGATGAACGAAAATTCAGCTGTTTTAGATACTTATGGTCCGATTTCTGGGTTATGACATAAGCGGATGGATCGAATCGGGACCGGCCGTGGCATAGTGGTTAGGACACGCGACAATCACCTGAGAAGTCCATGGTTCGATTCCCGGCTCCAGTCATCTACATTTTTCTTTCATTGCCGGTTCCCTCGATGTTGTAGACAGCAACTTCGCAGTATAGTGCCGAGACAATTATGCCTATTACTGCAAAATATTAATATCCTTCAGTTTTCTATTTGGAAGTTATGAGAGTAATATTAATTTTCCTAATCTCCTATCAAATATCCGACATGGGAAGACTTCGGGAACTTGGTCCGTAGTACAAGGTGGGTCAAAAGATGTCATCCGATGTTGTTTTTTTGAATCTTTAGAATTTTATTGGTTAAGTCGAGATGATGATATCTGCCAAATGGGTGCCGAATCTGTCGCCCGAAGTTTTCGCCGATGTGATGAAAAATGCCATAAAATGAGCCCGTATGGAAGACACGATTGCGGCGAGAACTTCGGGCGACAGATTCTCGTACTCGTGTCGAATGTTACCCTTGAGGACTTCCAGGGCGTCGGACTTGTTCACGTATACACGGGACTTCAAAAAACCCTACAAAAAAGTCTGGAACGGTCAAAAATAAGAGCATCTTCCAATAGGATGACTTCTTTTGCCCCACCTTGTACATATCATCCCTATGGGTAATGGTGTAAAAAGTGGAAAAATTCAACTTGCTGTGCTACTATAAATTATCGTAACTTCTATATATTCTATTCTATATATTATCGTAAATTTTCATATATTATTTGTTTTCTTTGCTTAGATGTAAGCTACACCAAAAGGAATACAAAAATAAATTTAGTAATTTTTTATTTTTTTGATTCTTGGGAGCATGTTTTTAATATTGTCTAAGATACAGAACATAAGTTGTCCCGAAGAAATTGTGAGTAAATTTTTTAGAATATCACAAATACTACAAACGCCTCTAATTTTATCTCTAAGATATGGTCAATCAATTGTCTCACTGCCTTTCATACCTCTCTCGCTCTTCATTCCTTGTTATTCCTTAACACAACCGGCTAAAAATTTTCACTACATATGTATGTGTGGTACCGCAAATTCCATGTGTTTTGTTATCTGCAAACACATGTGACGGTTAAACTAATTTCATATAAAGTTTTATCTTAAAGTTTTTGCTTCGCATACAAAATGTCAATATGTATAATTACGTATGTTAAATTGTTCATATGAATGTATAATGCTGCATGGCACCTACTGCATGTTTTAAAAGTGTTGTTTCCCAATGTTAACTAATACTGTTTATTCCCTAAACTCACTAATACTATTTGGTTTTTAGCAAACTTTTGTGTGAGTGTATGGCAATTGCAGAATGTTTTCCCTAAAGCTGTTTTAGTCATAGCTTTAATAGTTTTTGTAAAATTTTGATGTCCTAATTACATGTGAGATAACGGAAAATGATATAGCTGAGTTTTGCCATTACCGAAAAAGGTTATTAGGGAAAGAAGTTGTTATTACTATAATGATTAGCTGGAAAAAACTTTTGACTAAAGATAAACTACCTTTATACATATTACTTGATGAATTATTGTTTATATGAGTTTTAAAAAGATATATAAATGACTCCCGTTGTCTTTTTATAAACTAGAGTACTTGCAATTAATAACTGAGATAATATTATCATAAAAATAATTACATATCCTTTTACCCTTTTTTACTTACGAATGATTTTGGCGTATGAGTTATCTCAACAATGATATAAATTAAAATAAATATACGTATGTTTTGTTTCACATGATGTAAAAAATATGAGCAGGAGCAACCGTTGTACTACTTTTTGTAATGAAAATAACAGAAAAGCATCTGTGGCATTTTCCAGTACTGATGAACTTGTTCCCCTTTTTGCAAGTAGTTGGGCAACAAATTAAAAACTTTTTGAAAGAAATTCAAAGGGGTTTTAAGATATTCGGGAAACTGTATTCTTACGGAGACGGTTCAAAAAAATTAACACGAATGTTAAAGAGAAAGCTAGATTCGAAATAACACACAGAACGTTACTTTTAAACTAGTGAGGGTGGACATGAACACTTATACTATTTAGTTCGTCGTAATACTATGGGGTAATGAAATTAACATCAAACCCTACAAAAGAACCGTTTGGGCCGCTGCAGAGAGCATAGAATTTTTATAATGTCGGTTAATCCAAATCTTTTATTATTATCTTAAAAACTGTAAAAACTTTATTTCAAATACATTCTTCATATACTGTCAGTATGCACCTTTACTAACAAAATATTTTAACTCTTTTATTTAAAGCACACACACACCCTCACACCCACCGACCACCTACCGAATGTCCACTTTTTGAATACAAAAAACAAAAAAATCACATATGTTCAATATTATTTGTATAAATATGCACATTTCAATTATTCACAATTATTATTGAAGGATATAGTTGCAACAAGTGCAATGTGGCAGTTATATTTTTGCATAATTGCTACTCGATTTATGCAGCATGAGGGGGCGACACAACAACAGTAACAAAAAACATTTTTAACCATTTCGCTTTATTGTTTAACCAACTGTTGTTGGGTATTACGTTCGTACTGAAAGATTGTGGCAGCAATTTGCTGTACTGCTTCCCTCGCACCACCACATAAATGTTGAGTGTTTTTGTGCGTTGCACACGGTTTGAGGGAAACTTAAAAACTGCATGTGTGCATGTTTTTCTCCGTGTGCGTGGGTCTCCATATTCTGCACATTTTTTTACTATGGCTTTTATTACTGTTCCTTCCAGTTATTTATTATTTTTATTTCATCAACGCATGTTTTTCCTTTTTTTTTGCCGTATCAAGTCATTGCCTCTTCCCACGTTGCAATCCAGCGCTCCAATTGCGCTTCTCTACAATTTTTCATATCATGTTCATGCATTAATATTAAAAATTTTCCATTGCATTCAAATCACGTTTACGTTGTATTCTGCTGCTGTTGCTTGCTTTAACTGGCTTGTTTTCGTTTTCGTTATTGTTTTTGTATCGTTTCTTCTTCGTTTGCCATTAACACCTTAAGTTCGTTTTTCCGTTTGCCATTTATGAGAGAAATTAAGTGCGAACATATGGTACGTACACAATGGTTAGCTGGTGGGTATTATTTATTATATTTTGAAAATAAATAAAAAATATGTATGTATGCGTGTACGTAATCGATGGCATATGAAGTTTATAGTTGGGAGTTGTTGGTTGACGGTAGGTAGCTCATGTTGGGCCACGTGTAAGATAATGGTGGATTTTAGAAGGTCACTGACAAGGGCTTGAATATGACCACTATATAGGGGTCTCTAGAATGACAAACGAATTTCACTAGTTTGACAGTCCGCGAGCCGCAGTAGGCATGCTGCTTGCGTGAATTTTACCAAAGATAATACCAGCCGTGTTTATTGCAGCCTTCCCCATGATCACCTCCATTACGATGTCGAAGAAATCGAATAATAGCCTGTCGCCTTGCCCAGAGTCTCGCTAGTAGCAAATGGATTGGTAAGATTTTTGTCTATTTTCACTGAAGACTTCGTGTTGATCGTGTTGTCTTCCCGCAAAGTCGTATCAGCTTCGCAAGGATATCAAACTCAAAGTATCTGATAGAGCTGTATTAGATTGTCAAAAGCTGTTTTGTAATCGATACGCAGTTAGTAAGTTCCACTCTGCATAACATGGGTCTCTCTATGATATGTGGTTGTGTGAATATGGGGTCAGTTGTTGATGATCAGGTTGGTTGACACTGGCTTTAGTCTGTTACGTAGCACACTCTGCAGGACCTTTTAGCGATGTGTAAAAAGCTAATTCCGCGATATTGCTCTCCTTTCTTCGGTTTGGGTTACAGGTGGGCAATCTAAGCAGTCGTGATACCTACACCTGCGATGCCTTCCGGAACCATGTGTTACCATGTGTCTTTACTTTCTGGTAAAAATTTGGGGCTTCACCTCTATCCCAGTACATTAACAGGTCTATTCAGACGTGGTTACAATAGTCACAACGGTTACAATAGACAACTTTGGTTTCAAAATCAAAAAATCGGTATTCCGAATCCTTGTCACCGTGACAATAGTTACAAATATTGTTACCTGCCAGAAAGGAGGCAGAATCCCCGTAACAAGAATTGGTTACAAAATTGTAACAAATTTCTGGTGACAAATTTTTGTAACCAAATTATTAGAATAGGGCCGTAAGACGACAGCGGGATGTATGGACGATTTTTTTGCAGAAATTTAAAAATGCTCGACCGGAATATAGTGCCACTTGATGTAAATACTAACTTAGCTGGGACTTCTTTGCAATCCTATTGGATTAGATAGCGCACGTAGAAAAATATTATAAGCGCCTCGATCTTCCGCGTAACCTGGTCTTTATAACGGAGTTTTGGTTGCCCTCTTCTGCGCCATCCATCGAGTTGATTGTCGAAGACTTTTCGAACTGGAGCATTTTCTTCCATGCGTACACGATGACCTAGCCAATGCAACCGCTGAACCTTAATGCGTCTGACCATGTCAATGTCAGTGTACAGCTCGTGCAGCTGATGTTCATACGACGCCGATACCCTCTATTAACGATGATGGGCCCATATATATTATGGCCAGAATATACTGCCAGAACCGACAGTTAGAACCAGTAAATGGTATAGCTGGATATTTGTTGGTCGAGAGAGGGCTCTGTCATTAAATCGCTTGCTTAGTCCGTAGTAGCATTTAGTAGCAAGACGGATTCTTCTCCAGATTTCGAGGCTAAAATTATTTGTTTTGTTGATGGCAGAGCCTAGGTAGATAAATTATCGAAATTATAGTTGTCAACGTTTACGTAGTTTCCCAAACAAGTAGATTCTCAGTTCGTTGAAACTAATTACTTCGTTTTATCCTCATTCACCTATAGACCCAATTTTTCTGATTCCATCTGTTTACTTGAGAAGGATCGACACGTAACATCGACACGTACCATCTTTTCGTCGACTATAAATCTGCCTTCAACAGCCCGATACGTCAAAAATTACATGAAGCCATGGCTGAGTTTGGTATTCCAGCGAAGCTGATACGCCTTTGCGGAATGACGTTGACTAACACGAAGTCTTCAGTGTAGACTGGCTAGGAACTTTTTCGTGTAATTTTTGCGCATCGGGCTGTCGAAGGCAGCTTTATAGTCGAAAAGATGGTACGTGTCGATGTGTTTCTCTTGGGTCATTCTCAGGATTTGCCGAAGTGTGAATATCTGGCCCGTTGTTGATTTACCAGGTCTAAAGCCACACTGATAAGGCCCGATTAGGTTGGAAAACACTGGCTTTAGTCTTTCACATAGCACACTCGACATGATCTTATATGCGATGGGTAAAAGCTATATATAAGTAAAAGGCGATAGTTTGAACACACACTTGGATCACCTTTTGTCAGCACAGGACAAAGATTCCAATCATCGGGAATGCACTCGTTAAGCCAAACCGTGCGTAGGAGCTGGTGCATGCTCGTTATCAGCTCTACGCCACCGGCCTTGAAGAGCTCTGCCGTTTTTCCCATTACATCCCATGGAGGGATAGGAGAGAGCTTCTCGCAATCAATGAGCTGTGCGCTTTCTATTTTTTAGATACACTGATTGGGACCTACAGTTTTACACCGGTTCCGAACGGAATTGAGAAGCTTTTTCATGGCTAATTATACTTGATAGTGTCGCCGGCACTAAGCGAGGTGACCGTCGTCGAAAGAAATGTAAAGTGGTCTGACCGGGATTCGAACCCACGATCTAATGAATAACAGGCGCGCACGCTACCCATTACACCACCGACGGCACCTCATGCTTTATTATTTTTCAGCCGTAATATTGTTCTTCTTACCTCGGCTTCACTTGGTGGTTGGCAATCTAAGCCGTCGTCGACAACTGGCGTGATACCGTCACGTGCGCTGCCTTCTGGAACCAGCGGTTGCTTGAAGTATTCTCTCCATATATGCAGCACACTCTGCGCTTCTGTAACCAAATTTCCATCCTTGTCCTTACAGAAGGGAGCCCATTACCGTAGCCTTTTGCTTTTACTTTATGGTAACATTTTCGGGCCTCGCTCCTATCTCTGTATCGCTCTACCGTTCCTTCATCTGACGTTTCTTTTTCGCTTAAATAGCTCTCTCAACTGTTTTACTGTCTCCTTGTGCTGTTTCCTAAACAGCCCGAGTTACTATTGGCTGTAGCTTTGCCCTATAAGCAGCTGTAAGCGTAAGCGACAGTCTTCCAGATATGGCATTTACAAAAATTAAGTCCTACAGACGGAACCACGTGAAATCTGTTGTTCCTTCCAGACAAACAACTATATGCTGTCAAAATCGCAAGAATGCCAGTTGAATAGTTCATTAAAGCTTCAAAAAGCCACAATTTCATAGATGACTTCAACACTTGAAGTCGTGTTGTGTTGCACTGGCTAAGAATCCACCTTAAATCTATGTTTTTTTAGCAGAATTTTTCCAATTTTATACGTTTCTTATAAACTTATACATAAATATCGATTCTTTTGAAGATCACCAAATTAAAACTTAATTTCCCTTTACACCCCATGAATGAGGTGTGGGATAGCTTCTCGCGTTGTTGTGAATTAACACGCTTTCTATTTTTAGATTCACAACCAACGGCACTTACTTGTTTATCGACGAATGCGAACGTCACTGATTGAGAAGCTTTTACTGGACATGCCAGAGTTGTTGTCGCCAACATCGAGGGGCCGGCAATAAAAGAAAAATGTAGATAACTGGAGACAATAATCAAACTCGGGATCTCCAGCGTAAGCACTGACGGCAGTACAACATATTATTTAATGAAGTTAGTTATTCACTTTGCCCTAATGGCCATGATATCCAACATCATAATATTTGCAAAGTCTCCATGCAGAATCTATAACGATTTCACATCTTAATTATCAATGACAATCAAATCCCTTTTTCAAACATATCACAATTTGATTCATTTACGAAACAAGCGCCTGCTCTTATACAACACAACCATTTGTACCCGCCAGTTAATGGGAACAATGATAAAATAAATTTTCTCTGAATATTATTTACTATTGCCACAAATACTTAAGCGCAACCACTCAAAGCGAGAAACCAACCAAAAAGATAGGCCAGACCACAAAAAGTGAAAGTGAAAGGAACGAACAAACCAAAAAAAAAACAAACAAAAAACCAACACAGCACAGAAAATAATAACAATTTAAAATGCCATTAAAAAGGTTAAAAATTGAATGGGCATTAAGTGACTTTTGTGTAATAAAATACCATAAGGATTTAGTCCGGAGATTTGCCACTTATCTTTTCTGTTTAACATTAAACATTGTTTGCACTGCACTGCTGCTGCGATGATTGGGGGCGAGATTTTGTTTCAGCCCCAAATCACTTCATTTGTTGCCAACGAAACGAAATAATCACCATGGGTTGAATGTTGTTGTCCCCATACAATTCTATTGTTGGTTTGCGTTCCAGCTGTTCCTTCAGTGTCGCTAGTATTGTTTTTGTTGTGCTTAGGGTGTTAGTTGTTTTGGGATTTTAAAATAATTTTATAAAAATTACATTTTATTTCAAAATAAGTTGAGCTAGAGCACGCAGTGTATTCCATCCATTTTGTTTGGCTTCAGTGCCAAGAGATAAAAAAAAGAAGAGTGCTTCATTTCATGTTAATAAACGAACGGTTTGTTTCTAAAGAGGAAAACAATTATTTTGTGGTTGTTTTTGGTTCCTGTGGTGCTTTTGTTGTTTTTTTTCCTTCTGTATGTTGTGTGTTTGCTTTGTTTCTGCTTTTAGATTTTTGATCTAAATTGGGCTTAGGGTCGGGTAGATGATGTGCTTGGGCTAGGGAATGAATGGCTTTTAGAGCCCTTAAGCTAAATTTGTTTAAATTTATGTGCTACGTTTGAGCTTAAGGTGGCATTTTGAGTTAATTGTAGGGTTTTTGGGATACTTAGATGGTTATTATGATCTGAAGTAGGGATATTTTATTGTATTCGTGGTGGTAATCGTGGCATAGAAATATTGGGAATACTGGATTTGCAGCCATATAATTATCGAAGGCTCTGTTAGAGTTGTAATATATCAGATCGAAAATATTCCACTGAGAAGATAAGAAGACTATTGACAGTGTAGACTTTGTCAAGCAGTTGTAGGGGGAATTAGTCACGTTTTAAGCTCTTTTGTTTGACATAACATAAATACTATATGGTGGCGTATGATTATCATAAGTAATATTCCATGTAAATCATACACCACGGAGTACAACAGTTTTATTGTACCTGCTACAAAATTGACCCAGTTCAAAACCAATAATGAATGGAGAAGTGAAACTGTTGCTTAAGTAGGGAAAGTTTATATGAACAGATCAAAGGAATTGTAATTCTTAATTTTTTTTATATTTGTTTCAGCTAAATCGGACTAGTGGTTCTCGAGTTATGTCAAACTAAAGAGCCTATTCGATACTTTCTAACTTCAAATTGATATTAAATTATTAAGGCATGTTACTTGACAAAACGAATGATGCAGAACTTCTTCTTTTTGGGGCTACTTTCACGTGCAGTTCTCAGAATTGAGTCCCAAATCAATGAGTTGAAAAATGTTGTAGTGTCTTAGGTACTGATAAATTGGCCATAGAACGATATCACACATCACATATTATTAACCTTGTCCAAGTTTGAGCATTTGCAGTATGATCCTCGTATAATGAATTATTCTCTTTAATGTTGTTGCTTCAATAATGACGTTGTCCATGATTACGATCCCTATAATCCTTATGGTAATATGATAATACATATAACGTTTGTTGGCGTTGCAAATGCAATCGTTCATGTCCCCATATACGTACATACATCATACAAATGCAGACAGGCACATATACTATGGCATACATTCAATGTTGTTCACATCGTGTTATTCATTTCGCTGTGACCTTATGATATGGTTAATTCTCTTGTCATATGAAGTTTTGTTTTTTTTTTGAGGCTCTTTGCTTTCCATTTCGTTTAATATTAATCCATTGCTGAGTATATTTGTTGTTTATTGTTGTTCTTGTTAATGGAGTGTTTGGCGTTGCAGAACATAAATTTTATAATCAATTTAATAATAATGTGCATTTTTTGATATCATCATGAAGTTTGGGTAGGCCGCTTTAGCGCAGTTTGAATTTGAAATACAGTTAAGAAGTTTGTCGATACTATGACGTCGATATTAATGTTAATCCTTTACATTCAGGATGCAATATGATAATAGCTTATGTTTTAAAAATGTTAGCAAGAAAACCCTTTAGGATTGATAAAAAGTTTTCCTGCCCTGTACAACAGACTACGACATTAAATTTGTTCTGGGAGACTTTCATGCAAAACTAGGAAGAGAAGATGTTCTTGGTCCAGGAATCGGTAAATTCAGCCTACATACCGACGCGTCACACAACGGTTTTAGGCTGGTTAGCTTTGCAGCGGGAGGAAACATCATTCCAGCACAAGGGTATCACAAGGCAACTTGGCTATCCTCCGATCAAAACATCAAAAATCAAATTGATCATGTGGTAATTGATGGCAGGCATGCATCTAGTTTCATGGACGCGTTTGTGATCCGTGGTGCTAATATTGGCTCGGATCATTACCTCGTTGCAGCCAAGATGCGCACAAGATTGAGCAGAGCTAAAAACGAATGTAACCAAACACAAAGATACAGGACATCGCAAAGCTGCAAACCCCAGAGATAGATACTGCCTACTCCAGCCAGCTCTTCCAACTACTACGACACAATGCCTCTACATTCTGACGTTCCCGATACACAGTGGCAGCATATTGCGCATTCCATGGCAACCGCCGCAAGAACCGTGCTCGGATATGAAAAACGGCGCTCAGACGAATTCTGGTACGATGAAGAATGTCGCATAGCGTCTAAGAAAAGGATGCTTCTTTAAGGGCAACGTTATAGCAAATTGTAACCTGGGCTGTTAGGGAAAGGCACAAGGAGACAATAAGACAGGCGAGACAGCTATTTTAGCGAAAAAAAGTCAGATAAAGGAACGGGAGAACGAGGATATAAAGCAATACAGGGATAGAGGTGAGACCCGAAAATTTTACCAGTAAGTAAAAGCAAAGGCTGATAACGAGTATGCACCAGCTCCTACGCACGATTTGGCTTAACAAGTGCCTGCTCGATGATTGGAATATAAGCGTATTATGACTTGTGCTGAAAAAAGGTGGTCCAAGTGTGTGTTACAACTACGCAGGATCAGCCTTTTACCCATCGCATATAATGTCCTGTCGAGTGTGCCAGTGTGAAAAACTAAAGTCAGTGTTATTCAACCTGATTCGGCAAATCCTGAAAAACACGCAGAAGAGACAGATCGAAACATACCATAATTTCGTCGACTATAAAGCTGCCTTCGACAGCCCGATACGACAAACATTACCCGAAGTGTGGCTAAGTTTGGTATTCCAGCGTAATGACGCTGACTGATACGAAGTTTTCAGTGAAGACTGGCAAGAACCTAACGGGACCATTCTATACCAGACTAGGCCTAAAACAAGACGACGGCCTCGTGTGACCTCTTCAATATAGTGATGGAGATTATAATAAGAAAAGCTGCAGTAAGCACGAGTGATATGATATACAACGAATGCCACATGCTATTCACGTACGCTGATGACGAAGACATCATAGGTCGAAAACTGTGACTGCAGCCTTCTCAAGTATAAAGAAGAAATCAGCAAAAAATGGGTCTAACGGTACACGAGGACAAAACTAAGTTATTAGTTTCAACGGATAAGGAATATCCACGTTTGGGAAACTGCGTAAATGTTGAATAATAATTTCGAGATGGTTGATAGTTTTATCTGAATAGGCTCCGCCACACAGTAGCCGATTTGGGTCGAAAAAACGCGCATGGGGTATTGGTGGCCCCCAAAAAGCTTTGGCGGCATCTTGTCTTATCAAAACCCAGGGATCCTTGACCAAGTTTGGACGTCAATACGGAGACATTATCTAATAATCTATATGGCCAATTCCACGGCAAAAATTTCAATACAGATTAAAGGTTCGGAGAATTTTTTCATGCACTTTTTCGTGTATTTGGCGAACTTTGAGCCAAAAATCCATAGTATTGAATTTCTGATCTTTTAAAAGCCATCAAATTCAATTCAATCAGAAAATGTTACGGAAAATTCCATAAAAATTGATTTATGTTATTGGCATGATCCTGAATATTTTTGTAAGGGTATTTTTTGATTGAATATCATCATATTTGCAAAGAGGTAAACCCCATGCTACTGGAATGAAAAACGCAATCCTTTTGAAAAGCGCCTCAATCGAAAGAAACTAACTGTTTTCTTTGTGAAACATTATTTTACTTCCGAAATTAAGAATATTCATATGTACACTATGTTCATTTGAGGAATTTCTGTATAGTCATCCATGGTGGAGGTAAGGGAAATCTCTCTCATAAAAATTCTCAGAATTCATCCTCAACAATATCCATATTTACCTCATTCCCATTTCCTAACTCATGTGTTGCCTGTTTGACTAAATTCTGTAGCTCATCAGGTAGATCTTGGTTCGTAGATTTCCAGTCAATCGCTCTCAAACTACAAATGTATGGATCGGAAGTGTTAAGGAATCTCAGCCATATATATTCCAAATTTTGTTTTCTAGACATGTGCTTCGCGTAGTTTGTCCGAAAATTCTTAAAATCGTTGTTCCTGTGCTCAAGAGCTTCTTCCGATAACACAATGCAACAAATTTTTGATCCCGGCTTCTAAATAGTTGATCCTTATGTAAAATTTCATGTTGAATTCAAATCTGCTCTCAGATATTTGGAAAGTAGAACAGTTTTTGAGATATGGTCAAATTTCCATTTTTAGTGTTTCGAAAAAAGGTAGGTCTACTAAAATGACATTTTCTCTGGTTTTTGTTCACCGATGTCACCGAACTGTGACGAAAATAAAAGATAATAAAATTATTTCTTAAAAAAACAATAGTTGTTTAAAATCTAATCACAAATGACGAAGTTATGGCACTTCAAAGTTGGATTTTTGTTAAAATTTTGATGATTTTTCAAGTTTTCGCTGCCTTTAATTAAGTATGTTTCCGTGTTTCCGTAAAAATTGCTCCGGTTTCAAACTATTGCATGATAGAATAATATGTTACAAAAATTGTTTGCCCTTGGTCATCAAAATCGGATAAAAAATACTTCCGCATTTGCAGCATTTGGGGAAATAACCCAATTTTTTTTTTAAATATTCCTATGTAATTTATTTAACAAAAAAAGTAGAGTTATTTTTCGGAAAGCAAGCAAAACAACAATTACTGCTACTCTCAAGAAGAGGTATGTGTACTTAATTGTGAATGTAGCGTTTATTTTTCAACCGATTTTGATGACCAAGGGCAACAAATTTTTGTAACATATTATTCTTTCATGTAATGGTCAGAAACTGGAGCAAATTTTACGGAAACACGGAAAAAAACTTAATTAAAGGCAGCGAAAACTTGAAAAATCATTAAAATTTTTACAAAAATCTAACTTTAAAGTGCCATAACTTCGTCATTTATGATAGGATTTTAATCAGCTATCGTTTTTTTAATAAATAATTTTATTATATTTTATTTTTGTTACATTTGAGTAAAATCGGTGAATTGTTGCCAGAGAAAATGGCATTTTAGTAGACCTACCTTTTCTCAAAACACTAAAAATGGAAATAGGACCATATCTCAAAAACTGTTCTACTTTCCACATATCTGAGAGCAGATTTGAATTCAGCGTGGAATTTTACATTAAAATATATTATTAAATGTCCGGGATACAGAAACTTTTGAAATTTTGTGACATAGTGTAATTGGCCTAAACATGGAAAAAATATGAGTAATGTAAGAACTTGACAAAATATTTAAAGGTAGTGGTGCTTTACCTAGAGGCAAAATCGCAAAATTAATGATATCCGCTCCGTGTAGCAACACTTTATGCATGGTGGATGACATACTCCACCAACCATATTTTTCTACGATTTGTTTGGTCTGTGTTCAACCTGTGTTCAGTCCGGAAATCTTTGATATCTTCAAAAGTTGCAACTTGTTGCAACCAGAAGAAGTGACAAAATGTAACCAAAGGATCTACCTTTAAGGTGAAGTTAGTTTCAGAGTGTTCCGAGATGTTCCAAAAAAGTGACACATGTTTGAAAATAGTCAAACATGATTTTTCAGTCTTCGACGAATACTTTCGGTGATTTTTGGGTTACAAAATAAAAATCGACCCTACAAACAGTGGAATTATCTTTGAGGAATGTTTTAAGAAGTAAAAATACAATCTAGAAGATCGAAAGTGACCATTGATCGAAGTATTGTATTTAACCCTTTCGGGTTGGTGTGGTTCACCGAATTTACGCCGAAAAAAGCTTCCCTAAAACATTCGACCGCGAATTATGGGTTAGTATTTAGCTATGGGGGTGCAAAAATTTGGTTTTGGACTTCCTTAGACTATCCAGGAAAGGTAGACATAGTTAGAAAAAGGTTTCTGGAAATTCCAAAAATTACTCTAATGCGCGCCTTTTTGAATGTAATCGACCACAGTGCACCATCAACAAAACAAATAATGTCGCCCTCGAAATCCAGAGAAGAATCCTGCTTGCTTATAAATATTACTAAGGACTAACCAAGAGATTCAATGACATTGCCCTTTCTCGACGAACACAAATTCAGCTATACCAGATACTGATTATACCTGTCTTGATATATGGTTCAGAATTCTGGGCTATGAAACAAGTGTATGAATCGGCTCAGGCAGTATTCGAGAGAAAAATACTTCATAAAATATATGACCCATCATCGTTAACGGAAAATATCGACGTCGAATGAATCATGAGCTGTACGAGTTGTACACTGACATCGACGTGCTCAGTCGCATTAGGTTGCAGCTGATGCGTTGGCTAGGTCATGTTGTACGTATGGAAGAACTTGATAGACGACGCAAAAGAGGGAGACCAAAACTCCATTAGAAAGAACAGGTTACTGAGAACCTTACAGAACTTGGTGTGACTAGCTGGAGAAGAAGCGCAGAAGATCAAAGCGCTTATACTATGTTTCCACGTGCGGTATATAATACAATAGGATTGCAAAGAAGTGCCAGCTAAGTAAGAAAGTAAGTTGTGTCATTCCCACTGTCCCGAATCGACTGCGCACATTAATATGCACATGATATCAAACAACATTATAATATTTTCCCCATCACACTACTTCACTAATTGTCTCTATTAAAATCCAAGTTGTATAAGTAACTAAACGTAACGTTTGTCATGTCTCATACATAGTTCGTTTTATCTTCAACTTAGTTTACAAAATCATTATTTATGATCTCGCTGTCACCTTTAAAGTCCCAACTGAATACTTTTCGATATCTAGACCAAAAAACCACAATAATGCGTAATGCTGTACAGATAAGTAAGGTCTACTTTACATTGTTTAACAACAACATTTTTGGGATATTTTTTTTTTTTGCAATTTACCCTAAATTCGTTTTTTATTTGGTTCGTTTGCCCTCCTTCCTCCTACACACTTCTTGTTATCATCAGCCGTTAATGTAACTTTGTGGCTCTTAGTGGTTACTCATGACTTTGAACTATAACGGGGGAAAAAATCAACAAGACACCACAAAATAAAAGGGTTTAGTATTCGTTTTTTTTTGTCTTTTTCGTAAATTTCTTCTCTTTTCCCTGTCCTTTTGTAGAACATTTAAAATATATGAAGTTTTAATAGGCGATTAACTAAAGAAACCATTTATACGCCTGCTCTTATCATGATAAATTGCAGTGTAAATTCCCAAAACCCTAGAGCTCACCCATTAACAGCAATTTAATAGACCTCAATACAAAAGATCCCATGTAATTGGGATGAAATTTGAAGAAATCACAAATTAATTCCTTTGCAGCAAAATACCATGTATTATCAACGAAATCTGGTATTAAATTGAAATAAATCTCTGAGGCTTTAGAGCCGAAAACAAATTAAAAACTTAAATGCATTTTAGAGAAAATGAAAAAAAAAGAAAAATATCTTTGGACTTAATTTCAAACCATAAAAAGTGTGAGTAATGATTTATCTTTGTTGTTGGGCTACGCTCACACAAACACACACACACATTTATATGGATTAATATGAACACAAGATGACACTTAAACTATTTCACAATTTCATTTGTCTCTTCGTCCATCCGTTCGTCTATTACGTTGTGTGTGTGTGTGTATCACATCACAAGATATCTGTGATTTCAATGCAAAAGTTGTTACAGTTCACTTGGGTGAATGTCAGTCAGTTAGTTGAGTGCTGCAATGCGTTGAGTATGACAAATTTCTTCAAATAAAATTAAAACTATTTTGATAAGAATAAAAGAGTTTTTTATGCAAATTTTAAATTATGAAATTTAAATTCTCCATTAGATATCTTTCTCTATAGTGTCTACGTGTGGGTCTCTGTGTGTGTGTGTGTATGGATAAATAGTTGGAAATGACAAATGATTGTGGAAAGTTTTGAGAATTGTTGGATATCTAAGAGAACCCAGTAAAAGTTGTACGCTCAATTACTTTCACGTGGTTCATCCAATGAAGTGTTGGTTTCCGCCCATAGAGATTATTGCCGAAAACTTTTCGAGTTGAAGCATTTTTATTCATTCGTACAACGTGTCCAAGTCAGCGCATTCGGTGTATTTGTACGCGGTTGTCTACGTCAATGTGGTTATACAGCTTACGACGACGGTATTCGCCGACGGTACTCGCCATGAGGGGTTCAAATATTTTGCAAAGTATTTTCCTCTCAAAGACTCCTAGAATAGATTGATCCGGATTGATTAGGATCAGTGTCTGGTAGAGTTATATCTTTCATCGTAAAAAGGGAGCTTTAAAACACTGTGATAGTTTTTGGCAAAAACTATAGAAGACAAGGCCGGAGAGGGCGGTTTCACCCTAATTCGGGTACGAGGAACTGCATAATTAGTTTATTGATTTACAATGCCGGATTCATACGATTTTTTTTTGTTTTTTCTAAAAGAGTATTTTTTTCATATTGTTAAACGTTCACGCATCGTCCTAAAAGAGGTTTTGTCCTACTTTATAACCATATACATTTTAGCATCATGAACATTTTATTAAAGATGGTGACGGTCGTGTTTACTGCCGTCTGCCGCATGAGCATCTCCATTATGATGTTAAAGAGAACGAATGACAGACTATCGACTTATGTAAAGCCTCCCTTGGTACAGAATGGCTCTGTCAGATTTTTGTCTATTTTTATTGAAGACTTCCTATCGGTCATTGTCAGCCCGCAAAGTCGTATCAGCTTAGCGAGGATACCAATCATGGCATCTAATAGTGTCTGCCATACCGGACTATCGAATGCACCGGACTATGGTAAGTTTCGAGGATTTGTCGTAGTCTGAATATCTGGTCGGTTGTGGATTTACTAGGCCTTAAGCCACACTGATAAGGTCCAACCAGGTTCTTTAAGATAGGCTTGAGTCTTTCATAAAACACTCGCGGTAGGACCTAGCATGCGATGCGTAATAGGCTTATCCCGCGATGCTAGGTGCACACTTGTCCATAGAACACTCAGGACAAATAACACTCACATTCCAATTATCGGGCCTACATTCATTGAGCCAACTCATTTTTATGATTTGCTGCAGACATGCCATACAATGCTGACGCCAGTCCATCTGATCTCGTTTTGACTAGATGTTTGGCCATTTCAAAACTTTTGCTTTTTGCCTTTTGGCTGAAATTTCGGGAGTCACCTCTATCCCAGTAGTTTTCGATATCCTGGCTCTCTCTTTTCTTACATATCGCCTGAAGATGCGTTTCATCTCCCTCCTCTTCCCCTTATAGCGTAACGTCACCGCACATGTTATCATTGGCTGCAGTTTTGCTTTGTATGAGGCATCTATTCATTCGGTTAATCCACTACATACCTCATCAAAACAGGGCATAGCTGAGCCTAGTCCAGCTGCTACGGCAGTGGTTATAAAATATGCAATATGCTGCTACTGTGTGTTGAGAACATCAGAACTTGGAGGGTTCGTTTGAAGTAATTGAGACAGATGCTTGGAGCAGGCATTGGCTTTTTCGGTGGTATGCAGCATTGCTATGTCTAGCTTAGCGTTTGATTACGAGCGTTTTTAACACTACCTTTTCGCGTCAAGGTACGCAACTGGGTGGTGATCCGAGTCAATATTTGCAGCGCGCATCACACGCACATCCATAAAGCTTGAGGCATGCCGTCCATCGATAATCACGTGATCAATCTGGTCTGTGTCTTTTGATAAGGGATATTGTTCCACTGATTCCACTTACTATTATGTTTCTTGTTGATGCAAAGCTAACAAGTCAGAATCCGTTATCGGAGATTTTCTGTGTAGACTTTTTTCCGACTGTTAAACCAAAAGCATCTTCTCTTCCTATTTTTGCATTAAAATCTTCCAGGACAATTTTAATGTCATGACCAGGGCAGCGGTCATATACTTCCTCCAGGCGCTCATAGAATGCATCTTTAATGTCCTCGTCTTTGTCTTCCGTCGGGGCGTGCACACAAATCATCGTAATGTAAAAATATTTCGCCTTGATGAGAATGGTTAACCTCGAGACCAGATGTCGAAGTCTCTTGCCGACTATGAATCCACATCCAAACTCGTGTCTTGCTGCATGGCAGCTGTAAAAGAGTTCTTTCGTCGTGTGCATCCCTGTTCTATCCATTTCATTTCCTGTATGCCTTATATTTGTCGAGGTCATCCGCCAATTGGATAGAGGCAATTGCTGCTGAGATGCCGGACATTCAAGATGCAAATACTTAAATCATGGTTCTTATAAAGTTTGCGGAGGTCGTCATTTGGGGGTTCCTGTTTTTTTGTCTCTTCGTGTTTTTATAATAGTGTTTTTATTTTAGGAAAGTGGCTTATTAGGCCGCTTATTAGCCAGCGCATTCGCTCTATATGACCTCGCTTTATAATGTCAATGTCGTTATACAACTCATGGTTCGACGATGGTTCTCGCCGTTTACGATGATGGATCATTATATTATGCGAATTCCATAATGAGGATTTGTCCTAAATTTTAAATAGACCCACTTGTGCAGACTGCTTCTCAATGCTTGGAAAGGCTGCAGTATCATCACGCAATCCTCGGCCAATGATATTTATATTATGGATATACGCTAGCTGCATGTTACTTTCATTAAATATGGTAGGTACTATTCGTCTTTACTGCAGTCTGCCGCCATATAGACCATATTTAATTCAGCGTCAAATTTTCATAAGCGTACATCCATCCTAAATATCGCTGAATTCAGTGTACTTAGAAGTAAAACTATGAAGGTATATTTGGTATTTTGGTTAAGGGGCGTGTCAAAGGTTTCGGATTTTTGAGGGTTTGTCTACTATTACAAGGCAATTAAACTGACCAAATTCTAATATACTCCAGTTGTCCGTTTGAAAGTAATGGAAAAATATAAATTTTTTTTAAAATAGGTAATTTTGTGTGGGAGGACCAGAAGGAGTCAGTCGATGTAGTCCATATTCATTCTACAGTAAAATTTTCATAAGCGTATATCTTAAGCAAAATACGACTGAATTCAGTGAGTTAGAAAAAATGAACTATGAGGGTGAATTCGGACATTTGTATGGAAGGTACTAGAAGGGCGTAGCAAAGGTTTCGGTTTTTTTAGGGTTTATCTTTCATTGCAAGATTATTAAATGTACCAAATTAAAATATCTCTTTCTTGTCCGTTTGAATGTTATGAAAGAAATATTAGTTTTCCAAAGAAGCGTACATCTATCCCAAACATGGCTTAATTCAGTGTACTTAGAAATAAGATACGTATGTAAAACTCCGAGGCTGTGTTTGGTCATTTGTTTGGGAGGTACCATAAAGGGCGTGGCTTTCGGATTTTTGAAAGTTTGTCTACTATTACAAGGTAATTAGACTGACCAAATTCTAGTATCCTCCAATTGTTCGTTTGAGAGTTATGGAAGATATATTTATTATTCAAAATAGGTAATTTGGTACGAGAGGAACCAGAAGGTTTGGATATTCTGCCCATTTCCAATCCCATTACATCATTAATAGTGATAAATTTTCATACGGATCAGTTAAGATTTACTCGAGTTATCGTGCCCAACATCCAACCTGCCAGTCAGACAGACGGACTTAGCTCAATCGTCTAAAAATGTTGTGAAACGAATTTTGTCTTAAGATACTTGGAGTCTAAGTTGTCTCCTTCAATGCGTTACAGTTTTTCTCGTATGAAATGATATATATCATCATTTCTAAGGGTGATGGTATAAAAATCACTTGTTGAGGCGGTTTACTTGCCAACGTTACCGTGAATGGTGAACAAAAACTTAATTTCCCTTTAACATACATCCCATGAATGAGGTATGGGATAACTTTTCGCGTTGTTGTGAATTAACACGCTTTCTATTGTAGATTCATAACAAACGGCACCTTCTTGTATATCGACGAATGCGAACGACACTGTTGGGGAGGCATTTACTAGATATGCCGATTGACTTGACACTATACAGCGAAGTTGCTGTCTACAGCATTGAGGGGGCCGGCAGTGAAAGAAAAATGACTAGAGCCGGGAATCGAACCATGGACCCCTCGCATGGTAGTCGCGTGTTCTAACCACTATGCCACGGCCGTAGTGAATGGTAAACGCTACAGGAAAATGATTCGTGATTTTGGAGAAGAAATAGTTCCAACTAAACGGTGCAACATGCCATACTCGCGAAATTCTTGCCTTTTTTTGAGCCAAACATTTGTTGACCGAATAGTCTCAAGGAATGGACCAGCGAATTGACTACCTCTTTCGTTGGTTTTGATACCTTTAGACAACTTTTTGTGGGGGGTACGTGAGATCTCTGGCTCATGCTAATAAACCAGCAACGATTGATGATTGATTGACTCGACGCATTATTGACGAAATAAGACCGGGAATAAAATTAGAAATGTGTGGTCGAAAAATAGGGGTTTTGACACCAAAAACCTGCTTGAAACACATACCGCCATGTAGAGACTTGAAACATGCCCAATTTTTTTCCTAATGTTTTTGTATTTGAGATAAGGTACAATGTTTTTGAGCCCCTATACAAAGATTTTTTGTAATTGGGGCTCAGAAAGTAAAGATGCCTTATCGTTGAATATGACTTCTTTCAAAAACTCAGACATTCACTTTACTTTGCCCTGCTCAAACACTTTGCTGGTTTAGCACATCGATGCACATATATACATGCCTTTAATACATCTATATTTGCTTCTAATTTTATATAAATATATGTCTCTATACATACACACACATATGTGTATACACTTAAAATGTTTCAAATAGTATTTGCATATGTTGACATTTAATTATAACAAAATTTTAATGAAATTTTCACTTTAGAAGGTATGAAAGTAGTATGTTAGTTAGTATTATAATTCTGTCACACATCGTCTCCTGCATGTCCTTTGAGCCAAATTATCTTTATCAAACAGGGATATGAACATTTTTAATTGAATATTTATGTAAGAACATCAACTTAACAATTATTTCAAGTAACTTATTTTATACTTAAGTAGTTACGTATATGTATGTTAGGTATTTGCAATGTAATCATAATATATCATGTTGATCAAATTCTTGTCGATAGGCATACAAAGATAAATGAGCCATTAGTTTGTTCTTAAGATTGTGACATTTGATAGAAAACAAAACTTAAATTGGGGTTGGTTGATACAATGACCAAATAGGTATTTGATGTTTATTGAAAGCTCATGTAAATATAACATTGTTGGGTGTTAACATGTATATTTGGGTAATATATGAGATGTTGTTTTTCAATTGAAATACTGTCAAAAAATTTAACATCAATAATGTTATTGTGTAATCAAACTAATAAATTTATAATAGTATGAGGCAGAATGGCTAGGCTACCTCTTGCGACTATAATTAAACCTTTAAATATTCTTTTGGCGGCGATCATTTATTTGTGTCTGAAAGTACTTAAAGTGGTCAAAATAATATAGAGCTGCGAGTAATAATGAGGAGTAACAGTCGCATGTAGTAAGAACACGCTTCTATTAAAGACTATGGCATAGAGGTTAGAACACGCGACTATCACGCGACTGCCATCCTTGGGTCGAATCTAGGCTTCAGTCACCTACATTTTTCTTTCGTTGCCTGTCCCGTCAATCTGCATGTCTCGGAAAAGCTTCTCAATTAGTGACCTTCGCATTCGTCGATAAACTAGTAGGTGTAGTTTGTAAAGGAATGATGTCTACGCCACGCGAGTAGCATGTGGCTTTTGTTGAATATCGTGCCACTCGGGTTTACTTCAGCTTTCCACATTATCATCTTCATCACTATGTTGAAGAGGTCATACGATAGGCCGTCGCCTTGTTTTGGGCCTCGTCTACGGTAGAATGGCTCCGTAAGGTCCTTGGCAATCGTCACTGAAGACTTCGTGTAAGTCAGCGTCATTCCGCAAAGGCGTATCAGCTTCGCTGGAATACCAAACTCAGCCTTGTCTTCGAGTAATTTCTGCCGTATCGGGCTGTCGAAGGCAGCTTTTTAGTCGACGAAAAGATGGTACGAGTCGATCTGTTTCTATTGGGTATTTTCTAGAACGTGCCGTGATATCTGGTCAGTAGGTCTAAAGCCACTCTTTTAAGACCCAATCAGGTTGGGTAACACTGGCTTTAGTCTTTCACATAGCACACTCGACAGGACCTTATATGCGATGGGTAAAAGGTCGATCTTGCGGAAGGTGGAGCAAGGCTCACCTTTTTTCAGCAAAGTACATAATACGCTTAGGTTCCAATCGTCGGGCATGCACTCATTAGGCCAACCATGCGTAGGAGCTAGTGCATGCTCGTTATCAGCTCCTCGCCACCGGACTTGAAAAGCTCTGCAGGAAGTCCGTCGGGACCGACTGCTTCGTTATTTTTCAGCCGCGATATTGCTTTTCTAACCTCGGCTTGACTTGGTGATGGGCAATCTAAGCCGTCGTCATGCGCTGCCTTCTGGAACCAGTTGCTGGAAACGTTGTCTCCATATATGTAGCACACTCTGTGTAACTGTAACCAGATTTCCATCGTTGTCCTTACAGGAGGAAGCCGATTACCGCAGGCTTTTCCATTTGGTAAAATTTTTCGACCTCACCACTATTCCTGTATCGCTCTATATCCTCGTTCTTTCATGTGACGTTTTTTTTCGCTTAAATAGCTGTCTCGCCTATTTTACTGTCTCCTTGTGCCGTTCCCTAACAGGTTCCCTAACAGGGTTAAAATTGGCTGTAGCGTGGCTCTATAAGCAGCATCCTGTTCCTCAGACGCTATGCGACATACTTCATCGTAGTGGGATTCGTCTTAGCGCTGTTTTTCATATCCCAGCACGGTTTTTGCGGTGGTTGCCATGAAAAGCGGAATATGCTGCCACTATGTTTTGGGAACGTCAGAAGTAGAGGCATTGTGCCGTAGTAGTTGGGAGAGCTGGCTGGAGTAGACAGTATCTATCTCTGGGGTTTGCTGCTTTGCGATGTCCAGCTTTCTTTGTGTTTGGTTACGTGCGTTTTTCGCTCTGCTCAATCTTGTGCGAACCTTGGCTGCAACCAGGTAATGATCCGAGCCAATATTAGCACCACGGATCACACGCACGTCCATGACACTAGATGCATGCCTGCCATCAATTACCACATGATCAATTTGATTTTTGGTGTTTTGATCGGGAGATAGCCAAGTTGCATTGTGGATATCTTTGTGCTGGAATCTGGTTCCACTAACTACCATGTTCCTTCCCGCTGCGAAGCTAACCAGCCTTAACCCGTTGTCTGACGTGTCGGTATGCAGGCTGAATTTACCGATCGATGTACCAATGACATCTTTCCTTAAATTTTTGCATGTCGTGGCCAGTGCAGCGGTCGCAGGCGCTCGTTAAATGCATCTTTAATCTCATCGTCTTTATCTTCCGTTGAGGCATAAGCACAAATCAGCGTGATGTGGAAATATTTCGCCTTGGTGCGGATTGCGGTTATTCGATCACTAACAAGATTGAATCGCGAGACAAGATGTCTGAGTCTCTCGCCAACTACAAATACACATCCAAATTCGTGCTTTTCGTCATGGCAGCTGTAATAGATGTCGCAATTTTTAAGTAGCGAGCATCCTTGTCCTGTCCATCTCATCTACTGGTTGGCCTTATATTTTTTTAGGACATCCGCCAGTCGGATAGTGACACCTTTTCTATAAAGAGTCCGTACGTTCCAGGTGCATATCCTTAAATCATGGTTCTTATTTCGTGTGCGGGGGTCGTCGACATTTGAGGGGGTTCCGTTAGTTACTTTTTCTTTGTCGTGTTTTCATAAAATTGTGTAAAAATAAAAACTGAAGGGTGTTAACCACTCAAATGTGAGAAGCTCTCCCATATCCCATTCATGGAATGTAAGGTTTAACTAACATATCGACTTTCATCCAACGATTATAATAAGGTCATCTCATCTCAGGCACTGAATTAAATTCTAAGTTTGTAGGTTAATGTTAATTCTCATGCAATTTAGCTATTGTTTATAATATTCTGACATAATGTTTCCTGTCATTTATTTCCGGTCAGTTGCTTATTTTCAAACCAATTCCTATTCTTATTAAACTCATTTTATATTTACTCAATTCGTAACCATTCGTATGAATAAAGTTTAAATTTATGACGTAAAAGCTATTACATATACTTTTAATAACCTTCCTCCTATACATATTTAGCCCATATATTTGATTAGTAAATAAACTTTTCATTTTATATCATTTTGGCGCACTGCAACACGCAAACACACACACACACTTGCCTACTCTCACAGACGCAATGTTTACTGGCCCTTCGTTGGTGTTTTTGAAATATTTGCCAATGTAATAGATATGTAAATATTACAAAGAAATTTCCGCTGCAAAAATCCATTAGCGAGCAAATATAAACGAATAGTTAACTAAGCCAAATAAAGAAATTTGCGAGTATAGAGCAAAAAGTTTCTTTTTTCTCCTCTGCCCGAACAAATTCGTTATTTTTTTTTCTTCTTCTAAATTTAATGTAAATTAAATCAGAGGCAGCATCGGAAGCAGCGGCATCAGTACAAAAAGTTGTTACAAGATCCTTTGTCAATAAAAAGAAAAAAAAATACGAAGTTTTACAAAAAGAACTACGAACAACAACAGTGCCACATAGGAGTTGGAAGCTTGAGCACACAGATAAATACCACCATATCCCTTATGTTCAATACTAATACCAATAAAAGGTACACTTGCTCACAAACACTGCTAAACACACACTCGCACACACTCGCAACAGTCATGTGCAGAGATCACAAAACACGAGTAAATAAAACCCAATTGGAAATGAAGATGGAAATGAAATCAAACGAAAAGAGAAATTGAATCAAAAAATACAAACTTTTCAATTTGTATAGGATTTTTTTTTCGTATGTTGTGTTGTCCTCAAACTGTTTGGTGTTGCTGCTGCTGCCCAATGTGCACAAATGCGGACGCGGATCCGAAACTGATCAGTATCGGATCCGACAAAACGGAATCCGCGCAGTCGGATCCGAAACTGATCAGTTCCGGATCCGACAAAACGGAATCCGCGCTGTCGGATCCGAAACTGATCAGATCCGGATCCGACAAAACGGAATCCGCGCAGTCGGATCCGAAACTGATCAGTTCCTGATCCGACAAAACGGAATCCGCGCGGTCGGATCCGAAACTGATCAGATCCGGATCCGACAAAACGGAATCCGCGCAGTCGGATCCGAAACTGATCAGATCCGGATCCGACAAAACGGAATCCGTGAAATCATAATTATAGTAAAGATTCTCAAACTTGGTTGAAAATGCATTCATATTATTTTTTTTTATTGTAGGAAGTGTTTTCCTATTTTAATTTTAAAAATCTTGGTTATGTTATGTCATGTTTTTTTTGTGAAATTTTTTTAATTGTGTCAATTTTGAACACTTTTTCATTACATGATTTCCGTTTTTGTGCGCCATGCGGATCAGTATCGGATCCGATCCTGATCCGATTCTACGGACATTTTATCCGAATTGGATTCCGGATCGGATCCGATCCGGATCCGATTTCGTTTGAAATTCCTTTTTTAAATCGGATCCGTTTTTCATCCGCATTTGAGTCCGATCCGGATCCGGATCGGAATCCGTTTCGGATCCGGATCGGAAATCAGTTTCGGATCCGAATCGGATTCCGATCCGGATCCGGATCGGACTCAAATGCGGATAAAAAACGGATCCGATTTAAAAAAGGAATTTCAAACGAAATCGGATCCGGATCGGATCCGATCCGGAATCCGATTCGGATAAAATGTCCGTAGAATCGGATCAGGATCGGATCCGATACTGATCCGCATGGCACACTGGGTGCTTACATTTTGCTGTGCATGACTGTGTGCGTGCTTGAGAGTATGAGTGGGGAGAGAAGTAAGATGTTACACAATTACATTCAAACGTTTGTATTCGGACGATTGCTACTCATATAAACATTTCGGGATATTAAAAGTGTGTTTAAAGTAAAAGCTTTTAAGATTTGTATTAGCAGTAGCAACAATAACATTCACCAGCATCACTAACAGTCAGAGTTTTAGAAGCAAATGCTGAATGTAGTAGCGGCAACAGTACCAACACAACTGGAAGCAGTTTAGAAAAAAATGTAGTGGCCATGAGCCAACAGAAGAATTGAGTCATATATGAGGGTCGGTTGAAATGTTAAGGAGGATATAATTGAAAAGTGATGTATGACATTCATACGACGGGCGGAAGAGGCAACAACTAATATTTATTTTCAAATAGCTGCTGTATTGACTAGCAGCTGCTTTGGACGTTTTGTCTGTTACTCAAAGAAAATAATATTTTTGTATGCATTTTTTAGCTAGCTAAGCATACAAATCATCGGAAGTCTATAGTGGTATCAAATGTGTCATATTACTTGCGGCTTTTCTGAAGAAAAGTCATGTTGCTAATTCGGAAAATCAATATGAGCTTTCCTTTATTTACAGTTTTGAGCAATGTCTTTAAAATAATAAAAAAACAATAGAAAAACATAATTACCTTTTCTGTGTTGACTGAAATAATCCTTGTTGATTTTAGTTACGTAAATCTGAAAATAAAAAAAGGAATATTTTTTTGTTTAATCCTTTCTCTTTGAAACTATAACTTGTTTAATGTAACATTATATAAAATGGTTGATTTTGTTATAATTAACTTCTCAGCCTAGGTGTAGCTTAGTTTTATAAAATTATCAACATACAAAATTAAGAAACGTAAACACATCTCTCGTTCTACTGCTGCAATAGCACAAACTTAAACAAAATTGTTTGATATAGTGGATGTATTTCTCGACACAAATTTAAATTTTGAATTGCACGTGAAGGCTCGTTCTTTGTTTGTTGGCTTAGAAAGTTGTATAGTTTGAATATGTTTCTTCCTACTGCTATTTAAAATCGTGTTGTACATGCACTAATTATATACCTCTTCTCGATATGGTCTAGAGGTTTTATAAGATCATTTGGGCTATATTCTACAGAGATATAATATGATATACATATTGTTCTCGGCAGCATATATATGAATATACAGACGAAATTTTAATGGCCTATCAATAGGCGAAGGGGGCATGGCCACACTGTATTTTAGCCCCAGAGGGATGCAATTTGGTAAGCAGACAGTACTCGGTATTGTTGGTTTAAATTTGCAGACGAAATCTTAATTTTCGTTCAGAGTGTGAAAGGGCGTTTCAAAACTCTATTTAAGTCTTAGAGCGATACATTTTGATGTGTAAATAGTACTCGGCGCTATAGGTTCAAATTTCCAAAAGAACTTTTTGGAAGGGGCGGGCCAAAAGACATACAATTTGGTATACAGATAGTACTCAGCAATACAATTAGAAATTTAAAGACGAATTTTGTATTTTTGATCAGTAGATGAGGATGACGTAGCCAAACTGTATTTTTGACCTAAGAAACAAAATTTGATCTGCAGCTAGTACTCGAAAAAAACATATAGTAAGTGGCAAAATTGTTTTTAACTAAAGAGAGCCACAATTTAGTACACAAATAGTACTCGAAATCAGATTGATCACGTGGTAATTGATGGAAGGCGTGACTCAAGCGTTATGGACTCGAATTACCACCTAGTTGCAGCCAAAGTACGTAAACGATGTAGTAGTGTTAAAAACACTCGTAATCAAGCGAAAAGCAAGCTTGACATCACAAAGCTACATACCACCGAGATAGCCAATGCCTACTCTAACCAACTATCTCAAATACTCCAAAAAAATTCCCCTAGTGCTGATGTTTCCGACACCTAGTTGCAGCAAATTGCAAATTTTTTGACCACTGCCGCAAAGACCGTACTGGGTTTTAAAAAACAACGCTCAGACAAGCCCTGGTACGAATAAGAAAAGTAGGGAGATAAAACAGTTGTTACGGAGGAAAAAGCGTCTGTTGAAGAAAAGAATGAGCCAGGATATCGAAAACTACAGGGATAGAGTTGAGGCCTGAAAGTTCTACCATAGGATTAAAAGCAAACATTTTGCAACAGGGATCCCCACCTGTAAGGGCAGAGACGGAAATCTGGTCACGGACACTCAAAGTGTGCTGCAAATATGGAGGGAACACTTTCGATCTCTACTCGTTCCCGAAGGCAACAACGAAATCAAACCAATCATCGTCGATGGAGTAGACTGTCCACCACCGAGCTAAAACGAAATCAGCACGGCAATTGCACGGCTTAAAAATAATAACTCTGCGGGAGCCGATGGGCTGCCTTATCAGTGTGGCTTTAGCCCTCGTAAATCAACGACCGACCAGATATTTACGCTACGACAAATCCTGGAGAAGACCCAAGAAATGCAGATCAAAACCTACCATCTGTTAATCAAGTACAAAGCGGTATTCGACAGTCATATACGAAAGAAAGTATTTGATGCTATGGCTGAGTTTAGTATACCCGAGAAGCTGATACGACTTTGATGGATGACATTGACTGCAGAGCCATTTTCTACCAAGCAAGGCTATAGGGAAGGCAATCTCTTTAAGAGCATAATGAAGATAATCATGGTAAGGTAAAACGACTGGTACCATAGTTATTAAAAGTCACATGTTGCTCCCGAAAGTCTACCACATAGATATCATTGGACGTGATTTGCGAGATGTTACTGCCACCTTTTTAAGCATTGAGAAGCAGTTGGCAAAAGTGGCTCTAGTGATAATTGATGGCAAAACCAAGTTATTTGTTTTAAAGTACAAGGGACTACTACTATGGGACTGTCTGTAAAAGTTGAAAACTATAACTTTGAAGTGATATATGATGTTGTCTACCATGGCTCCGCCATAAATTTTAGTCTGAAAATGAGCTATGATCGCAAACCGCTGCTACTGTGCGCTAGGCAAGCGATTGAATGACAAAGCCCTCTCTCGAAGAACTAATATCCACTGATCCTTCTTGTCTTGCTCTACAGCGCAGAATATAAGGTAATAACACAAGTGCATCAATACATTGTGGAAGTTTTCTAGAGGAAAATACTTCGCAAATTTTTTAATCCATTATCTTTAGTGACGATATAACCCAATATACAACTTTGTTAAATAATGTGTGTGACTGACACATAGATGGCGGCACTAGTACTAAATCAATATTTTTTTTCGAAAGTGGCAACCTTTTTAGGCTTACTGTCAAAATCATATGTTAATCCGACCATTTGTTTACAAGTTACAGTGCTTTAAGTGACGCTACTTTTGAGTTTCAAAGCAATTCAGTGTGCTGATTTATCATTGTTTTTTAATGAAAAAAAAAACTGTTCAATGCCAGGAATGGCTTGAAAAGCATCATTCGGACTCTGCTCCATCAAAAAGAAGCATTTGTTATTGGTATGCCGAATTCAAACGTGGTCGTACAGACACCTATGACATTCCATCTACTGGAAGGCCAAATGACGCTGTTATTCCGGAAAACGTTGAAAAAACACTGAAAATCATTATGTCCAACCGTAAAGTGAAAGTGAGGGAGATTGCTGACATTCTAAAGATATCAGCAGGCAGTGTACACACCATAATACACGAACATTTGGGTATGAAAAAGGTGTTTTCCAAATGGGTGCCGCGTTTGCTCACACTAGAGCAAAAACAACAACGAATCGATGAATCAAAGAGCTGTTTGGACATGTTTACGCGCAATAAGTCGGAGTTTTTGCGTCGGTACATCACAATGGATGAAACATGGATCCACCATTTCACTCCAGAGTCAAATCGGCAGTCTGCTGAGTGGCATGCAGCCGGTGAAAGCCGCCCAAAGCGACGGAGATGCTGCAGTTGGCTGGCAAGGTTATGGCGTCTGTATTTTGGGATGTGCATGGAATAATATTCATCGACTATCTCCAGAAGGGGCAGACCATCAACATCGACTATTATATAGCGTTATTGGAGCGTTTGAAAGACGAAATCGCAAAGAAACGGCCTCATATGGCGAAGAAAAAAGTGTTGTTCCACCAAGACAATGCACCGTGTCACAAATCAATGAAAACGATGGCAAAATTGAACGAATAGGGCTTCGAATTGCTTTTCCATATCCAGATTTTGCCCCCAGCGACTACTGGCTTTTCGCAGACCTCAAAAAGAAGCACCGTGGTAAGAGATTTCGCTCAAATGATGAGGTAATCGCCGAAACTAACGACTATTTTGAAGGCAAAGAAAAATCGTTTTACAAAGGCGGTATCGAAAGATTGGAAAAGCGTTAGAATGATTGTATCTCCCTAAAAGGGGACTATGTTGATGAATAAAAACGAATTTTGGCAAAAAAATGTGTTTTAATTAATTAGTCACACGCATTATTGAACAAAGTGTTACAAACATATATTAATCTGGTGTACTATTAACATGGGCATGCACAGTATGCTACCTAATAGATAGGTAGGCGTGGACACACCTTAATCACTCTATCCATTTGCCTTTTGTCTTGAAAGTTTGTATGGGATTCATTTGAGCTAAGTGCACGTTTGAGGTTCGAGAGAAATTGAGCTGGGTGTCCCTTGCTACCATACGAGTCTTGCTTATTTCTCACTGTGCATTAAACAATTTCTTGGTCTAAAACATAACTTAAAATTTTAGATAGATTTCGAAGGTGTACATAATACCGCAGTAAAGTATAATTCCTGTATGCGAAATGAGGATATAATTGTTTATATCTTCTTTGAGCTACAAACAGATTTCAAACCATATCAAATCTCAAACTAAATGTTTGTGTTATTGTCTGAATGGTAAAATGCTTGTATTTCAAAAGAAATACAAGTGTGCAAGTCGGTAAAGCAAGAAATTAGCCTGATGGACGTGTTAAGTCACTCGCTGATGGTAGTAGAAGGTAATGCTGGGTATCGTCGGAAGCTAGCCTGACGGAGTGTTAATTTACTCACCGATGAAAGCCGAAGGGATTCAGGTCTGTGTATTTTGATATTTGGTCCGTATGTGGATTTTAAATTGAAGAGATGTCAGATGTAGGTCATGCAGATGGGCGTCACTTGTGGCGTGTGGATGGAGAGGAGATATGGTTTGATTAAGACAACAAGTACATATACTTTTAGTGCGTGTATTTAAAGTAGCAAATAATGAGATTGGGAGGCTAAATCGGACGGAGTACCAGACTTGAGCTTGTACTTGTCAGCCAATATGGTACCCTCGCAAAAAAAATATAAACAATTTGAACATCCTTTCAAATAGAAGAATTATATCCGGGCCTTAAAAGCGGGGTTGAGCCCAACGTGCAGTTAAGCCCTCACGGGCAGGCAGAAGGACATCTGTCACTATTGTATGTAGTTTGCCATTTATCAGAATAGTATGCGTTGCACTTTCCAAAGTAATGGAACAATAGTTATTAAATTTGTACAATACAAAACACCAGGTCAGATAGTACTTAATATTTCCTTTTTTGTATAAGGCTATCGTTACATAATCCAACATTTTATAAGAGAAATGTTAAAATTTCGCAAATAAATAAGAAATATTAATCGCGAATTAACTTAAGTTACCTTAACACCCCATGAATGAGGTATGGGATAGCTTCTCGCGTTGTTGTGCATTGACATGCTTTCTATTTTTAGATTCACAACTAACGACACCTACTTGTTTATCGACGAATGCGAACGTCACTGTTTGAGAAGCTCTTACTAGACATGTCGACAACATTCGAGGAGAGCCGACAATGAAAGACAAGTTTTTTTTCTTTTTTAACATGACTGGAGCCAGGAGTTGAACCTGTGATCTCCCGCATGGTAGTCGCGTGTTCTAACCATCATACCGATCCCGAGAATAACATCATCTTTTTTTTAAAGAGATAACAAAATAAAGATTCACTTATAGGAATGTGGTAGTCGAAAAAAATTACATGACCGGAATCAACGGACACGAGAAATACAAATGCATCATTAGCTTTTTGAGTTACCATGAGCCCTTCATACAAAATTTATTTGCAAACATTTTTTACTCATGTTATTATTTTAAGGGGTTAAATAGATTTTCAACAAGCTATGGTTGGGTTGTCGGATAATCTTGACTTATTTAAAACAACTTTGTCCAAGACGGCTTATCTGAAAACCCAACTATAGTCTGCAAAAATCGAGTTTGCACATAAATCCTCACCCTTGAGTGAACATAACTTCTACTTCCTTTATACTCTATTTTTCCAATTTCAACAATTTTAAAACTACCCTCGTTCATGTAAATTCCGTGCAGATACACCAACCGAAACTGTTTGCTCAAGTGTAATTTCTTAAGTAAAAAGTAAACACTTTTAGCGCATACTTATGATTGGAAAGTTGTTAAAGCATTGATTCGCCCTCATCGTACAGCATTCGTTTATTTTCTTTATCTGTCCTTCTTCTTCATCTTCGGTACCAAAATTCTTCTTTTGCTGTTGTATCAATAAGATGCAGGTTTGGTATATTTTCACTGTGTTTTTTTAGTGTTGTTGTTGTTTTGCTTGGGATGCTTCTAAGTTGTGAGTTGTGAAACACTTCAAGTTAGCTACCGAGCGCGCTTCATTCGTGTTGTTGTTGATGGTGGTGTTATTTTCCAAATATAAAACTGTTCATTCATTTTCTTGTTAGAAATGCTAAAAAGTATTTGCTAACCAAATGCAAATGACATTTGTCATACTTATTTGGAAAAGGAGAAGGCAAAGAAAACCGAATAAACGTAAACACAAATTCATGAAAATGTTTCCGGTCCAAAAAGTGACTAGTGTAAAGATGGAACATGGATGTCAGGCAGTTTTTTTTTGTTAGCAATATTTGAACTTTGTAACCAAATCAGAAACAGTTACCGCATGAATTTCGTGTTTTCAATGATAAGAGAGAGAAAAAACAACGCAGGAAGTATGAGTTACCGAAAACTTCTTTAACAAATATAAATGTTTATATATTGGTTTTATTTTTTGTGAAAACATAAAAACAAGAAAAAAAAGAGACATTGCATATTAAAGTTATGTCAATTTATGGGAAACACCTTAAAGATTTACATCTAGTCATAAATATGTGTCACAAACCATTTCCGGATGAAGATGTTGTGTAGGCGCTGGGAAAAGTGATAACCACGTGGGTAGTAAGAGGAATATTCTCAGTATCGTTTAGAATAGCCGTTGCAATAGGTTGTGATATGGGCAAAGCAAAAATAACTGTAAAATCATAAATTTTATTTCAATTTGTAGTATGTTGTTTTTCAATGGCTGTTTTCACTGGGAAGATTTGTTCGCAATGACTGAGATGTTAAGGTAATGCATGTTAGTGGAATTTAAAAAGGTTGCTGATAGTCCTAACAGTGGGAATTGTTTTAGCAGTTTATGTTATGTGCTTTATAGAGAAAAAGACTTTAAACGTCTTAATTTTTGACAGAGCAATGTCGTGATTGTTGTCTTTGTCGCCGAATGTTGCAGGATGGTTTGCATACGCGACTGTGATCAAGGCTCGAGCTCTGCCACAGCCATCCACATGTTATTCATCAGCGGTCACCTCGATGTTGTAGACATAATCTTTCGAGTTTTGGCATAAAATATTAACTTACTTACTTACTAAGCTGGCACTTCGTGCAAACCTATTGGATTACATACCGCACGTAGAACAATTTAAAAAGCGCCTCGACCTTCTGCGCTTCTTCTCCAGTTAGTCACACCAAGTTCTGTAAGGTTCTCAGTAACCTGGTCTTTCAAAAGGAGTTTTGGTCTCCCTCTTCTGCGCCGTCCATCGAGTTCATTGTCGAAGACTTTTCGAGCTGGAGCATTTTCGTTTATGCGCACTTTAATGCGCCTGACCACGTCAAAGTCAGTGTACACCTCGTACACCTCAAGATTCATACAACGCCGATAATCTCCATTAACGATGATAAGCCCATTTATTTTACGGAGTATTTTTCTCTCGAATACTGCCAAAACCGATTCATCCACTTGTGTCATAACCCAGGATTCTGAACCGAACATCAAGACAGGTAGAACAAGTATTTGGTATAGCTGGATTTTTATTCGTCGAGAGAGGGCTCTGTCATTAAATCTCTTGCTTAGTCCGGATCTCGAGGCTGACATTATTTGCTTTGTTGATGGCGGAGCCTTAGTAGATAAAATTATCTACCACAACAAAGTTACTGTAGTCAACGTTCACGCAGTTTCCCAAACGAGTAGATTCTTTGTTTGTTAAAACTAATAACTTCGTTTTGTCCTCGTTCACCATTATACACACTTTTGCTGATTCCTTTTGTATACTTGAGAAGGCTGTAGTCACATCTCGCAGTTTTTGACCGATGATGTCTACGTCATCAGCGTACGCGAGTAGCATGTGACTTTTTTTGAATATCGTACCACTAGTGTTTACTGCAGTTTTCTTCATTATCGTCTCCATTACTGTGTTGAAGATGTCACACGATAGGCCGTCGCCTTGTTTTTTGCCTCGTCTGGTATAGAATGACTCCGTAAGGTCCTTGCCAAACTTCACTGAAGACTTCAAGTCAGTCAGCGTCAATCCGCATAGGCGTATCAGCTTCGTTGGAATACCTAACTCAGCCATGGCTTCGAGTAATTTCTGCCGTATTGGGCTGTCGGAGGCAGTTTTAAAGTCGATGGTACGTGTCGAACTGTTTCTCTTGGGTCTTTTCCAGGATTTGTCGCAGTGTAAATATCCGGTCAGTTGTTGATTTACCAGGTCTTAAGCCACACTGATAAGGCCTGATCATGTTGGATAGCACTGGCTTTAGTCTTTCACAAAACACACTAGACAGGACCTTGTATGCGATGGGTAAAAGGCTGATCCCGCGGTAGTTGGAGCACACACTTGGGTCACCTTTTTTCAGCATAGGACATAATACGCGTAGATTCCAATCGTCGGGCATGCACTCTTTAAGCCAAACCGTGCGTAGGAGCTTGTGCATGCTCGTTATCAGCTCCTCACCACCGGACTTGTTCTATCCATATATGCAGCACACTCCGCGTAGTTGTGACCAAATTTCCATCCTTGTCCTTACAGGAGAGGAGCCCATAACCGCAGCCTTTTGCTTTTACTATCTGGTAAAATTGTCGGGCCTCACCTCTATCCCTATATCGCTCTATATCCTCGTTCTCTCGTTGCTTCATCGTTTTTCGCTTAAATAGCTGTCTCTCCTGTTTAACTGTCTCCTTGTGCCGTTTCCTAACAGCGCGGGTTACAATTAGCTGCATAGTTGCTCTATAAGCGGCATCCTGTTCCTCAGACGCTATGCTTTACCGTACTAGGATTCGTCTGAGTGCCGTTTTTCATATCCGTATGTTATCGGGGACGTCAGAAGTAGAGGCGTTTTGTCATAGTAGTTGGGAGAGCTGGTTGGAGTAGGCAGTGGTTATCACTGGAGTTTGCAGCTTCGCAATGTCCAGCTTTCTTTGCGTTTGGTAGCGTTTGCGTTTTTAGCTCTGCTCAATCTTGTGCGCACCTTAGCAGCAACCAGGCAATGATCCGAGCCAATATTAGCACCACGGATCACACGCACGTCCATGACACTAGATGCATGCCTGCCATCAATTACCGCATGATGAATTTGATTTTTGGTGTTTTGATCGGGGGATAGCCAAGTTGCCTTGTGGATACCTTTGTGCTGGAATGTGGTTCCACTCACTACCATGTTCCTTCCCGCTGTGAAGCTTAAAAGCCTAAACCCGTTGTCTAGCGTATCGGTATGCAGGCTGAATTTACCGATCGATGGACCAAGAACATGTTTCCTTTCTATTTTTGCATTACAATGTCGTGGCCAGGGCAGCGGTCATATTTTTCCTCTAGGCGCTCGTAAAATGCATCTTTAATCTTAACGGTTTATCTTCCGTCGGAGCATCATCACAATTCAGCGTGGTGTAGAAATATTTCGCCTTGATGCGGATTGTGGCTATTCGATCTTTAAGAGGATTGAATCGCGAGTCAAGATGTCTGAGACTCTCGCCAACTGCAAATCCACATCCAAATTCGTGCTTTTCGGCATGGCAGCTGTAATAGTTGTCGAAATTTTTACATCACGAAAACTGTAGAAAAATTAATGATTTAGCAACAACTGAGTTCATTCCAAATTTGAAGGCAGACACAAAATTCATAACAAATGCAGCCGAACTAATATAAAATCTTGAAAATTCCCATATATAGTGTCTACAATCTCAAACACTTATGCAAGTGAATTGTGTCTCTGCATAACTTACACTTAACATACATTCTCTTTATCCTTTACTATAATTACATCCCTCTGGCAATGCCTTAAAGTCACAAATTGTTTTTCATGAAATTAAAGATAATTTATTTTTATTTTTTTTTGTACGAATTACATTTAAAATCAAGTTTATGAAATTTTCAATCTAACTTTGCACAGTTGGTACTTGAAACTTTACTCTTTGTGTGTGAACGTTGTTCAAAGGCGAC